>CAUYUJ010004969.1:419316-449316 GCA_963575745.1 Prorocentrum cordatum | reverse complement strand
GTTTTGGCACGAGTCAGGCACGTCATGACGCAACAATCAGGTTGATCCGTGGTGTTCGAATCCCGAGCATGCTTCAGAATCTTCAAACGGTTGTCTTCCGACGACGCACTTCCCTCAGTGGAGATGAACCGCTGTAGGAGCCAATGAAGAGGGAGCTTGGAAGGAGGGTTCATTCCAGCATCGTTGATGACTCTTGGGTTTACACTGGTCCTCTTCCTCTTCCCCCTCCTCCTCCCCCCTCCTCCTCCTCCTCCCTCTCCTCCCCCCTCCTCCTCCTCCCTCTCCTCCTCCTTCTCCTCCTCCTCCTCCTCCTCCTCCTCCTCCTCTTCTCCCCGTCCCCCTTCCCCCCACCTCTCCCTACCTGCCCCTTCCCCCCTCCCCTCCTCCCCCCCCATCCGAACCACCCGGTCTCGGGCAAGCTGCGCAGCCTCCTCTCCCATCCTCCCCGTTCCTCCGCACCCCTCCTCCTCGCCTCCTACTCGCTTCGCGATGGACCTGAATCTCCGAATCCCTCCTCCCGCCTCGCCCCCCTGCCCCTCTCTCTCCCTCCCTCCTACCCTCCCTCCTCCCCACCTCCCCTCCCCCTCCCTCCACCCCACTCCTCCCCTCCCTCCTCCCTCCTCCCCTCCCTCCCACCCCCCTCCCCACCCTCCCTCCTCCCTCCTCCCCCCTCCCCCCTCCCCCTCCCCTCCGCTCGGAAGGCCGCCCCGACACGAGGGCTGGGCGCGCGCGCGCGCGCGAGCCGCTGGCGCTCTCCCCGCGCGGGGGCGGGGGCCGGCGCTCTCCCCGCGGCGCCTGCGCGCGGGGACCGCAGAAAGCGCCGCCGCGAGGGGCCAGGTCGGGCCCCGAGGGCCCAGGAAGAGGATGTTCGACTGGGCGTGAGAGGGAGGAGAGGGAGGGACGAGGAGGAGGAGGAGGAGGGAGGAGGAGGAGGAGGAGGAGAGGAGGAGGAGGAGAAGCAGGAGCAGGAGGAGGAGGGGGGGGGAGGGGGAGGGAGGGGGGAGGGCGAAGAGGAGGAGGAGGAGGAGGAGGAGGAGGAGGAGGGAGGAGGAGGAGGAGGAGGAGGAGGAGGGCGAGGAGGAGGGGGGAGGAGAAGGAGGAGGAGGAGGAGGAAGACCAGTGCAAACCCAAGAAGCATCAGCGATGTTTGAATACACCCTCCCTCCAAGCTCCCCCCTACAACGGTTCACCTTTGCTGAAAGAACTTCCTCGTTGGAAGACAACCGTTTGAAGACCCTGAAACATGCCAAGACATTGTTCTCGGGAATTCATCGCCACGGATCAACCTGACTGTTGCGTCTTGACGATCCTGAATCGTGCCACAATGCCACCCTTGGGACTTGAACGCCGCGAGTCTACAGTTGTGCACCCTCATAAGCCTGAATCCTTACAAAACTAAAGTTCTGGTAGGTTGGTCATGGGAATCCTTGAAACTCTTGCTAATGTTTAAAGCGGATGCGTGCGGCGCTAAGGCGAGAATCACATGTTGAAAAGGAACCGCCCGCACTCCGTGAAACTCGTGCAACTGTTTAAGACGAATGTGCGCGGCGCTAAGGCGAGAACAACATTTTGAAAAGGAACCGCCGGCAACCCGTGAAATTCCTGCAATTGCTTAAGACGACTGCGCGCGGCGCTAAGGCGAGAACAACAGTTTGAAAACGACTCGCCCTCAACCCGCGGAAATATTGCATTTTTAAAGACGATTGTGCGCGGCGCCAAAGCGAGAGCCACATTTTGAAAACGGCCCGCCCTCAATCTGTGATACGGCTGCCAGCGTTTAAGTTTCAGGGTCTTAAATGGTGAGTAAGTCTCAGGCAAAGTGCCCAGCCCGCCCTAAAAACAGCCAGTTCATTTTTTTCTGAGGGAACTGCCTTGTTGGAAGACAACTGTTTAAAGACCATGGAGCATGCCAAAACATTGTTCTCGGGATTCCAGCGCCACGGATCAAACTGACTGTTACGTCTTGACGATCTTGAATCGTGCCAGGGCGCCAGTCTTGATACTTGAACACCGCGAGTCAAAATTTGTGCACCCTCATAAGCCTGAGTCCTTCCAAGGCAAAATTTCTGGTACGCTGATCATGGGAATCCGTGAAACTCTTGTAAATGTTTCAAACTAGTGTGCGCGGCGCTAAGGCGAGAGCCACATTTTGAAAAGGAACCGCGGGCAACCCGTGAAACTCTTGCACTTGTTTAAACAATTGCGCGCGGCGCTAAGGCGAGAACAACATTTTGAAAACGCCTCGCCCTCAATCTGCGGAACTCTTGCAAATAGTGAAGACCACTTTGCGCGGCGCTAAGGCGAGAGCCACCTTTCGGAAACCACCCGCTCTCCATCCGTGAAACGGCTGCCAGCGTGTAAGCTTCAGGGTCATAAGTGGTGAGGAAGACTCAGGCGAAACGCCTGGCCCGCCATAGAAACGGGCTTCGGGGTGCGACAGAGAAAAATTATTTGTAAGAGGAAGGAATGGAGGAGGAGGAGGACGACGAGGAGGAGGGGGGGGGAGGAGGAGGGGAAGGGGACAAGCTAGGTGCGCTCGCGTCATATCTGACGTCCTACCCTTCCCTCCCATCCCTACCATGGCGCTGATTATCTCTATCCGCGGACGCGTGTCGTATCGGACTTGTGGCTCCGCGCGCGCGTGCGTAGTGGGTGGTGGTGCGCGTGCGTGCGTGCGTGCGTGCGTGCGTGGTGTGGTGGTGTGGTGGTGGTGGTGGTGGTGGTGGTGGTGGTGGTGGTGGTGGTGGTGGTGGTGGTGGTGGTGGTGTGGTGGGTGTCTGTTGCTGGTGGTGGGTGTGCTGTGGTGGTGGGTGTGGTGCTGTGGGGGATGGTGGTGGTGGTGGTGGTGGTGGTGGTGGTGGGTGGTGGTGGTGGTGGTGGTGCGGCGCGGTGGTGGCGGGCGGATGGGCGCGCGAGAAAGAGGCCCGCGCTGGGGCGAGAACGCCATCCTGAACGACGGAGGCCGAACACCGATCCGAAAATGAGGCCCACGCTGCAGCGGGAGCACGATTCGGAACGATTCGGGGGCAGAACTGAGGCCGGCGCCTCAGCGAAAGCAGCATTCTGAAAAAAAGCACAAGCGAAAACCCGTTTCCCGGGAATCCTGTGTGTGAAAAACAATACGCGGGGGGGTGTCGGATATCTTCGGGACGCCACCAGGGGAAGTGGGAGAGTATTTTTATATTGTGTAGTTGTGGAGGAGGAGGAAGAGGAGGAGGAGGAGGAGGAGGGGGAGGAGGAGGAGGAGGGGGGGGGGAGGAGGGGGGGAGGATGTGTACATGAATATGCGCGTACAGAACGTACACATATATATAAAAACATGTGTGTGTGATTTGGAACATGTTCTGGCTTAGTGTTATTCGAGCCTGTTGCGTTATGAAAGCACGTCGTGGTAGGCCAACAAGAAAACCAGGACGGATAGCCCCTGCTCAAGAACGGGCTACTCCAGCAGATATGGGGCCTCGCCTTCCCGCGCCCTCGCTCGCCGCCGATGGGTCGCCCCCCAGGGAGGGCGAAGGTCGCCGCGTTTCGCGCGTCGCGGCCAGGGCCAGGGCAGTTTTAAGTCGGGCCTGTCCATCTACAGGAGGAATATTTGACAATAGTAAGAAAATAGTCTGGGGACTTTTTGGGGAGCATTCGTTGACAATTTTGGAGCACTTTTTTTGAGCATTTGTTTTTTTCGTCGAAAATCCCCCTGTAGGGGGACACGCACGACTTGAGGGCAGCTGCCCTTCCCCAAGGAGGGGCCGGGCCGGGGCGCGAGGCCAGCCTTGCGCCGCGCAGCGAAGGGGCGCCGTGCGCGAAGCCAGGTGGCCCAGGGCGTCGGGTCGCCGAGAGGAGCACAGGCCTGTGCTCGGACGGGGCTCGTTGTTCCCTACATAGGCTTAAGTCGAGCCTGTCCCCCTACAGGGGGGATATTCAAAAATAGTCCAAGAATAGTCAGGGGACAATGTTTGGAGCATTTGTTTGCCATCTGGGGGTCGTTTTTTTAGATATTTTTGATGTTTCGTCCAGAATCCCCCTGTAGGCGGACACGCCCGACTTCAGGCTCGCTGTTCCCTACATACGCACTTCGGGTCCAGGGGCCCCTTTCTTCCAGGATCCGCTCCGCTCATGCTGGCGACAGTCCGGAGGGGAAAAACACACACACACACACAGACGCAATAAGTCGTCGATTCCCAGGAAAATATGCGAAAATATTGGAAGTGGGGGGACAGACGAAAACGCAGAAAATATAGAGAATATGGGTAATCTTGTTATTTGTGCTGGTCCTCTCGGGGCGTCATGGTGGCAGTGACTGGATCCGCCTCGCGCGAGTCTGACCAGAGCACGCGCCAGGAGAGAGCCAGGAGTCAGCTCCCGGGGTCACCTTCGAAGCCTTGTCTGGCGTCCTGGGCAGAAGATCGCAGCGGCGAACCCGTCCCAAGGTCACGTTTCCGGAGGCCCGTTCGGGGCTCCTGGGCCAGCGCGCAGCTCGGGGCGTGAAAGTCAGGGGCGGCCTAGCCGACACCTCGCAAACCACCCCCTTTCTGTGACGTCCCCCTCGCCTCGCCCTAAGACGCAGATGCGATTATGTGCCATTGTCTCATGTTATAAAATAGAGTGTTATCCTTCAGTTTACTGTAGTATCGGTTAATCGGTTGCATACGATAGCATAGTAACTTATAGTATAGTGTAATATGGTATAATCGAATATGTTACACGATTATACACAATGAACTAATAATCGAATGTACATATCAGCATGATGTATTGATATCATGTATCCTGGTTTAATAAAGATTGAATGCGATCCACTACCATCTGAAATGTTATGTTACTGTGTGGTGGAATGAACATGCTATGATACAGTATACTACAGCACCAGTAGTATCAAATGAGTTATACTATGTTGTAAACTATATCATCCTACAAAGTGATAGAACGAACGGCATATGGTAGAATATACATTGCGACATTCTAATATAATGGAATAGATAATGGTAAACATCGTATTACTATCTATACATGCGTAGATATTGTATGTGGTGTACGTATAATAAACTATCCGTGTGTATACCTATATGTAAACTATATGCGGGCAATGCATCCATGTATGTGTATATATATACATACATACATATATTTAATACGCACCTCTCCGAGGGAGTAGAGCTCAGAGCCGATTAATTGAAGGCGGCGTTCGCGATGTTTCTGGCCGTTTCGCTAGGGACATCCTCGAAGTTCTGAAAATCGGTGGCACCCCTCACGCAGATCGTGACGTCAGGGTCCAAAAACACATAGGAATTTCAATATTCGAACATCAAACCTTCAAAAACACATTGTAATTTCAATGATTTTGACCCCGATTCTCAGAGAATGGCGATTTCGCCTGAGACATCCTCCCAACATCGAGCTCCGACGTACCAGACGCCTCGGAGCCTCTTGGGAGCCTCCTGGAACCTCCTGGGGCCTCCTGGAGCTTTCTGTACCTTCTGGTACCCCAGACCCCGCCTCGGAGCCTCCTGGGGGTCTCCTGGAACCTCCTGGGGCCTCCTGCGGCCTCTTGGAGCCTCTTGGGGCCTCTTGGAGCCTCCTGGGGTCTTCTGGGGCCTCCTGAGGCCGCCTGGGGCCTCCTGGGGTCTCCTGGCGGCCGCAGAACTACATGCACACACAGAGACACAAATCACACCCAACACATCACACGCTAGATAACACACACACACAACACCTACAACGCACGGAAAACACGCACAACACAGAGCACACATCACACACACACACACACACACAACACTCACAATCCCGGGGCCTCCTGGAGCCTCTTCCGGTATCCAAGTCGGGCCTCCTGAGGTTTCCTGGGGGGCTCTGGTACACACATCGCAAGGTGTGGCAACCCCACTTGCGCTCGAATGTGACCTCGATCTTAGATTCTTCTGCGTTCACCTCCTGCCTCTTCCCCTTCTCTTAGGCAAGCCCTGGCGGCGCCGCCCCAGCTTCCCCTTCTCCATCTCCGATCCTGCAGTCATGGTGTCTTCCTGCTTCAAACGCCCTTTCAGTATTTGTTGCATGAGCCTGGGCACAGACGTGCCACTTGTATCTGTATGTGTGTGTGCGGCCGCCAGAGGGGAGCTCGAAAGCGATGATGACGTCACGGAAGAACATGGTTTGCTGGGGGGCGGTTAGGCTTTGCCCGAGAGAGCGGGTCCTTGGGAGATGGCCAGCCCGTCACGGGGCCCACGTTGCGAAGGAAAGCCTGACGTCGGAAGTGTGGCAAGGTTCGGGGCCACGTTTGGGTCGGGCGTGCCCCTTTACAGGAGGATGATTCAAACATAGTTGTTTGTTTGTGCTTCTTGAAAACAGAATTTAGAACCAATCGTTTTAAACAGCAAACAACAACAACAACAGCAACGACAACAACAACAACAACAACACAAACAAACAACAACAACAACAACAACAACAACAACAACAACAACAACAACAACAACAACAACAACACCAACAACAACGATAACGACAACAACAAGAACAACAACAACAAGAACAACAACAACAACAACAACGACAACGACAACGACGACAACAACAACAACCACTACAACAACAACACAAACAACAACAACAACAACAACAACAACAACAACACCAACAACAACAACAGCAATAACAATAATAACAACAACAACAACAAAAACAACAAAGCAAGCCCAGGAACGTGTTTTCCGTTTTTTTATATATTGTTGGATATATGTTAGACTATGTTCAGCGTTCGCTTAAAATCCGCCTGCAGGAGGACATGCCCGACCTAGGGCTACGCGCAGACACCCCGCGGAGGCAGTCAGAGCTGGCTCGAGCAGGCCCCCGCCGCAGGAGCCCAGGGCGGCGCGGAAGGCCCCGGGGGCGCCGCCGAAGTGTGGAGACCGCCCTGGCGCTGCTACCCCGGGAGAGTCTTTTGGGGAGCCTCTTCTAGGCGGTTTGGGAGGGTCTGTGTGCGGGGGGGGGCCCTCTTTTGGGCCTCGGAGGGCAGTCGGACCGAGGTAGAAGGTCGAGGTCGGCTCGGGGAGGGTGCCCTGGTGTTCTCCGTGCGTGTTGGCTGTGTGTTGCGCACCCCGGGGAGGGTGCCCTTGGATGCTCTGGTTGTTTTGGCCGACGGGGGGTCTCATGTTCTTGAGGGAGGCTCTTCTGGCACAGGTCCGGCTTTAGGAGGGCGATCGCGGGGCATCGGTCTATACGTCGTGCTTCGGGAGCTGACGCACGAGGTCGCGAGGGCAAGAGCGCGCGAATGCGCGCGCAAATTGGAGAGAACATCTCGTCTCGATTTTCCGTGGCCGAAGGATCATCGAGGATCAAAGAATCCCTAACCCTCAGAAAATAGTGAAGGCGCGGCCTCACTCAGGTCCCCGTCTTTGTATTGGGGATGCTTGTGCTGGGCGGTCTGGTTCGACGCCTCTGCACAAAATCAAGGTCCCCATATCCCTGATGTTGCTGGCCCTCCTGACTTGGGTCCCCTCCTAAAGGGTTAGGGGTCCTTCTTTGCTTGATCAGAGGAGGGGTAAGTTGGAGGGCTTCTCCGAAGGGCTTAGGCGACCCGTCCTCCTCCTCCTCTTCCTCCTCCTCCTCCCTTCCTCCTCCTCCTCCTTTTCCTCCTCCACATCCTCCCCCTCCTCCTCCTCCTCCTCCTCCTCCTCCTCCTCCTGCTGCTCCTCCTCCTCCTCCTCCTCCTCCTCCTCCTCTCCCTCCTCCTCCTCCTAGCGGCTCCTAGCGGCTCCGCCCCCGACAGCGGGGGGAGACGGGCGGCGCACTTCGGAGCCGCGCAGCCGCCGCGGGCCATGCCGTGAACGGATGCAGCAGCCGGTGGTCCACATCGGCGCTTGCTTCCTCTCGGAGCAGTTCGGATTCCAGGCTGGCAGCTTCTGCAAGGGCTTACGCGCGGCTTTTCCGTCTGTGCACATTTGTTGTGTGCGCAGATGGCGGAGGCTGGTGCCCATGGCCGCAAAACAAAGCTCACTTACCCCTGGGTCCTCCTGGAGCGGGCTCGCAACCGCAAGACCGTCTAAGACGCCAAGAAGGAGAACGAGCTGCGTTCGGACCCATCGGGGGAGCAGCACGCGGCCAAGAGCGAGAAGAATCAGCTCGAAAACTATCTCCAGCAGGAATTGGAGCAGCTGGCTTCGTGGGAGGAGCTGCAGACCAATATCGAGGAGATGGGCATCCGCAACCTGAGCGGGCGCTCCATGGAGGCGGAGGACCCGCCGGCGACGCTGGCACCGTTGAAGGTGCACCAGCAGCCGGCGGATTACGCGGAGAAGAAACTACGAGGAGGGGAAGTACCTCAAGACGGGCCGCAAGCGCAAGTACTCAAAGGAAGAGACGCTGGAGGAGGTGGACGGCAGGAACAGGACGGAGGTGGACAAACCCAAGAGGCGGACCCCTTGGGTGCCATCGTCGCAGTTTCTGTCCAACACGAAACGCTACGTGAATATCTGGAGGTGCAAGTGCGCAGCTGCGAACTTCGGTTTCCGCAAGGAGTGCTACTTGTGCGGGATGGCACCACCCCCAGAGACCGTCGCGTTGCACCGCAAGCAGCTGGAGGAGATGGTCAGCTAGCTGTCCGTGGGATTCGGAGGAGGAGTATCCAACGGTGGTGAAGCGGCTTAACAGGTGGACCAAGACCTGCTCATGGACTGGTGGCAGGACATGAAGGACATGGTTGCGACAGGGTACGGCGCGATGGTTTCCGACATCGTGTTTGAGACGGCCGTCTCTGGCGACATCGAGGTGCACCAGATCGGCGAGGAGGTCCGCACGGACATCGACAAGGTCGGCCACTTCAGCTCCGAGTCCCAGTCAGCGGATAGCCGCAGCTTTCAGCGCATCGGCGCTTCTCTCAGTCCTCAGCCCATCGGGGCATCTCAGACCTTTCCCAAGAAAGGCGGCAAGTCGTCCTGTGATGCCCTCTCGTCGCCATTTGGGGCCATTGTTGATTCTCCTGAGCTTGATGTCCCTGGGCCCGTCGGGGCCGCTTCTGGTTCATCGGACGTGCGAGATTGCCCGCCAGCGTCGCAGCAGCAGTTCGAGAAGATGGCGCCGGACATCATCGCACTCGTCGACGGACAGCTCAATAGCAATGTGGCAGATTAAGGCGCTGGCGGCGATCTGTAACTTCCCTCTCGCGGAGTCCCTCGGCGCTTGAGGTTGTCTGCCCCGTCGGGGGCGCTTTGGGCTAGCCTCAGCTTGCGCGCCTGCAGTCGTTCCTCGGCCCTCGGTCGTGGGTCATTTTCGACGTCGGGCTCAGTGCTCGGCATCGCGGCCCGTTGGGGTTGCCTCGGCTTGCATGCCAGCGGTCATTGAACGACTGGTTTCATCAGAGCCCCACAGAGCCCCTCACTCCTCCTCCTCCTCCTCCCTCCTCCTACTCCTCCTCCCTCCTCCTCCTCCTCCTCCTCCTCCTCCTCCTCCTCCTCCTCCTCCTCCTCCTCCTCCTCATCCTCATCCTCCTCCTCCTCCTCCTCCTCCTCCTCCTCCTCCTCCTCCCCTCCTCCTCCTTCCTCCTCCTCCTCCTCCTCCTCCTCCTCCTCCTCCTCCTCCTCCTCCTCTCCTCCTCCTCCTCCTCTCCTCCTCCTCCTCCTCCTCCTCCTCCTCCTCCTCCTCCTCCTCCTCCTCCTCCTCCCCTTCCCCCTCCTTTACATTCACCTCCTCCTCTTCGGGTCGCCTACGGCCCCGGGGGAAACCGCGCAGGGGTAGGTGTGGAGCCCCGAGCCCCGCCGGGAGAGGCCCGCGAGCGGCTGCCAGCGGGTTTCCTCCTGCGGGGCGCGCCGTGCGAGCTGCAGGCCGCTGAGAGGACACCTTCGGCGGCCCTTCGGTTCAGTATCGTTTAACCGATCCTCCTCCCCATCCCCATCCACATCTCGAACCCCACCGCCTCACCACCCCAGCTGGGGATATGCCCTTCGAAACCCGGAGAGAGCAGCCTGTATCCCCGTCCAGGGGGGGTTAATCGGCCAGTGGGGCCCAACCCACGCTGGTGGGGATGGGCATCGGTGAAACGAGGCTCATCGGCGCCCCTTCGGGGGCCCTTCGGCGCCCTTCGGCGGCCCTTTGACGGCCTTCGTCGTCGCCGTCGGCTGAGAGCAGCCCTTCGACGGGCTGTCGGCGGGCTTCGGCGGTTTCAGCCAACCTGGGCAGCGAGGCGTATGTTGTTGTCTTCGCTCTTGCGCTCGCCGCCGCCGCCGTCGTCGTCGTCATCGTCGTCGTCGTCGTCATCATTGTCGTCGTCGTCGTCGTCATCGTCGTCGTCATCATTGTCGTCGTCGTCGTCCTTGTGTTCCTCATGCTCGTCGTCTTCGTCGTCTTCCTGACCTTGGTTTTGCTGATCCTACTCCTGCTCGTACTCCTACTTCCTACATGTCCCTGATTACACCAGGATCTCGGTCACAAGAAGTACAAAAACACATAGCCGAATCCGATGAGTTATTACCGAAGACGCATACAACGAAGCACCGCCGCCCCTTGCCTTTCGGAAATGGCCATGCGGTCAAACGCTGGGCCAATCATGTGCTCCCCCAGCCTTTGTGGGGAACACAGACGAACGAGAAAGGAGGATGAGAGTGCCTCGTGGGGGTCTCTGACGGGGGCCTCTGGGGGTGGCCTCCTGGGGAGGGCCTCTGTGGGGCATCTGTGGGGCCTCCAAAGGACCCGCTTGCATTGAGAGGCCGTCTTGAGGACTTCTCTGGGCAATCGTGGGACCCCCTTGGGGCACTTTAGGACCGTCTTGGAGATGTTTAGGGCCGTCTTGGAGGCCTCCTGGGCCGTCTTGGAGGCCTCCTGGGCCGTCATGGAGGTCTGTGAGGCCGCCTTGGGCCGCCTTGGAGTTGGCACCCCTGGGACCGGCTTGGGCGTCGTTAGCCGGAAAAGGCGAGAACTGTAAATCAATGATGTTGGCCTCCTGGAGATCCTTTTTGAGCCGTTCAGGGGTGTCTTGAGGGCGTCTTAAGCGGTCTGGTAGCATCTGGGTCCGGATGGGGGCCACCTTGCCCGTCTTGGAGGCGTCTTGGGACCGTGCTGGAGGCCGTGTTGGGCCATCTTGCCCGTCTTGGAGGCCGTCTGGGGCCGTCTTGCCGGTCTTGGAGGCGAGTTGGGCGAATGGCCCAAGCATTGAGAGCTCAGCACGCCGTGCACCCCCCTGTGTTGAGCTTTCTCTTGCAGCAGAGGCCGCAGGAGAGTCCGACGGCGGCCGAGCGACGGCGGTCGAGCGACGGCGGGGCGCGCCGGAGCACGGCGGGGCGCTGCGGGCGGAGCTCGCGAGGAGGCGCGAGGTGGCCGGAGGGGCCGGGGCGCGAGGGGGTCGGGAGCCTTGAGACGGTCGGGAACCCCCAGGGGCCCAGGCAGGACCCCGGTTAAGGGGAGCCGGTTCGTGGTTGGTCCCCGAAGCCCAAAATAGTATGGATTGGAATCACTGAGCCAGGTCTGCCGTAGCTGATGCCTTTGGGGTTATGGCAATTCCGGTCAGTGGAATGGGACGGGGGGGGCGCCACCCGGTACACATCCCCAAACCATGTCCCACTAATCGGGCGAAGAGAACTATGCACATGCACCGATCCTGGCAAGGCCCATCCTTGACCCAGGATCGGTGCATATGCCTTCCTGGCCAAGGTAGGAGGGCGTATGCACCGATCCTGGGCTCAGGATGGGCCTGGCCAGAATCGGTGTATGTGCATAGTTCTTTTTCGTCTAACTAAACCCAGTTCTGCCAACGTCCGAGACGGGGCTCAATGCAGACGGGGGTCAGCCAGAGCGCCCGATCTTGCAGGATCCTGCAGGGCCAGGTCTCACACGCCTTTTCACCCCGGCAAGCGGGGGTCGGCGGGTTATTCTGCGGCGCCTTGCGCCTACAGTCCACCCGCACAAGAAGGTTGGGCAACCTTCCCAAGGGTACCCTTGCATCCTTGCCCCTTCGGCGCATCCTTAGCGACTTTCGCTGGCCATCCTTGTTCGAAAAATCGTTCACTTGGGCCTCCGAGGCCCTTGCAATCTCACCGCGCATCCCTATGATACCGTTAAGTCGGGCGTATCCCTCTACAGGAGGAATATTAAAAAAAACAATCAGCAACTAGTCTGGGGACGATTTTTGGAGTATGTTCTAGCATTTGTTGTTTGAATTTGTTTGACTCTATCATTGCTCGCCCAAGAAATTCGCCTGCAGGAGGGCACGCCCGACTTAATGATACGGGTTGACTGTACCTCTGCTCCTTCGCGTGCACTGCCGCGGCCCTGCCTTCACGTCCCTCGCACGTCATCCCGTGCCCGCTCCTCCCCCCTCCCTCTCCCCCCCCTTCCCTCCTCCTCCTCCTCCTCCTCCTCCTCCTCCTGCTCCTCCTCCTCTTCTTCCTCTTCCTCCTCCTCCTCGTCTTCTTCCTCTTCCTTCTCCTCCTCCTCTTCTTCTTCCTCTTCCTCCTCCTCCTCCTCATCCTCCTCCTCTTCTTACTCTTCCTCCTCCTCCTCCTTTTCTGCTCCTCCTCCTCCCTCCTCCTCCTCCTCCTCCTCCTCCTCCTCCTCCTCCTCCTCCTCCTCCCCTCCCCCCCCCGCTCTCACCTGTTTTTTTCTTGGGGCCTGCAGAGGGGACGCCTCAGCTTTCATCTTTCGAAGAAGAATAAACGCCATAAACATAGACTTTTGGCGCTCCGCGTGCATTTCCTGGATCCGCGCGTGGGCCCCCCCCGGCGGCGCATCCGGCGCCGCCCCTGGCGCGATCCGCGCGCCAGGGAGGGGGGTCCAGCGCGGATCCAAGAAATCCGCGCGGAGCGCCAACAGTTTATGTTTACGGTGTGTTGTTATCTCTACTAAGTTCGAGGAGCATCAGAAACGGTGCTTGCCAGCGTAGCCCCCAAATATCGGTGGCGGCAAAGAGGGGGGTGATGTTTAGGAGGGGTGGACATCATGGCGGGGGCCATGATATCTCTCCGGATTTCATGGCGCGTCTTCTTATTTCATTACGTCCCTACCCCCCCCGCTGGGCCGCGCACATGCCGCCGGTCATGATTTGCACACACCCCTCTTGGACACCACCCTCTTGGCCGCTCTCGAAAATAGCAAGGTCTGGCACTGCGGTTGTGTAAAGTGTGCGGTGCGCAAGCGCCTCGGCGGTCGCCCTCGAAGAGCAAAAGCACGCTTCCGCGGGACACCCCCGCGGGCGGCAGCGGCCCGCAACGGGCGGCGACGCGCCGGAGCACGGCACATCCACGGGGCGCCCCTGGCGGCAGCGGGCGGCAGTGGGCTGAAGTCGGGCGTGTCTCGGGCCGGACGACATAATCATAACAACTCGGAGGTCCGCGCGGACTTCTCGGATCGGCGCCGGACAAGGCTTCCGCGCCAAGAGTTTGTGTTTCTGGCGCTTTGTCTTTTCCTATCTTGGCGAGGAGACGGCATTCTCCTGGCGGGGCTACGGGGCCGACTGGGAGGTTCGGGCCGAACGAAAGGGGGGGATTGGGAAAGGGGGGGGTACGAAATTTGCTGCATGCAGCTGCTTTCGGCCTCACCAAGGGGCCCAGTCCTCGATACATCGCCGCCTCCCGGCGCCGGGAGGCGCCGGGAAAATCAGCTACGTGAGCTGATTCTCAAACCCCCCCTTTGCTATCCCCCCCTTTCGCCAGACCCGAGTGTCCCTCTACAGGAGGAATATTCAAACATAGTTTTTGAAAAAATAGTCTGGGGCCATGTTTTGAACATTTTGGGAATATGTTGGAGTATTGTTTGACTATTTTGGATGTTTCGTCAAAAGTCCTCCTGTAGGGGGACAAGCCCGACCTAACAATGGGCCAGAACGTGGCGAATCCTCCAGACACCCATCTCCAGGACACCTTGTTGGTGCTGCTGCTGCCCTGCTTCCCGCTGACTCAAGGTGATATTTGTTTTCGAGACGATGGCTCCATGGAATGGAGGTGCGGCGTCGGCCGGTTGGGTCTTCAGTTTATTCCACGTTTGGGGCATCGGTTCTGTTGCGCCGCGCTGGAGGAAAACATAACAAAATCGAATTCCGCAGAAACGCATGCATGAACAAGCATAGTTTGGAAAGCACCCTTACAAGCCACCCAAATCTATCCTCTCCCTCCGCTCCACACTCCCCGTCGCCTTTCTCCTCTGTCCTCCCCCCTCATCCTCTCCCCCCGTCCTCCCTCCTTGCCCTCCTCCCTTCAGCCTCCCACTTCCCCCTCTTCTCCCTCCTTCTCCTGATCATCTCCTCTCTGCCTCCCTCATTCGGGTTGACCCACAAGGGGGTCCAGCGACAAGGGGGTGGTGCAATAGATTTGATGCAATAGATTTGTGGGGTTGCAATACATTTGAGGTGTGCAATACATTCCAGGGCGCAAATGTATTGCTGGACTTTCGCGTGCAGTGAATTACTTACAGTACCATGCAATACAATTCTCTGGCGCAATACATGTGCAATACAATTTCCCCAGATCTATTGCACCACCCCCTTTCAGACGAGACGAGATGAGTCATCTCGTCTCGTCTCTTCCCGCCCGACCGTCGAGGAGAGCTCGGCGGCGTGCAGGCCCTCGATCGCGAAGTGCTCCTCGCGACCGAGGCAGGGCGCCCTTCCTCCCTGCTCTCCGCCTCTCCTTCCCCCGCGCGCGGGAGGAGGGCGGACGAGGTAGCAAATGGAGGAGGAAGGACGGGGGAAGGATGGAGGAGGAGGAGGAGGAGGAGGAGGCGGCGGAGAAGGAAGAGGAGGAGGAGCAGGAGGAGGAAGCTACTGTCCTCGTGGGGCCTCAGGATGCACAGGACGGTGAGGTGGCCTCCCCCTTCTCCCGTTCTCCAGAAAAGGTCCCCCGGTCGCGTCTGGGGGGGCCCACTCTTGCGTCGGTCGGGTGCCCGCGCAGGCCTGCGCGCCCGTGGGGGTGGAGTGGGGACGCCTGAGGGTCCTGCGGAAGTGAGGAAGTGAAGACGCAATCTGAATGAACACACTCGCACACAGTTCTGGGCCTCCTGTGTGGGGTCGGAGCAGATGGGATCGGAGGATCCCGCCGCATCGCCGATGCATCGGCGATGCGGTTCAACATTTCGGCGGCGAGCGATGGGGAGAAGTCCTCCTGATTGGCACTCTCGGCGTCCCGCAACACATCCTCCTGATTGGCACTCGGCGTCCCGCACAGGGGGCAACGTTGTCACACCACCGTCGAAGTCCTGCACAGTCGAGGACCCCCCTTCTCCCCACGCCCCCGCGGACTTGGCCACCGGGGGCCCCAAAGCCACCAGAACCGCTGGCCGAAGTTGGCGCGCCTCAGCTCGCAAGTGGCAGGGGAGAAGCAGGAGAAGCAGGAGGAGGACGACGAGGGAATGGGGATGGGAGGAGGAGGAGGAGGAGGAGGAGGAGGAGGAGGAGGAAGAAGAATAAGAAAAAGAGGGGGAGGAGGAGGGGGAAGAGAGGGAGGAGGGGAGGAGGAGGAGAGGACGAGGACGAGGACGAGGGGGCAGGAGGTGGAGGAGCAGAGGAGGAGGAGGAGGAGGAGGAACAGTAGAGGGAGCAGGGGAGGAGGAGCATGAGGAGGAGGACGAGGAGGAGGAGGAGGAGGAGGGGAGGGCGGAGGGAGGAGGAAGGGAGGGGAAGGGGGAAGGGTGGATGCGGGGTACGGAAGGCACGGAAGGAGGGGGGGCCGCGGAGGGGAGGCAGCGAGGGGGCGCCGAAGGAGGCAGCGAGGAGGGCCGGCCCGGCTCGAGGGTGGAGGCCCCCCCTGCGGGGGTGCACGGCGCGCCCGCGCGCGCGCGCCGGGGGCGCCGCCGGCCGCGCGCGCCCGAGGCCGCCGGCAGGCGCAGCGACGGCGACGGCGACGGCGACGGCGACGACGACGACGACAACGACGGCGACGGCGATGGCGACGGCGACGGCGACGGCGACGAGGCGGAAGGGGATGGAGGGGATAGGGAGGGGGGGCGAGGAGGAGGTGGTGAGCAAGGCGGAGGAGGAGGAGGATGGAGGAGGAGGAGGAGGAGGAGGAGGAGGAGGAGGAGGAGCTGCTGCTGCTATCTGCATCGATGTCCATATGAGTTTGCAAGGGCTATCTGCTTGCGGGCACCGCAGAGCCTGGATTCATATCTTACCATGGGGCCTGGGGCTCATAAAAAGGGTTCGCAAGACCTGGTGCCGCTGCTTAGGGCGCGCACAGCGCCAGCAGTGACGCCGCGGCGCGGGGGTGCTGATGAGCTGCTCTCTTGGCGAGCTAGTTTACGAAGTCCAGTCTTCTATGATCGAGTGCTCAGCGAGCGGAGGTCGGAGAGCGAGGGAACCTCAGAGGCGAGAGGAGGACGGGGAAGAGGAGGGATGTGCAGCCCAGACGCGCTGCCTACTCCTCTATCTCCTCTGTGCGGGCCCTCCTGCGGGTGCCTTGCCTGGCAGCTTCTGAACGCCCGTCGCTCTGCGGCACAGTGACATCAGCTTGCTGATGTCCACCCACGTGTATCCTCCCTTCGTGTTCACTTCGAGCGGGTGGATCTCCCTCTGCTACAACACTGCCTCTTGTGCCTCGTTGATCCAGACTGGCCAGTGCCCCACGAAGCTGAGCCCCAGCCGCGATGTGGACGCCTTTCCCTGCTTCTGCTGCACCTCTCCTGCGCTACACGTGATGCACCAGTCCTCGAACTCTGCTGGGGAGGCGCACCTGGCCTCGTCGAGCCTCTTGAGCGCCGCGAAGATGCACCGAACGGGAGGAGGGAGCAGGGAGGAGGAAGGGGGATAAGAGGGAGGTAGCAGGAGGAGGATAAGGCCGCGGAGGTAGGCGGAGGAGGCGGGAGGAAGAATACACAGGATGACATTGGAGGTAAGATGAAACAGGTAGGAGTTAGAATGCAGGAGGAAGGATGTCGGGCATTGAGGGAAAGCGTGAGAGATACGCATGATGAGGCAGAGGCAAATTTGATAAGGAGGTGAGATGTGGAAGACTAGAGGTTCGATGGAGCAGCTTGGATGATGAAGGAAGGTGAAGGGAGAGGGGGACTAGGGCGAAAACGACGAGGAAAACCAAAGTTTAGGGTTTAGGGTTTAGGGTTTAGGGTTTAGGGTTAAATGGGTACGGATAAAAGGGTACAATGCCCAACAGCAAAAGTTGCCCAAAACCGACAGCGGCCGCTGTTGGGCAGACGACCTTTTATCTTCAGAGAGCAACGTCCGCGGCGGCGCGGACAGCGAGTCCTGTTCTGAATGAACAGGAGCAGCTGTCGGGCATCGCACACGCCGGTCGTTTAAAGTAGGTATTTTTGGATTCCCCGGTCCCAATCTACTTCAAACGCCCTCCTACTTCAAGTATCGGCATGATTTGGCTGCGTGTTGTTATTTAATCGCTTCGCTCATTCCGCCGGCCCATAATGTCGCACCGTGGTCGCCTGTCCGAGTGGTCGTTTGCAGTGTGGAGCTGCGGCGTCGGGAGCCGAACGCGGGGGAGGAGGACCACCCCGACCCGCGTTTCCCAAGTCGCGTCTGGCTGGAGTCTTGGAGGCGTCCTGGGGGCCTCCTGAGGGTTTTTTGGAGGCCTCCAGAGGGCCTTTTGGAGGCCTCTTGAGGCCTCTTGAGGGCCTCTTGGGGGCCTCTTGGGGCCTTTGGGGGCGTCTTGGGGCCTCCCGGGGGCCTCTAAGGGCCGAGAGCTTGAAATTCTGTTTCGTGAACCCCCTCTTGGGGCGTTCTTGAAGCGTTCTTGGGGCCCTCTTGGGCTGTCTTGGAGGCCTCTGGGGCCGTCTTGGAGCCGTCTTGGGCCATCTTGGAGCCCTCTTGGGGGCCTCTTGGGCCCTCTTGGGGCGATCTTGGAGGCCTCTTGAGCCGTTTAGGGGCGTCGGGGAACCGAAAAGGTTGAAACGCCCAAATCTGTCCAAAGCCTATGGAAAAGCATTGTTTGTTTGCCTCTTGGGGCCCTCTTGGGAATGCACTTGGAGACCTCCTGGGGATCTTGGAGGCTTCTTGGGTCATCTTGGAGACGTCTTGGGCCGTCTGGAGGCCATCTTGGGCGTCGTGGAGCGATATTCGGGCGTCTCGGACCTCTCTTGGACCGTGTTGGGGGCGTTCTTGGGGCCCTCTTGGGCCGTCCTGGAGGCCTCTGGGGCCGTCTTGGAGCCGTCTTGGGCCGTCTTGGGGCCCTCTTGGGGGCCTCTTGGGCCCTCTTGGGGCGATCTTGGAGGCCTCTTGAGCCGTTTAGGGGCGTCGGGGAACCGAAAAGGTTAAAACGCCCAAATCTGTCCAAAACCAAAGAAAAAGCAAAGTTTTTTGCCTCTTGGGGCCCTCTTGGGAGTTCTCTTGGAGGCCTCTTGGGGCATCTTGGAGGCTTCTTGGGTCATCTTGGAGACGTCTTGGGCCGTCCGGAGGCCATCTTGGGCGTCGTGGAGCGATCTTCGGGCGTCTCGGACCTCTCTTGGACCGTGTTGGGGGCGTTCTTGGGGCCCTCTTGGGCCGTCTTGGAGGCCTCTGGGGCCGTCTTGGAGCCGTCTTGGGCCGTCTTGGGGCCCTCTTGGGGGCCTCTTGGGCCCTCTTGGGGCGATCTTGGAGGCCTCTTGAGCCGTTTAGGGGCGTCGGGGAACCGAAAAGGTTAAAACGCCCAAATCTGTCCAAAACCAAGGAAAAGCATTGTTTTTTGCCTCTTGGGGCCCTCTTGGGAGTGCACTTGGAGGCCTCTTGGGGCATCTTGGAGGCTTCTTGGGTCATCTTGGAGACGTCTTGGGCCGTCTGGAGGCCATCTTGGGCGTCGTGGAGCGATCTTCGGGCGTCTCGGACCTCTCTTGGACCGTGTTGGGGGCGTTCTTGGGGCCCTCTTGGGCCGTCCTGGAGGCCTCTGGGGCCGTCTTGGAGCCGTCTTGGGCCGTCTTGGGGCCCTTTTTGAGGCCTCTTGGGCCCTCTTGGGGCGATCTTGGAGGCCTCTTGAGCCGTTTAGGGGCGTCGGGGAACCGAAAAGGTTACGCCCAAATCTGTCCAAAACCTACGAAAAAAGCATTAATTGTTGCCTCTTGGGGCCCTCTTGGGAGTGCTCCTGGAGGCCTCTTGGGGCATCTTGGAGGCTTGTTGGGTCATCTTGGAGACCTCTTGGGCCGTCTGGAGGCCATCTTGGGCGCCGTGGAGCGATCTTCGGGCGTCTCGGACCTCTTGGGGCCCTCTTGGGGCGATCCTGGAGGATCTGGGGGAGTGTCCCGGGCGTGTCCCGGGCGTGTCCTGGGCTCCTCTCGGGGTGCTTTTGATCCAGGGACCCCCAGGGGCCGCCCCGCGCGCGCGAGCCAGAAATACTGTTTACCAGTTACCGGAGATCTTAGCACGCCTCTGGCCCGTTGGGCCGGCGAATTATTTGGGAGGGCATGGACTCAATCCACTTTATCCGCCTTTCTACTTAATGTTTTTACTTACTTCTTCCGACCGACGTGTACCCATTCTTTCCGTACCCATGTCGATCGGCCCGAGATTCCGGGGGTAAGCAGCTGAAAGAGAATCTTGGGGCGGAGCCCTTTCTTGGAAAAGTTCAGACTCGGCAGGCCTGCAAGACCAGCGAGTCCAACCAGCGAAGTAGACCAACCAGACCGGACAGACAGCCGTCCAGGCCAGCCAAGCCCAGACCATCCACACCAGCCCTGAAGCAGCAATTGAGGAGGAGGAGGAGGAGGAGAAGGAGGAGGAGGAGAGGAGGAGGAGGGGAGGAGGAGGAGGAGGAGGAGGAGGAGGAGGAGAGGAGGAGGAGGAGGAGGAGGAGGAGGAGGAGGAGGAGGGTGGGGGAGGAGGGGGAGGAGGAGGAGGAGGAGCAGGAGGAGGGGGAAGGAGGAGGAGGCGGAGGAGGCGGAGGAGGCGGAGCTGCACTGCAAGAGCACTGCAGCAGGCTAACACACTTGCCTTGGAGTGGTCGTGGTCGGAGCTCCGCGCCCCGCAGCTTCCTCGACCTCCTCCGGCCACGTTCGGCCCGCGCGCGGGATCACGCGATCAGGCTCGCGCAGCGACTCGCCGGCGTTCCGAAGCAGGCCAAACTTGCGCTGCGTACTCCAGATTTCGTAACAAAAGGGAGGGGGTCTGGACCCTCCAAGACAAGCCATTTCAGACCTCCCCCGTGGGAGAACCCTCCAAAACATCGTCCCCAGACCCCCCCAGGCCCTCCAAGATAGCCTGGAAGAGACCCCCGAAATGAGACCCCCCTCCCTTTATTACGAAATCTGGAGTACGCAACTGCACTGTGCAACAACTGCAGCGCAAACACACATACACACACGCACACACTGTGTTGTGGTGGTCGCGCTTGGCGCCGCGCGCTTCGCACTGCCTTGGGCCTCCTCGAGCCAGAAGTTGGAGCTCTAGGAGCGAAGCAGCTGCACTCTGAAGCTCGAGCTCAAGCCTGAAGTTGCAAGCTTGCTCTTTGAAGCTTGGCGTCCCGCCGTGCGCTACACGACTGGAACTTCATCAGGCGGGAGCCGTTGTTGTAGTCGGGGGAGCGGCGACGCACTTTTGGCATGAAGGCTTGCCTCGACATGAATTTGGCGCGACTCCACTTAGGGTTCTTCGTTCTTCCACGCCAAGTCAAAGCAGCTCCCAGCCATGTCACAAGCAACGCAGTGCTTGGCATTGCCTGGCATTGCTTTGCGTTGCTTGGAATCGGTTGTGTGGTTTTGCTTGGCATTGCTTGCCATTGCGTTGCGGCCATTGGCATTGCTGTGCTTGTTTGGCATGATGTGGCATTGTGTTGCATTGCTGTGGCGTTGTACGGCATGGCTCTGCAATGAATGCTTGGTGGTATTTTTCATTGCAGGCCATTGCTTACCCTTTACTTGCAGTGTGCCCCGTTGCGTTGCATGGTGTTGTCGGTGCGTGGCGGTGCTCGGTATTGCTGGGCCCTGCTGGGCAAATGCTCGGCCGAGGCCGAGGAGGGCAGCCAGGAACGTGGACCAGGAATCGCGGCGAGGACGGCAAGCCGCCAGGAACCAAAGCACGGGAACTCGGAGCAACGCCTGGCGCCGCCCCCGGGGGAGCGACGACGCACCCGGGAACGACGACCGGGGAGCCCGAGCGCAACGCTGGATGCCGCCCGTGGGGAGCGCCGCCGCCCTGCACAGACAAGTGGGAGCCTCCGAGAAGGAGGAGGACCTGGTGCCCACAAGTCTCCCCTCCCCTCGTTTTCCCCGCGGTAGGCCTCCCAGGCCTCCCTCGTCGCCGCCGCTGGGTTCGCCTCGAGATCCTGGTCAAAACGCGCCCCAGGAGAGATCCAGGGAGTAGCGGCATCGGTGCCTTTCGGCTTCCCCATGTTCGACAGGGCCCGACTGGGGAAAACCGAGGGAGGGACTGTGGACGGGAGCCTTTCCGTCCAAGCTCACCATGGCGGCCTGTGGGGGATCCACACGTATCTGTCCTGCGTGAGAATCCGACCGCTCGCAGAGCAGAGCGAGCGGGCGCCGAGACGGCGACGACGCTCGGCGGCGATCGCGGCAGCCGCGGCGGCGACGTCGGCGACGGCGGCGACGGCGGCCTCGACGGCGATCGCGGCGACGCTGTCGGCGGCGGCGGCGGCGGCGGCGGCGACGACGACGGCAGCAGATCCCCCGGGCGGCGTGCGCCGCGAGCCGCCCGCCAGGCCGATGAGGTAGCCGCCGCCCGCGCGCGCGCTCTCCACGAGATGGGCGCGGCGTGCGGGTGCGGCTCCGCGGCCAAGGCCCCGGGGTGGCACGCCTCGCCGCCGCGCGCCACCGTGGCCGGGGTCGCCGTGGCCGCTTGTCGGCTGCCGCCGGCGTCGCCGACGCCGTGGTCGCGGTCGTGGTCGTCCTCGGCCCCCTCGCTTGGGAGGAGGACGGGGAGGAGGAGGAGGAGGAGGAGGAGGAGGAGGAGGACGAGGAGGACGAGGAGGAGGAGGAGGAGGAGGAGGAGGAGGAGAAGAGGATAGGAGAGGGAGGGAGGAAGAAGAGAAAGGAGGAGGAGGAGGAGGAGAGGAGGAGGACAGAGGAGGAGGGAGGAGGAGGGAGGATGGAAATGCGAGGGGGATGAGGAGGAGGAGGAGGAGGAGAAGGAGGAAGGAGGGCCTCCCTGGCCTCTCTCGGGCTTCGCGCCGCGGGGCGCTCTTCCAGCCCGTGCTGAGCAAACGGGGGGGGGGGGGGGGGGGGCCAGACGGGCGCAGCGCTTCCCCCTCCTCGCCCTGGCTACGTGGCCCTCGAAGGGGCTCATCGCCTCCTCCCCCATGCTCGATAGGTCCCACCCCCCTCCCGCTCTCTCCCGACCCTCCCTCCCGCTCCTCTCTGCCCCTCGTTCCCCCCCGCTATCTCCCGACCCTCCCTCCCGCTTCTCACCCCCCCCGGAAGGGGGGTTACGAAATCTGCTGCGTGCAGCCCCGCCGCCGGGCCCATTCCTCGATACGTGGGCGCCTCCCGGCGCCAGGAAGCGCCGGGAAAATCAGTTGCGTGAGCTGATTCTCTGCCCTACACTATGCTATCCCCCCCTTCGACCTGGCGATCGAAACGCCGTCGATCGCCCAGGGCCAGCAACCACCCCCATCCTCGCAGGCCTGGAGGTTGACACCAGCACCAATATCGGCGTTGTGCCTCAACCGAGGGGAGAAGATCCCAGTCTCGGCGATGGTGGTACTACTCTGGCTTCCAGGGTGGCCGAAATATTGCCACCAGCACCGAAATCTAGGATCATCTTCCCCCTGTGGAGGCAACCCCCTTGTGTTGGTGTTGGTGTCATTTTCCAGGCCTCCAACATCCACTGCACCGCTGGATTTATGTTGTTCCCGTCCCACTTAAGGGCCGCATCCCAGAAGTAATTTCGAGCACCCAGACAAGTGTCAAAAGAGTGTCGAAGCAGTGTCGAAACAGTGTCGGGCGAGTGTCTCCCAGGGCCCGGCACGTGAAAACCCATGGGTTTCGGTATTTTTGGGGGGCGCTCGAAGTTCTTCCTGGTGGTCAAGGCTAAAGTAGGTTGGAGCATCACAACGCTGGATGCGTTTCTTGACCGGGCGGCGCCAGCGAGCGCAGGCGCCCTCCGAGCGGAGCCGGCCGGCCGCGCCGGCCACGGGGCGCGCCAGGGCGGGCGGAGGAGCAGAGGGCGGCCGCGGAGGCGGAGATCGTTGCCTCCTCCTCCTCCGCCGCCTCCTCCTCCCCCCTCCTCCTCCTCCTCCTCCTCCTCCTCCTCCTCCTCCTCCTCCTCCTCCTCCTCCTCCTCCTCCTCCTCCTCTTCCGCCTCCTCCGCTTCCTCTTCCGCCTCCTCCTCCTCCTCCTCCGCCGCCTCCTCCCCGTCCTCCTCCGCCTCCTCCCCGTCCCTCCTCCGCCTCCTCCGCCTCCTCCTCCTCCGCCGCCTCCTCCCCGTCCTCCTCCTTCATCCCTCCTCCTCCTCCTCCTCCTCCTCCTCCGCCTCCTCCCCGTCCTCCTCATCCTCCTTCTCCTCCTCCTCCTCCTCCGCCTCCTCCTCCCCCTCCTCCGCCGATCGGCGCGGACCCTCGCACCCCCCTCCCCCCTCCTTGGAGTACAGTGGAGGCCCATGCCAAGAAGCACCCTGCTTGCATCCAGGGCGCCCTGTGTCTTGCTATGGGAAGCGTGACGTTCCCGCACCAAGAATGAATGGACGTCCTGGGGTCCCAGGGTTGAGTTTCTTGTGGAAGGTTTCTTGTGGACTGGCCTCCTCTGTACATGTTCGCTGCTTTGGGCGCCTTTTTCGAGCAGATGGAGCCTGCCCTATCGGACGCCCTGTTGCAGACCGTCGCAGCACTGAGCAGAGATCCGGGGCCAGACCCCCCCTCCCCTCCCTCCCCCCCTCCCGCGCAGCGTCGAAACGCCGGATGGAGAAGGCGTTCGCAATGGGGGGGACTAGGGCCCGGGTTTCCGAGGGTCGGCGGAGGCCACAGTCGGTGTGCGCGCCTTGCCGCCAGCTTGCAGCAGCGAGCACCTGTGGCCCACTGCGTCGGCTAGGCCCGAGCCGCCTTCGTCGGCTCGCATCGGGCCGGGCGAACGGGGGGGATTGGGAAAGGGGGGGGGGGGTACGAAATCTGCTGCACGCAGCTGGTTTCGGCCCCACCGAGGGGCCCATTCCTCGATACATGGGCGCCTCCGGCGGCGGGGGGCGCCGGGAAAATCAGCTACGTGAGCTGAGTCTCAAACCCCCCCTTTTGTTATCCCCCCCTTTCGCCCGGCCCGACCTTCGTCGGCTCGCAGCGTTGCGCCGCTCCCCGAGGACCCTGGCGCCGCCCGGGGCCTGGCCCAGCTCGAGCAGGGTGCGCTCTCGCTCCAGGGCAGGAGCGTCGCGCCCTCGGGCGGGGGGGGTCGGCCGCCGCCGCCGCCGCCGCCGCCGCCGCCGCCGCCGCCGCCGCCGCCGCAGTCGTCGTCGTCGTCGTCGTCGTCGTCGTCGTCGTCGTCGTCGTCGTCGTCGTCGTCGTCATCGTCGTCGTCGTCGTCGTCGTCGTCTTCGTCGTTGTCATCGTCGTCGTCGTTGTCGTCGTCGTCTGTGTCGTCGTCGTCGTCGTTTGTGTCGTCGTCGTCAACGTCGTCGTCGTCGTCGTTGTCGTCGTCCTCGTCTTCGTCGTTTGTGTCGGCGTCGTCGTCGTTGGCAGTGTCGTCGTCTGTGTCGTCGTCTGTGTCGTCGTCGCCGTCATCGTTGCGCCGTCGGCGTCATCGGCGTCATCGGCGTCGTCGGTGTCGTCGGCGTCAGCGTCGACGTCTGCGCGGTGGTCGGGCGAAGAGGAGGAGTAAGGAGATTGGGGGAGGAGGGATGGGGTGAGGAACGAGGAGGGAGTAGAGGAGGGTAGGAGGAGGGCTGGCGGACAATTCATCACAGATGAGGAGAGGAGGAGAATAGTCAGAGGAGAAAAAGTACCCATACCGCTACCCTTCGCCAGTTTTCTCCCTTTTCAGCCTCCTGGGAGGCCCTCGTCGCCACCGCTGGATTCGCCTCGAAATCCTGGTCAGAACGCACCCCGGGAGAGATCCGGGGAGTAGCGGTATCGGTGCTTTGTGATTTTCCCCAAGAATAGCGGAGCGCCCCAGGGGTGGCGCTGGAGGTGCCGCCAGGGGGCCCCAGCGCTGATCCGAGAAATCCGCGAGGACCTCCGAAAGTTTGTGTGTATGTCATTGTCGTCTGTCCCCCGAGAGGAGAAGGAAGCGAGAATGACGGGCGGGGGGGGGGGAAGAGGACCAGGCGGTCCCTTTCCTGCCCCCAGTTGCGCACTCCCTACTCTCTGGTGTGCACTCAGGAAGTGAGTGCGTGTTTGTTGTGCTCTCTGTTGGTTAGTCTCCGCCGGCACAGAGGCGAGGGGAGGGGAGAGGGGGCACGGGCGGCAGGGAGGGCTGGAGGAGGCGTGGGAGTAAGGAGGGTGGCGAGGAGGGAAGGGGGAGGAGGGAGGCTGAAGGCCTCCTCCTCCTCCTCCTCCTCCCCCTCCTCCTCCTCCTCCTCCTCCTCCTCCTCCTCCTCCTCCTCCTCCTCCTCCTCCTCCTCCTCCTCGGCTCGACTACGGCCCTGGGGGAAACCGTGCAGGAGGAGGGCGGCGGAAGGCCGCGGGCATGAAAGCCAGGTCAGCTGCCAATCCACGCCGCACGGGGCGAATTCCCAATCGTTCAAGGTTGAACGATACGCGCGGTGTCAGGAACCAGCGCCACATTTGGCACGACACGAGCCCGCCGTACCCATACCTACCCCTACTTCGTTGTCTCTTGTTTTTGTGGAGCCCCCTGGGGGGCCCTCGTCGCCACAGCGGGCTTCCAGGCCAAAGTGTGGCCCGAACGCAGCCTGGGAGAGGTCTGAGGAGCAGCTGCGTCGGTCCCTTCTTGGCGCCCCCCTGGGAGAGGCCCTCGTCGCCACGGCCGGGTTCGCCCCGAAAGTCTGGTCAGAGCGCACCGCGGGAGAGGTGGGAGCAGCGGCAAATTGATTCGAAGAAGAAGAAGAACAAAAACAAAAAAACAAACAACAAAAAAACGCCATAAACATAAATTTCTAGCGCTCTGCGTGGATTTCTTGGATCCGCACTGGGCCCCCCCCGGCGGCGCCTCCGGCGCCGCCCCTGGCGCACTCCGTGCGCCAGGGAGGGGGGTCCAGTGCAGATTGAAGAAATCCTCGCGCAGCGCCAAAAGTTTACGCTTGCGCCGTTTTGTTCTTATTCTGTCCTCGTGCTCCCCCCATTTTCTCCCCCTCCTCCCGCGCGGGCAGGACGCATCTCGTTGTGGTGCAGGAGGGGTCCCTGGTCCAGGACCTGTACCCGCAGGCGCGGGGCGGGGGGGGCGTGGCTCGCCGCCGACCCGACAGGGAGGGAGGAGGGGGTCGGGGGGGGGGGGGGGCAAAATACGAGGAATGGGCGAAATAGCGCCAGTGGATCACCTTGGACTTTTAAAAAAGGGTGGGGTGTGCTCCAGGAACCCACCCCCACGCCCTCCCCCCCTTAAAGGGGGCAGGGGGGGTCCCGAGAACCCCCCCCCCCCTCCCCCCCTCTTAAGGGCGTCTCTGTTCGCGAACCCCTCCCCCACCCCCTCACCCCCCTTTGAACGGGGGGGGGGGGGGGTCGGAACCCCTCCCCCCCCCCCCCCCCTTGAAGGGAGGGGGGGGGTCGGACCCCCCCCACCCCCCTCCCCCCCTTTCCGAAGGGGTCCGGGGCGAGCGAGCCGAGCGCGCGGACTGTTGGACGTAGGGGCCGTCGGGGGCGGGACTCTGAAAGCTTTGCGGGTGTGCGGGCGGGCCCTTCGGTTAGGGTTAGCGTTTAGGGTTAGGGTTAGGGCTAGGGCTAGGGTTTAGGGTTACGGTTAGGGTTAAGGGTTAGGGTTAAGGGTTAGGGTTAGGGTTAGGGTTTAGGGTTAGGGTTTAGGGTTTAGGGTTTGGGGTTAGGGTTTAGGGTTAGGGGTATGGTTTGTGTTGAGGGTTAAGGTTTAGGATTAGGGTGAGGGTTTAGGGTTCGGGTTCGGGTTCGGGTTTAGGGTTAAGGTTTAGGGTTCAGGGTTTAGGCTTAGGGTTAAGGTTTAGGGTTAGGTCATAGGGTTTAGGGTTAGGGTTAAGGTTTAGGGTTAGGGTTAGAGCTAGAGTTTAGGGTGGTTAGGGTTAGGGGTTAGGGCTTAAGGTTAGGATTAGGCATTAGGGTTTAGGGTTAGGGTTGAGGGGTCAGGGTTTAGGGTTCGGGTTGGGGTTTAGGGTTCGGGTTTAGGGTGAGGATTGGGCTTTATGGTTTAGGGGTAGGGTTAAGATTAGGGTTAGGGTTTAGGGTTAGGGTTAGGGTTAAGGTTTAGGGTTAGGGTTAGGGTTAGGGTTTAGGGTTAGGGTTTAGGGTTTAGGGTTGGGTTAGGGTTTACGGTTAGGGTCAGGGTTAAGGTGTAGGATTAGGGTTAGGGTTAGGGTTTAGGGTTTAGGGGTAGGGTTGTGGTTTATGGGTTTAGGGTTTAGGGTTTAGGGTCTAACAGGGCAAGGCCACGATTACAACCTTCAACGGAACCCACCTGCGGTCGCCATCATTCCCCCCCGCATCTCCACCCCCCCATAAAGATCATATCTTCTATCATGTCATAGCGTGGCTGTAGCATAGCATGGCATGGTATAGCAAGCCTGGGAGCAAGCGCTTAGCAGATACAGCATGACATCGCATAGCAGTGCCTACACGCATGATGTAGCCAGGCCCGCACCTGGTTCCAGGGCCAGTGAAGCATAAGATGACATGCGTTGTCATGAGGTCTGCCCACCATGCCAGAAGGCAAGAAACCCGTGGTAGGGCATGACATAGCATAGCATGGCCCATACGTCGTCGCCCTCGCCGTCGTCGTCGTCGTCGTCCGTCGTCGGCACTCGTCGTCACTCGTCGGCACTCGTGGAAATCGTCATGATCGTCGTCGTCGCGTAGCCTGTGGTACCGCGGCTGGCGGGATACGCCGAACGCCGCTAATGAGTGCACGAAGGATAGGTGCGTCATCACACTGATGAACCATAATATGGAATACATGGTAGATAAGTGGATGATGCATGCGTTCCTCCTAACAATGAAAACATAAGCAAGTAGACAATAACAAAAAAATGCGCACGCATGGCTTCACTTATTTCTGATAGGATATGACAAACTCTTCCCTGATGAGTAAGCAGCGATGCTGAGCAATAAAACGAAGGCATCATACACCGCACGGGATTCGCACTGCCAAGCGAACGCCCGAGGATAGATGATAGAAGCACTTCCCACGGACATGCACAAAGAGAATGAGTCCTAGACAAAGACTGATTCAATTATAGGAACCCGCATGGAAACCCGTCTTCACTTTGGTTATGGCAACCCCGTATTCAATTATAGAAACCCGTTTCGTCAGTTACGGCAAACCATTTCGGCAGTCATGGATAGCCGTGTCGGCTTACAAAGACCCAGATAAAGTATGGAGACCAGTGTCAGGACACAGAAACCCCGCTCGACAATCATAGAAACCCGCGTCAGACTCACAGAACCTACTCACAATGTCACGCATACGTGAAACACAACTGACAGGTACCTCATCCGGATGATCCGATACACAGGATGGCGCACAAAATGTGTGGACACCATGTCAAACATGACGCAGCATAGCATGGCCTACAAACATGATGACGCAAGGCCCCCCCCCCTGTTTCTGGGGCCAGTGCAGCATAAGATGACAGAATGCTGCGCTGAATAAACAGCAACATACAGAATCCGCACACAAGACCCAGATATGCTAGGCAACCCAAAAGAGAATTTGTCTTCTCACGCTATTGACATGAGCCCTTGAACAGGATCACATCACGCGACCGTTCATAAACCAGACCTGTGAAAACAAGTCTCCCTCACAACTTATAGTGAAGAGCAGACGTCGCTCTTTGGTCGGACGAGACCGAGACAAACCGGATCAAGCAAGCACAGAATTGATGCAATGCACAGGATAGCCAAATCATTCACGAACGCAAAGCACGCGTCCGACAGAACCAGAATACTGAGAAGCGGCGCGGAAGATCACGCGACGTACGCCGAGCGGGGGCGCTTGCCATGCACACGCCGACGCCGAAGCCCGAGGGCGCTGGCGACAGTCAGCCCAGCCGGGCATTCGCTGAGCAGCGCCCCCCCCGGCAACACCGCGTCGACACAACAGAATCCAGCGCCCAGCCTGCCAGCGCGATGCTCAGCCATCATCTGATCATAGATATCCTTCAAGCAATCGGTGGCGGCCGCCGCGATCCTGCCACGGTGCACCCCTGCAAGGGCATCAAAGCTGATCCAATTGCCATCGAACGAGGCCTGCAATAGCAACGGTGGAAACAAACGCGCCACGTATATCAAGTCACCCGTCATTGCCGGGAGCGCGCATAAACCATAGTCAGAACACAGACCATAGGAGAAGAGCCGACGATACGCCGACCACACCGCAGCCTAACAGATACCCCTGGTGGGATGCTTGAAACGGCTAAAGCGATGGCGCCCAAACACAGCGCCCATGCGCGGAAAACTACTGCTAGGCCCTCATAGCAAATCAACCTATGTCAAGCGCATAGCAGCCCGCATTCGGAGGTCCGACGACACAAAACTCACGAAAGATACTCCAAAAAACAGCTGTCTCGGAACGATGATCATCTTGGTGGGCGCGCATCCACACAGTGAATTCAGTAATAGCAAGGCGGCGAGGAAGTAGCTCTCGGCACAATAGGTTGACAGCCGACTGCCAAGAGAGCGGACCGTGCTCGTGCACATAGCCAAGAACACCCTGAAGAACTTCCCCAGCAGAAGCATGAGGACGAGCATAGTTCATGAGCAACGGTACCCATACCCAGGCTACCATAAACGCCCAGCGAGATTGAATAGCCAATAACACGAAATTCAAAAGATTCAAAGGTGAAATGCAACTCCAATAGCGCCGCATGTCCATGTAGACACCCTCACGCCAAGCGATGATAGGTGTGAGCCACGGCTCCAGGCTCTCTTTCGCATCGGATAGGATGCCAGGCGCCGCCGCAAATTTATTCAAAGTGCACACGCGCTGCACGTAATAGACGACATCGTCCTCTGTGATATCCATAGGCCAGCTGTTCTCGAACCTGGACACAAATTGTTTGCTGGCAAGAAAATCACGAAGCAT
>CAUYUJ010004969.1:411816-414316 GCA_963575745.1 Prorocentrum cordatum | reverse complement strand
GCGCCCTGCAGGTGGAGGAGGCCGCTCCTCGTTTGGCCTGATGTTTGCTTGTCTCGCGAGTTGGAGAAACTGGAGGAGGAGGGGGAGGAGGAGGAGGAGGAGGAGGAGGAGGAGGAGGAGGAGGACGAGGACGAGGAGGAGGACGAGAACGAGACAGCTGACGTTCTCGCGAGGTGGAGGGGAGGAGGAGGAGGAGGAAGGACTGCCAGGACGAGAACGAGGAGTAGGAGCAGGAGTAGGAGGAGGAGGAGGAGGAGGAGGAGGAGGAGGAGGAGAAGGAGGAGGAGGAGGAGGAGGAGGAGAAGGCGGAGGAAAGCTTCAGACTCGCCGAGCCGCGGCCACTCGCCGCGCGGGCGCTCCCCGGCGAGCGCAGCGATGGCGGCGGATGCGCCGACGCCGCCGCACGAAGGCCAGCTGGCGGGCGGCGCGCGCGCGCCAGTGCGCCTGAGCCTATACGACCTGGACGGGTGCACTGGCTGGCTGCTGAACGGGAAGAACGGCTCCTCGCCACAGAGAAATTCGGTAGGAAATCATGGGAGCCGAGTGTACCCTCCGAGATCCGTCTTTAGCGTCGAGTAGCGTCTGGGAGTGGATGGGACAGAGCCGTTTTAGCGTCGACTAGCGTCGATGTTGCGTCCATTGCGTCGATTCAGCGTCGACTAGCGTCGATTCGAAAGAGCCGACAAGATGGTATGGGAGGCTCCCATGAGTTGCTGCCGAAGAGAAAGCTGCAGAACTGCACGATGAAAGAAGCATAGCACTTCGGAGGTCCGCGCAGATCTCTCGCATCGGCTCTGGGCCCCCCCTCCCTGGCGCGCGGAGCGCGCCAGGGGCGGCGCCGGAGACGCCGCCAGGGAAGTCCAGCGCCGATCCAAGAAATCAGCGCGGACATCCGAGTTCCTCCCCAATCAGTGCTTGCACTGAAGGGGTCCTAGCGGATATTGAAAGATTTGGCGAAAGTTTCCCGCCGATTTCAATGGCCGGCTGGGTTCCTGGGTTCCCGGTTCCGGGTTCCGGAGTCCTGGTCATTGGTTTTGGGCCGATTTCGGTGGGTCCCAGGTTCCCGGTTTCCCGGTCGATCTCCTCATCGATCGTTTGATCAATCCCACGTCAAACCGTCCATCGATTGGGGTTTTCCTATGTCGTCGGTCCTCGACAAAAGAAGGTCCTGAGATCGTCAGAGGAGGGCGAGCTGAGACGAGGATAGTTGGCCTTCGGGGAGGGTCCTCGTCGCCGCCGCTGGGCGCAGCTCGGAGGGCTGGTTCTGTTGGAGTCCATATAGGATTAACTCGGGCCTGTCCCTCTGCAGGAGGAATATTCAAAAGTAGTTTAAAAAATAGTCTGGGGACGATTGTGCGACTATTTTTTGATATGTTTGCGTATGATTCGACTAATTTTTACGTTTCTTCCTAAATCCGCCTGTAGGGAGACATTCCCGACCTAAATCTAAGCCTCTGAGATGGGGTCGGAGTAGGGTCGGGGTATCGCGCCGCATCGCCGATGCGTCGGCGATGCATCGGTGATGCGGCTCGATGTGGGGCACAATTTTAGCCACGCCGACGTCGCCGATGCATCGTCGATGCATCACCGATGCATCGCCGATGCATCGCCGATGTATCGGCGATGCGGCGCGATCCTCCGACCCCATCCACTCCGACCCCATCTAGGAGGCTTCTAGTGTCCAGGACCCTTTTCCTTGATGCCAAGGTTCACGTGCCCGGTGGACCGGCCTGGGGCTCTTCCATTGCGCCATCGAGGTGCACGACTGGGAGTTCGCCTTCGTGTATTATTGGGACTGCTGGGAGTCCGACCAGGTCACGGGAGTCATCCGGTCGCCGCCGCGGCAGGACCCTACGTTCGGGGTCGGCTTCCGAGGCTCCCTGGAGCTGGGCAGCACCCGGAGGTCGCCGGCGGAAGTCACGGCCATGCTCCAGGACCTCGGCGGGGAGTGGAGGTCTTCGGTAACAAATCATGGAAGCCCTGTATACCTTATTGATTGCATATGCGTCGATTAGCGTCTGGGAGTCGATGCGATAGCGCCGATCCAGCGTCGATCTACCGTCGAGTGGCGTCGATTCAGCGTCGATGAGCGTCGATTCGCAAGTGCCGACAAGATGGTAAGGGAGGCTCCCATGAGTTGACACCGAAGAGGTCGAACAGGTACCACCTGATCAGGCGCAACTGCGTCACCTTCTGCGAGGAGCTGGCGGGCCTCCTCGAGGTCCAGTTAAGTCTGGCGTGTCCCTCTATAGGAGGAATATTCAAGACTAGTCACAAAATAGTCTGGGGACGATGTTTCAAGTAATTTTGACTATTGTTGAGCATGTCTTGTTGATTACCTAACAGCGAAGACTGATAGGTTTCTAGTAGGCTAAAAAGAGGTCACAGATCACTCCACAGGGGGGTCCGGGCAGGTGTTGGGAGTTGCCGGGCGGGTTGTGCCCACCTCGTTTTTCACCAACAGTCACACACTTCGTGCTCTTCGACTTCCCCAGAACTC
>CAUYUJ010004969.1:403496-411716 GCA_963575745.1 Prorocentrum cordatum | reverse complement strand
TCCTCCCCTCCTCTTCTGTTCTACCTCCCCTCCTCCCCTTCCCCTCTTACTCCCCTCCCTTCCTCCCCTCCCCCCCCGCATGCGCTGCCGCGGCGGGCGCCCACGCGCGCGCCACGGGGGGGGGGACGTCCACCACCAGGCAGCGCCGAAAGGGGTATGCTCCGATCAATTACGCGACGAAGGGGGTAGGGGCAGGGGGGAAGGTGTCTTAGAAGCACCCCTGGTTCCTGGAAGGCGCGGGCCTTGTCTGCAGATGCAGGGCCAGCACCTTCCAAGCAGCAGCCTCCTTCTAAGGAGCCTTCCCCCCTCCCCCTTGCGCGCACCGCCAATCCGACCTGGGGAGCCGTGAGATCCTGGCGTCTCAGTTTTTGTTGGTTTCGAGCCGGGCGCTTCCGCCCTGGTTCTCAGGGCCCCGGGGCCCTCGCAGGTCGATTGGGCTCGAAAAATGGCGCAGGAGGATGGGGTCGGAGGCTCCTACGGCGTTACAGGCCTCGGAGTGCAGTGAGCTGCTCGACCCTGTGAGAGCGAGCTGCTGGATCTCCGCCCAACGCTAGCCCCGGGCGTGTTTTTTTTTCGCTGCGTCGGATTTCAAGGGACGCCCAAAGATGGCCTCCCCTGACGGCCTCTTGGCGGCCCTTTGTGCCCCCACTGGGCCCAGCGAGTGCTCGCGCGCGGCTGCGCCCGACGAGGGGGGGAGGGGGGGGCACCATTCAGGCTGGCACGATCGATCTGGGGCAACAGCAGGGGTGGAGGGGTTCAGGGGAGGAACGCATCGACCCCCAATCGCCCATTCATCGCCGATAGGAGGAGGAGGAGGAGGAGGAGGAGGAGGAGGAGGAAGGAGGAGGAGGAGGAAGAGGAAGAGGAGGAGGAGCAGCAAGAGCAGGAGGAGGAGGAGAGGGAGGAGGAGGAGGAGGAGGAGGAGGAGGAGGAGGAGGAGGAGGAGGAGGAGGAGGGGTGGGAGGAGGTACACCCCGCCAGGGAGCGTGCGAATTCGGTGTCCCAGAGCCTGTCGCCCATCTCTATCGGCGACGCACCGCCGATGCCAACTCGATGTCTTCCCCCTGAGCCCGTCCCCCCTATCGTTAAGTCGGGCCTGTCCCTCTACATGAGGAAATGTGCAAAATAGCTGAAAAATAGTCTGGGAACGATTTTTCTATTATTCGTTTGTAATTAATGTTGCATCTGTTTAACGCTTCGTTGCAAAATCCGCCTGTAGGAGGACACGCCCGACCTAGCCCTACCGTTCCCCCCCAATCGAAATGGGGACGGAAAGAGTGGGGACGAAGAACAGCCGTTTTGATTGTCCAGTTTGAATTTCACTTTGAACCAGATTCGCTGTAGGTGTAGCCGCTGAAATTGCCCATTTGGTACACAACGTCGCTTGCCGAAAGAGGCCGCTGTCGTTTTGGAGTAAAGTTTGCTGCTGGGCATCGTGTTCATTTTTCCCGTATCCACTTCGGGCGTGCCAATCAGGGCCTTCGTCATTTTCCCAGACCCCATCGCGTCATGAAGAAGTCGTTGCGGGAGGGAGGGAGAGGGGGAGGGGCAACGTTCGGCTTTTAGGGGGCTTTACCGGGCCCAGGGCCGTAAGACAAACATTCGGGGAGGATCGAGATTTGTGGGGGTATGCAGATCGAGGGTTTCAGACGTTCTTGACTTCTCCTGGGCCAGAGGATGGGGCAGAGTAGTATTGAAGGAATAGTATAGGAGGAGGAAGAGGAGGAGGAGGAAGTATATTTTTCGCAGGGGTAGAATCAACAAGAAAGAGGACAAAGATGGGGAGCATAAACACGACGACGAGGGGAAGGGTGATAAACAGGAGAGTGCAAGGAGTTAGGATAGAAGCGTGAGGAGGAGGAGGAGGAGGAGGAGGAGAAAAGCCACCCGCGAGTCTCCATGCGCGCGTGCGTCGAAATCCTTCCAAACCAGTGCTGTCCTGAGCATGTCGGCACCGAAGTGCTCCAAAGTGTGCGAGAACAAGATGGGCTTATAGTAAAGTTATGCTCGAAATTCAGAGATTATGCGAGCACGCAGCTCCTCACCGTTCTCGCTAGCACAATCGTTGCCATCATCGTCAGAGGCATCATTCCCATCGTCATCTTCCCCATCACCATGGACGTCATCATCACCACTGTCCTCATCGTCGGTGTCGTCGCCCTCGTCAAGTTTCTGCGCGCACGCTTCATCATCCTCAGCAGCTCCATAGCTATCATCATCAGCAGCAGCATCATCATCACCATCATCATGATCATCGGCTTCATCATCACCATCGTCGTCGACATCTGCCCTGCCTTCGTCGCAAACATCGTCGTCGTCGTTGTCACCGCCAAGGTGAGTTTGTGCATAAGTTGCGGGTGGGTGGATGGGATGTTTACATGAGAGCTGGAGGTGGTCACGCACGGATGCGGACAACATTCTATGCAGCACACAGAGCGCACCGCTTGTTGCACACCGCAGCATGCACCACATACATGTCATCCCGCAGCTTGCACCACATAGTTTGCACCACATCGATTGCATCGCACATGTTGCACCACCTATCACACCATAATACAGTTTGCACTACAGAGGACGGGCATCGAGATTGCAAGAACACACTGTTCAGAGTCCACGGTGGCCAACATATGTTGTACATATATACATAGATATATGTATACAGACATGTGTTTCGTCAGGTGTGCAAGTGTAAATGCCCACGTGTGACTTCAACATATATATATATACATCGATACATACATGTATGCCTGCATGCATGTGCTGTGCATATACAAACATACACGTTGGCACAGGCATACTCGACAGCGCTAGATGGGTAAAAGAAAAGTTGGGGAAACCAACATATATATATATATAGAGAGAGAGAGAGAGAGCGAGAACACAGCAAAATGTTGCGTGTTCTGGCCAGAATGTCGAGGTGGATGCAGTCGTGGTCGCGAGGGCGCCCCTGGAGGCCCAAGACGCGCCCAAGAACACCCGAATACCTTCTTATCTTCTATGCTCCCCAGCCTCCGCCACGACCCCCGCTCCTCCTCGATCCACGACAAAGATCTTCGATCTGATTCCCTTCTCCACCCCGCTCCCTCCTCGGCGCTGCCCTTCCCTGGGGCGACGCGAGGCCCACTTAGAGTGAAGGGGCTCCATCTGGTGGGCCGCCAGTTGGACTTGACCTCCTCTCCGGCGAAGTGAAGCCCACTCTGGCTCGGGGGTCAACGCAAACGGGGGCCAGTCGGAGCGCCGGATCCTGCAGTCTCCTGCAAGGCCAGGGACGCACTGCCCCAGGCGTGGGTGCAGGACCCTGCAGGAGTTTGCAGGATCTGGCCAGGCCTGACTGACCTGGGTCTGGATTGACCAGGGTCAGTAGATCCCCGACAGGATTTGGTCGGGCGTGTCCCCCTACAGGCAGATCTTGGGCGAAAATTTGCAGAGAATCAGGAAATACCCCGAAATTGTCAACAACAAAAAAAAAGTCCACGGAGTATTTTTTACCATTCTGGAATATTCCTCCTTGGTAGAGGGACAGGCCCGACTTGACGATAGGAGCAAGCCCAGTTGGAGCCGAGGGGCTCACCTGGCGGGCCCCCGCCTCCGCCGGAACACTGCGGCAGGTTCGCGCCGCACCGGCGCGGCGGCGGTCCCAGCGCGGGCGTGCAAGGCTGCACGCCGCCAGCGGCCCAGTATCATGTCGGGCGTGTCCCCCTACAGGGGGATTTTCGACGAAAAATAACAAGTACCCCAAAAATGCCCCAAAAAGGTTAAAAATCAATACTCAAAAAATAGTCCCTGTACTATTTTTGGATTATTTTTGGAGTATTTTTCCCCGTCGAAAACCCCCTTGTAGGGGGACACGCCCGACTTAAGCCCAGTATCGGGCGACATCGAGTGTTGTGCGCAAGTGGAGAGCCACGATCGTGCAGGGCGGAGCTATCCGCGCGGCCTCGGAGACCACCGCGCCAGCCGTCGCCACGAGGAGCCTGCCGCGGCCCTCCCCCCGAGCCTGCCCCAGCCCCGCCCCGCCCGCAGCTTGCAGGACGAGGACGCCTCGGTGGCCGTGCTCCTGGAAGGGAAGGGAAGGGAAGGGAGCCACGGGCGCGACGGGTCCTTCCTCCTCCTCCTCTTCCTCCTCCTCGCCCTCCTCCTCACCCTCCTCCTCCTCCTCCTCCTCCTCCTCCACCTCCTCCTCCTCCTCCTCCTCCTTTCCTCCTCCTCCTCCTCCTCCTCCTCCTCCTCCTCCTCCTCCTCCTCCTCCTCCTCCTCCTCCTCCTCCTCCTCCTCCTCCTCCTCCTCCTATTCCTTTCACGGCAAGCATCGGCATAAGCCTAGCGTGCGATGGCGGCGGCAACAGCAGCCGCCCGCAGCGGCGTCGCAGGTGAGTCCCCCCCACCACCACCCATAGGTCCACCCATGACCCAACCACTATGCAGTGCCACGGGCGGCCACAAGGCCTCCTCCTCCTCTCCTCCTCCTCCTCTCGCCCTCCTCCTCACCCTCCTCCCCTTCTCCTCCTCCGCCCTCGCCCTTCTCCTCATCCTCCTCCTCCTCCTCCTCCTCCTCCTCCCTCCTCCTCCTCCTCCTCCTCCTCCTCCCTCCTCCTCCTCGCCCTTCTCCTCCTCCTCCTCCTCCTCCTCCTCCTCCTCCTCCTCCTCCTCCTCCTCCTCCAAGGCCCAAGCAACCGCTGGGCTGCACCGCCAAGCAGCTTCAGGACGCCATGAAGTCGATTGGCTTCGTCCGCCGAGCTGCGCAGCTGGCCGCCGCCAGTGCACCCGAGTTTGCCGCTCGCGCAGAGCCGCGGAAGCCGCTCCCGCCCCAGCTCAGCATGCTGGCTCACGACCTGGAGGAGGTGGAGACCGAGCGGGGTGGCGGGAGAGTGCGGTGTACTTGGTGCCATACTTCTGCGCGCACGAGGGCCAGCCGAGCGAAGCTCGAGCAGCCTGGCGCACTCTGCAGGCCCACGCCGCTACACCTGTTCCTGGCGACGGTGCGGGCGGCTAGGCGAGGCCGCGCGCTACCCAGAGCTCGGTGCGAGGCCGTGCGACACGCGCTGGAGCACCCAGAGCTCGCTGGGGAGGGAAACGACGGCTCGGTTCAGCCGACGCCGCCGCCGGCCTTCCAGCATCTTGAACATGTCGTGGAGGCTGCAGCGATTCACATTGTGTGTAGGAGATGCGGAGCTCGGGCATCGATCGAGGCACCGGATTTCCGAGCGCTGCTGCTGCTTTGCAAGGGCAAGGCCACAGCGGGCCAGGCCTGGTACCGTGACTCAGTCCTGGCTGGGCGCGAGCCTCCAACCTAGCGGAGACTAGGCGCCCTCACGTTTGGCGGGTGGCGTTCAAGGTCTGCTGGGAGGGTGGCTCGCGCGTCCTCCGCAGGTCTCTGTGTCGCGGCTCTCCCTCCTCGGGACCCGCGGCCACCTGCCCTCCATGGTCCGTGCTCCGCCTCACGGCGTTGAGCACGCTGCGGCGATGAGCCGCCGTCGTGCGTCCGCCTTGCACGGCGCCCATATGTGCTAGGCTGCTGTGTCTAGCAGCCAGGCCCCGCCTGGCCGACCTCACGGCCATAGTCCGTTTCACCGCGGACGATGGCCCCAGCTGGTCCTTGGTCCCTCCTCCTCCTCCTCCTCCTCCTCCTCCTCCTCCTCCTCCTCCTCCCCGTCCTCCTCGTCCTCCTCCTCCTCCTCCTCCTCCTCCTCCTCCTCCTCCTCCTCCTCCTCCTCCTCCTCCTCCTCCTCCTCCTCCTCATCCTCCTCCTCATCATCATCATCATCATCATCATCATCATCACCATCATCACCATCATCACCATCATCATCCCCACACTGGGCGGGTCCTCTCCTCTCCTCTCGTCCCAACTGGGCGAAACGGACGTTCCCCAAGCGAGGCAATTGGAGGCGAAAGGTTTCTCACATATGGTGCGTTGCTCGATTTGAGCGTTCCATTTTAGACAGTGGCTCCCCCATGCTTGCGGCGCGGATTTCCTAACGTGGCCATTGACTCCGCAATTCCCCCTGCTCCCTCCCCGGAAGGGAGCAGGAGGACTTTCCGCAACAGCAGCAACGTCAACGCGGAATTAGCTCGCGCGCGCGTGCCGTCCGCATCACGAGCCAAGTGGAAAGCGATCGCGAAGCAGGTCCACAGGGGAGGGAGCAGTGTAGGATGCAGGAGGACGAGGAGCAGCAGGAGGGCGGAAGGAGGCTGTAAGGGTCGCCAGCACACTTGTGGTCATTCGAGCGGTTGTCGAGGCAATGTTCAGGAGGGAAAGAAACACACAGACACTATTAATCGTCGACTCCCAGGAAAATATGCAAAAATATGGGAAGTGGGGGGGAAGACGAAAACCCAAAAAATATTGGAAAAGATGGGGAAAACTGCTATTTGTGTGTATTTGTTTGTGTGTCCTGGGGCCCCTTCAAATGTGCATGAGCCGCTGAGACATGGGGAGCGGAGGAGAGGGGGCAGGAGGAGGGCGATCGGCGGCGAGCCCCGGGGGGGGGGGGGGGGAAGTCGGAGGGGGCGGGCCTTCTCGGAAGGCGCGGCAGGCCTCTGCTCGGCATCGCTCGGACGTGTGCATTTTTCTTTCGGCGAGGACCTTCGAGGAGCATCCTCGTTGTGTAAACATATACACATCCTGGACCCAGTTGCCTTCGGTGCCTCTGGCCCTATGGCCTCTACTGCAGCATACCGTCCTTTGCTTAAGTAGCCTCCTCTGCCCTCGTTTGCCTCCAGCTTAGCATCATCGGGCTTGCCGTTTCTCCATTGTGTGAAACAAGACGTGGATTGCCCATTCGATGTCGATCGCTCCTCCTCCATATCCTCCTCATCCTCCTCGTCCTCCTCCCCCCACCCACCTATTCTTGATGTCTGGCCTCGTGTGCCTTCTTGGTTTCTCCCATATTTCTGGCTGTCGCTGTCTATGTTGATGGATTCGTCTTTTTTTTTCTCCATTTGGCGAAAAAAACACGCACGAAACCGCAAAAAAACACAGGAACTGGACGTCCGAGCGATGGCCGGTCTGCCCTGTTGAGAAGTTGCCCAAGCCGTCAACGAAGACACCGGGAGACGTCAGAAGGCGCGAGGATTTCCGAGAGGCCCCGCCGCCTTCTGAGGAGGCCTGCTGCTTCTCGCGTCCCCCCCTGGGCACGTGGCCGAGATGAGGAAGGAGCAGGAGGGAGGAGGGAGGCTGTAAGGAGGGCCGAGGCTCTGGCCAAGACGCTCCAGGGGGGTCCAGAGAGATTCTGGACAGAGTTCTGGGCAGATGGCGACCAGGGGGGAAACAGGTAGGCGTGGAGGGTTACGTTCATCGACACTGGCGAGAAACAAGTGGGGCCGGAGCGGGGGGCGTAGTTGTGAGAAGGCTTGGAGGAGGGGGGCGCCCCCCTTGAAAGTCATGCGCCCCACGCCCTCCCCTGCGATCTGCGAGCCGCAAAGGGGTGCTGGAGCAATCTAGGCGGGTGGAGATGTGGAAGGAGGGGGATGCGACGCGCCCCCCGCAGACGCGCGCAGCAGACACAGCGACGCGGGATGCGGGGCATTAAGCACATGTGGTGCTCACTGGCACTGCTGCGATCGCAGGCCTTCTGGTGCTCACAGGCCTGTTCACGTTGCAGCGCCTGCAAAAAAAGACAAGTCTAAGTACACCACGGGGCATGTGTAAGCCACGGGCACACCACAATTGTTTGTGTAGACACCGTGGTCGCGTCCAGACATGATTGTGTACGCCACAAGTGCCGTCCGTGTGCACCACAACCGCCGCATCGGCAACAGGCCCTGGGCCCTTCTCCCCCAGGGGGGTGCGCCCTGGCAATAGCACGTCTAGAAGGCAATCCCGGCCTCTGGCCACCAGGGCGCCCCAGGAGGCCACGAACAGCAAAACGAGCCCCTCCTCCTCCTCCTCCTCCTCCTCCTCCTCCTCCTCCTCCTCCTCCTCCTCCGCCTTCTCCCCTCGCTCGTCTTGCGAGCCTGCCTCTCGAAGAGGAAAATCGGCATAAGCATAAACGTTCGGAGCTCCGCGCAGCTGCCTTGGATCGGCGTTGGGCCCCTCCCTGGCGGCGCCTCCAGCTCCGCCCTTGGCGGGCTCCGCGCGCCAGGGCAGGTGGCCCAGAACACATCCAAGAGTTCCGCGCGGAGCTCCAAAAGTTGATGCTTATGCAGTTGCTTCTCTTTCTAGCCTCGACCCCACTCCGTCTGCTGGATCCCTCTACTGCCCGTCCTCGGCCTGCGCCCT
>CAUYUJ010004969.1:378496-398496 GCA_963575745.1 Prorocentrum cordatum | reverse complement strand
CTCCTCCTCCTCCTCCTCCTCCTCCTCCTCCTCCTCCTCCTCCTCCTCCTCCTCCTCCTCCTCCTCCTCCTCCCTCCTTCCCTCCCTCCCCCTCCTCCTCATACCTCCCCCTCCTCCTCCTCCTCCTCCTCTCCGCCTCCTCCTCCTCCTCCTCCTCCTCCTCCTCCTCCTCCTCCGCCTCCTCCTCCTCCTCCTCCGCTCCTCCTCCTCCTCCTCCTCCTCCTCCTCCTCCTCCCTCCTCCTCCTCCTCTCCTCCTCCCCTCCTCCTCCTCCTCCTCCTCCTCCTCCTCCTCCTCCTCCTCCTCCTCCTCCTCCCTCCTCCTCCTCCTCCTCCTCCTCCTCCTCCTCCTCCTCCTCCTCCTCCTCCTCCTCCTCCTCCTCCCTCCTCCTCCTCCTCCTCCTCCTCCTCCTCCTCCTCCTCCTCCTCCTCCTCCTCCTCCTCCTCCTCCTCCGCCTCCTCCTCCTCCTCCTCCTCCTCCTCCTCCTCCTCCTCCTCCCTCTCCCCTCCTCCTCCCTTCCCCGTCCTTCCCGCCCACCCACCCCGCCCGAGGGAGGCCGCACCCCTGGGGGGTGCGGCGCCGCACCCCCGAGGGGGTGCGGCGCGAGGCTGGGCGGCGGTCCGACACGGCGCAGAGGGCTCATGAGAAGTCAGGCGATCGCCAACTTGGATCAAGGGGGCGTGGATTAGCGACGGGTCCCGTTTCCATGGGAAATCGCGGATTCCCCCCGCCGAGCGAGGAGGCATTGGCCGCATTTTGGGGAGGGCACCTCCCCCGATCCATGGATTTGGTGACCGCGCGCCAAAGCCATGGATCGCTGATCCATGTTTGCGCGCCCCCGAAGAAGGCAGGGGGCTTCCTTAGAGACACTCCTCGGCTGCTGAGAAGGCCCTTGCCTTAAGTCGGGCCTGTCCCTCCACAGGAGGGTTATTCCAAGATAGTCAAAAAGTAGTCTGGGGACGATGTTCTGACTATGTTTGACCCTTTGGGGGAACTGTTTGGCCGTTTTTCATTTTCTTCCAAAATCCGCCTGCAGGAGGACAGACCCGACCTAAGCTTAGGAGCACTCTCGGCTGCTGAGAAGGCCCTTGCCTTCCTTCCGAGAGGCCCCGCCTGCCCACCTAGAAGCCGAGCGAGGAAAACAAAACTGTGAACGCATGAGCGTTCGGAGCTCCGCGCGGATGTCTTGGATCGGCGCTGGCGGCGCCTCCGGAGCCGTCCCTGGCTCGCTCCGCGCGCCGGGGGAGGGGGGTCCCACGCAGATGCGAAAAGTCCACGCGGACCCCTCCAGAAGTTGATGCTTGTGCCGCTCGTGTTGTCCTCCACGAGGGCCGCCCCCTCGCGCGCGCCGCCGAGAGAAGCCAGAGCGGTACGCGCCTGTCTTCGAGGCTGCCCCGCGCGCCAACACGGCCTCGGTGAACGCGGGCGACTTCAGGCTGTACGTTGGCGGCGGCGCCATCAACCTCTCGGGGGTTGCTAGCAGTGCCCCTGGCCCTGTAGAAGCCCCTCGAGTCACGGAAAGAGAGAAAAACAAGAACAATCAAACAAAACAAAAGAAACAAAAACAAAAGAACAATAACAACAACAACAACAACAACAACAACAACAACAACAACAACAATAGCAACAACAACAACAGCAGCAACAACAACAACAACGACAACAACAACGACAACGACAACGACAACGACAAAGACAACGACAACGACAACGACAACAACAACAACAACAACAACAATCATTTTACCCGAACGCTCAGTGTTCTCCCCAGTGCCAGGGTTTTCATGCGACGCCAGCCAATACCCCCACTTCGTGGGGGGGCAATGCAAGCTCTACCAAACATCCACACGACTCTCGGGAACCACCCACACCCAGCTTCCCGCCCTATGACGTCAGGACACTTCACTTCGTGGCGCGCGGACGATCGTGGATACTACACTGGCGTGGAGTACACACCCGCAGAGGTTGATCACTTGTTTGGGCCCCGCATGTGCCCCGCATCGTGCATTCGTTGCGCATGACATAGAGAGAGCAAGACAGAGAGAGAGAGAGAGCAAGACAGAGAGACAGAGAGAGAGAGAGAGAGAGCAAGACAGAGAGCCAGAGGAGAGAGAGATAGAAAGAGATTCGTCACATGTGTGAGGCAACCTGAGAAGATGTGGTACACGGTACACGTGAGATGGTACGCACTGCCAAGATAGTTGGTCACATTTTTGGGGCAATTTCCTGGGAAGGCGATGAAGCAGAGAAAGAGCGAGATAGATGTGTTCATATGATAGATATGAAGCAGAGAAAGAGCGAGAGACATAGAGAAGGAGAGAGAGGAGTCGGTCACATCTTTAGGGCAACTTCCTGAGGGATGTGGGAGGACACAAGAGAGAAGGTATCGTTGTCCCGATGGTTGTCTCGATGGTTGCCCCGATGGTTGTCCTGATGGTTATGGTTGTCCCGATCGTTTTCCCGATGCTGGTCCAAATGGTTGTCCCGATGGTTGTCCCGATGGTTGTCCCGATGGCTGTCCGTCTGCGATGCAATGTTGTCTGTTTCTGCTGTTATACAGTCCCAAGGATGACGCATGCAATGCTCATACTTTCTCCTGCTTTCGCAAACAGGTCCAGTCACACTATGAATATACACGAAGCATACTAAGGCGACTCGTCCTCTGCGACGTCGCGAATACGCTTGGGTACACGGCTGCCTGGCTGATGCAGGTGCGGGCCGAGCTGATACCCGTGCGCTCCCAAATGGCCAATGATATTGCCGATACGCCTGCTGGCGGGAGAGCCGGGGCTTGCATACGGCAGTGCGAACGCGGCCACGACATGCGCCGGCAAGAGCGGGTAATCGAGCATGTTCGGATACTCGTCGCTCTGACCAAAAGACCGCCATACGGGCAACCACCACCACTGGTCTTGACGCGGATACTTTATCTCTGGGCCGACCTCAGGGGATACGTTCCAAATGGCCATTTTCTGCGGGTCCGTACCCATGAAGGCCGCGTGATACGCAATGAATACGTCCAAGGTGGCGAGGGCCCTGTAGGAGAGGCCGGATACGATCTCCGCGTGAATGGGAATACCGAGCTGACCGAGCAAATACCGCATACTGCTATACACCCACTGGCCCGGGTGGACGAAGAGGTGGGCTTTCCAGGCGACGATACCTCGCCCGGTGCATAGCGTGTCGAATACGTGCAGAAGGAAGCCAATGGGCTTCCCAAGCCTCTCATCCTGGAATACCGAGAAATTCCCGAATACCGCGTGCGCGTAGAAGAAGGCGTCGAAGTAAACCCAATCCGGCTCGGGGATGCCCCCCATACTGTGCTGGTAGTTCGGGTCGTTGTTCGTCTTCGACTGCCTCGTGGACATACCGCTCGATACGGCGAGGCATACGCCCTTGACACCCTCCCACACAATAGGGAAGAAGATACCGCACGCGAACCACCTCTCCGAGCCACACTGCTTGAGCCATTGCCGCGCATACGCCTCGTCGTTGGGTGGCGTGTGCCAGCGCTCCATACTGTAGCGCACTTCATCATCGCTTGGGTAATACTCGCCCGTCACGGGGTCGAGCCGACCGGCCATCTGGGATGCCATACGGAAGGCCGGCAATATGGAAGTGAATACGATCTCGCGATATACAGTAAGCGGCTTGAGCAGAAACCGCTACGTACAAACAGAAACGAACCGCGTACATGTGCCCAAATGCCAAAGTCCATACGACCGTACACGCAGAACACTCATGCGAGCGCCGTCGGCAAGACGAAGTCCGCCGCCGCACATGCGGCCAGAGCAGACATACTCACTTCATCTTTTCATTTGAATCCACAGGCCTCATAGACTTCCCCTGGGAACCCCCCAGACGCCCTCATAAACTTCCCCTGGGAATCGGGTCACAGACACTAAGACAATCGGGCCCTGGGACCCCCCCAGATACCCAGAGAGCTCTGGCGACTGGGGCCGAAGGCCTAAAGAGAATACATAACCACAGGGCCCTGGGAGGCCCTCCCAAGATCCCCAGATGGGTCTGGCGATTCCGTGGGAGAGCCCTCGGAAAAACACGTGAGCCGTGTTGCACATGATACATATTGCACATGATACGTCTGCTAGCCATGGGACACATACACACCAAGAGTTGGTCACATTTCTGGGGCACGTTTTGACACACATCCCCGTGTCATGTATGATACGTATAGCACATGAAACGTATGATAGACATGAGAGCAAAAGAGGCTCACGCAGGCTGAGGCCGAGGCTGAGGGTGAAGCTGAAGCTGGAGCAGGCTGAGGCTGGGACACGCTGAGCTGATGCAGGCTGAGGCTGAGACAGGCTGAGGCCGACGCTGAGGCAGGCTGGTGCTGAGGCTGAGGACGATACGTCACCGTCGCCGTCGCCGTCGCCGTCGCCGTCGCCGCCGTCACCCTCGCCGTCGCCGCCGCCGCCTCCGTCGCCGTTGCCATACCCATGATTCTCGATGCACGTGTATGTCATTACTGGTGGCTCTTCTTTCATACAGCTCTGCTTGACCCCAAAGTCTGCCACAAGACCCTATACAAATGAGCACCGCCCCTAGGGCTCAGCCACCAGCGCTTCCAACGTGGCTTTGGATACACGTCTGGTGATCCACCTTCCCTGCACTTTAATTCTTTGATACTCGCTGGCGCCGCGAGCGTGCGCTGCGGATACCAGCTCCCGGTACGTCCGTTTGCACGCACCGGTGCCTGAAGGCTGCAGCATACCTCGCTTCACCAGCAGAGCGAGCTTCTTCACCGTATGCGACTTCCCGTACTTGATACCCAGACCTTTGGCGGCCTTGACCAAGCCGCGGTACTGCTGCGAAGGCTGCCTCGCATACGTCTGCACCTTCTGTGTCAATACGCTGAGACAACTCGCAAGCACACGGAGCTCTGGAATACCGTCACATTCTACCTTGGGACACAGACGGCGCCGACCGAGCTGATACGCCACCTCGCAAGGTCCGCCGTCTGATACGCCACCTCCCGAGGTCCGCAGCACAGCAAGCGATACTCCCACACAGCTGCGGATCGCCTCCAAAAGCTGAATTGTGTGACAACGCGTCGATACTAGCCCAGGCCGGACACGCGAAACGTTTGCCCGCACAGACTTGCTCTTGTCATACGCGTCAATGAGATACCAAACACCATGCAACGAATACCTGTTGATAGCCTGCCGCGTCTCGCAGAACAATACATACATGGTCGCGACGCTCACTTGAGACGTGCTGTTGAGAGCCTTCCGCATACGACCCAATGCTGTGGTCATTGTGTCGCAGGAAACCAGGCCAAAATACGCGAGCTCCGCAGCAGCATGGCGTGCCCACTTCCGACACTGCCGCTTCAGAAACCACTGATGCAGCTCCTCGGTATACTCCGTAGGCGTGAAGCCCATGCAATACTCAACCATGTGCATAAAACACCTCATACAGTCCATGCTGTTATACTTACCGGCCATCTTCACCTTGTTCTTCTGCACGGCCACGGCCACGTAGTCCGGGATACTGTCCCCCATGGCCATGATGTCCGCGCTGGGGATACCGTCGCCACGGGGACGCTGAAGCCCCGATGCTAAGTGCGCCCACTTCTCCGCAAATGCGACAAGACGCCGTCGTATACGAACCCTGCGAAGTGTACGGATAAAATGCAAGCCGGAATACTGAGTATGCAAGCCTTCTCGATGGGCTAAATACGAGCACCCTTTTTCTTTGCATACTGCGTCGCAGTGACGGACGAGTCCCAAACAGAAAGCATCGAAGTCGTGCACGAATACACTCCACTGATCCAAAATGTAGTCGCATACGACAGGTACTCCAGCCTGCCCTCTGGTAAAACGCAGTAATACGAAAGACAGCAAGAAGAGATACCCCGCGGACTCCATGCCAAGGCTATACGTGGCCAAGAATACCCCCCTCTTGAGCCAAAGTGCCTATGAGGGAGGTGATGATGATGGTGGTGGTGATGATGGTGAGGATGGGGGTAATGATGATGGTTTCGGGGAAAGCCCTCGGCGAGGCGCAGACTGCCTGTGAGGGCCCGAAGACGGCCAGTAACGGCCTGTGAAGTCCGCCGCCGCACATGCGACAAAGCCAGGCATACTGATATCACAGTTTTTGGTACCCCGAGAACTCATTGATATCCTATTTGTTTTTCTCTGGAGACCAAAAATCTAGATGGTAGGTCTCATACACAGTGCCCATGATACGTATGCAGACCCGTGTAACACATGTCGCAGAGGCGTATACCAGACAAACAAAAGTTGCTCACATGTTTTGGGCAATGGCTCACATACTATGGTTACACACATATTGCAAATGATATGTATGTTGACCATGAGACAGAGAAGTTGGTCACATTTTTGATGCAAATTGTGCTTCACATGCGGTGGATATGCATATTGCCCAAGATACGTATGGGAAACATGAGACACAGAAGTTGATCAATTTTGGGGATTTTGCCTCACAGCCACACTGCTTCTTACGCAGGATACACGTTGCACATGATACGTATGAGGGACAGAAGACAAAAGTTGGTCACATTTTTTGGGGCAAGTGTTGCCTCACAGTCACACTGCTGTTGTACATGATACTTGTGATTATAGACATGACACAGAGACCAAAGTTGGTCACATTTTTGGGGCAAATTTTGGGGTGAGGCTGAGGCTGAGGCATAGGCTGGCTGAGGCTGAGGCAGGCTGAGGCTGAAGCAGGCTGAGGCTGAGGCTGAGGCAGGCTGGGGCTGACGCTGAGGCAGGCTGAGGTTGTAGGAGAGGATACGTATGGCACATGAGGCGTAGGACAGACATGGAAGACGCACAACAATTGGTCACAGTTTTGGCTCAGATTTTGGGACACATATTATTATATATAATACATTTTGCACAAGAAGTAGACATGAAACACGTACACACAAGAGTAGGTCACATTTTTGAGGCCAGTTTTGCCACACATGCACATGTTATGTATGACACGTATTGCACACGAGACGTATGATAGAGATGAGACAGAGACCAAAGTTGGTCACATTTTTGGGGCAAATTTTGGGCTGCGCTGAGGCCGAGGCTGAAGCAGAGGCAGGCTGAGGCTGAGGCAGGCTGAGGCTAAGGCTGAGACTGAGGCTGAGGCAGGGCGGGGCTGAGGCTGAGGCAGGCTGAGGCTGAGGCTGGGGCAGGCTGAGGCCGAGGCTGAGGCCGAGGCTAAGGCTGAAGCAGGCTGAGGCCGAAGCTGAGGCAGAGGGTGCAGATGAAGCAGCCTGGCTGAGGCCGAGGCTGAGGCTGGTGCAGGCTGAAGCTGAGGCAGGCTGAGGCCGACGCTGAAGCAGCTGATGCCGAAGCAAGCCGACGCTCCGTTACCGTCGGCGTCGCCGTCGCCGTCGCCGCCGTCGCCATCACCCTCGCCGTCGCCGTCTCCGTCGCCGTCTCCGTCACCGTCGACGTCGCCGTCGCCGTCGCCGTCGCCGTCGCCGTCGCCGTCGGCGGCAGCCCGCTATGCCACCCGGGACGTCGGAGCATACACCAACACACCAGAAGGTGCAATGTTCGGCCATCACATTTTTGGGGCAACTCCTGCCTCACACACAGTTGGGTACAAATTTTGCCTCACATGCCGGTCGCTACGTATATGCATGTTGCAGATGTGGACAGACACAAAACCAAAAGTTGGTCACATTTTTGGGGCAAATTTTAGCTCATATGCTATGGAGTGGTTGCAATCATACATGTTTCAAATGATATCCCAGACATGGGAACAACATTGGGTCACATTTGTGGGCGCAGATTCTGATTCACATGCAATTGTTGAGAATACTACTCATTGCACATGATACTCATACAGTATTACACATGATGCGTATGGCAGACATGATACAGAGACACCGTGTGGTCACATTTTTGGGGCAAGTTGTTGCCGCCACGATGCTCGATGCAGATGATACATACGGGCCCTGATTTTTTTAATCGGCGTCCAGCTCCATACGACATTGATCACTCCGGCGTCGCCGTGCCGCCGTATACCAGCAGCTCGCCGTTCTCGCCCCACACTTTTTCCCTCACTGGAAGCTCACTGCATACGCCCATCTCCTCATACACTGGAGCATCGCCAGCCTCCGCACTGGCACCTGCAGCAAAGTCTGCAAGGGTACGCTTGCACTCAGTCTTGGATACATCTGCCGGATCCTCTGTGCTCACGAGGAAGTCCACGAGGTTGTTGCCCATGTCCATGGATACAACAGGGTCCGCGTCATACTCACCTTGATCTGCAAGAGCATACTCCATGCCTTTCCCCTCGTCGTCAGATGACGATACAGAGTCATACCCGCGCTCCAAAATCTCGCCCTCCTGCTCGGGCCCAGCCGGCAGGAAGTCACTGCGGCGGAGCTTGCCGAATACATGGCAGCCCTCGCGAGACTTGAAGCGACTGCAGGCAACGTAGCCATACCCTCTCGTAGCCACTCTCTTCTTCTGCTCGAAATATACACAGCCGTGAAAGAGATCCGCGCCCTGCGCTCGACGCACCGTGGTCGCATACCCGTAGCAGCAAGGCAGGAATACCTCTCCGTTCTCCTCGATGGGGTGCACCAATACCATGTTGCCCGTACCCACCAGCCTGGCTGTAAACACTGAGTGTCCACGAAGCGACTCGCATACCGTGGCCAACGCCCCATTCACAAAGCCCCGCTGTTTGTCAAAGTTCCGACTCAGGCGAATGACGATACCAGGTCTGGCCAGAATGCGTAAGTCGGACTTCGTGGTCGGGTCGCAATACCCACCCTTTTTCAGATCGGCCTCACTAATGCCGAGTAATGCCAGCGCCGCTCTGCATACCTCCGCCGAGCCCGCGTTCGTACACGTGAGCCAAGAAAACGGATGCCCTTTCTCCGCCGCCAACGCCATACCGCGCTCAACACAGGCCTCCAAGCACTCATGATGCCAGTGGCGGTCTCCAAAATACTCAGTCAAAACCGCTCGATCTGGCTGAGCCTCACGTATACGATTCAGGAAAACCAAGTGCTGCTTGTCAGCGGTGCGATACACGGTCTTCAAGTCGACCTTGTCCATTTGGTTGCAGAAGTGCTCGCACTGGCCCCCGCTCAATACTGGCTGCAACTGCTTAAAATCGGCCACGATACCAGTGAAGGGTTTGTGCGGCTGCTCCCGCACCGAGGCGAAAAACCGCATCCATTCCTGGTCTTCATACTGGCTCCCTTCATCGCAAAGAATCAAATCAATACTTCTCAAAGCCGAGGGTGGGGCCCAGCGGACCTTGCCGTCCTTGCCGGCCCTCTTATACTTCAAGACTCCTTGTATCGTGTCCACTCGGATATTCTCGATACCAGGTCTGTCGGGCAGCTTGGATTTGTACTGGTGCACGAGATACCCGGTGGGGCACACGATCAAAACCTGAAGAGACTCACATGCCCAAATGGCCAGCTCCAACAATACTGCCGTCTTCCCACTGCCGGGCGGTCCAGAGATATACAAGAAACGCTTGCTGTTCTGCTTCTCCTCCTCGTCCTCCAGCGATACAGCCTTCTTGACCCGCTCGATGGCATCAGCCTGCTCTGGGCTCCACGTGCGCTGCTGATACTTCGGCCTGTTCAAGGTATCCCACTCCTGCCGAAGGCACTCATACTCTGGCGCGTTATTGCATCGAGCAACACGCTGATACAGCAGAAAATTCGCGTGTTGCTTCTGCTCAAAGCAGCCGACACGCTCATCGCGCATACCGCGAAATTGCAGATCGCGTCGGGCCAGCGAGAGCAGATACTCGAATGCTGCCCTGTCATTGGCAAATACGGGCTCTCCTGCAGTATACTCAGAGCCGAATGTGAGTATCTGGCCATCATCGCCCACTCGCATCGGCAGCGCTTGAGTGTGGAATTTGAGATCACACGACGTCTCCACGATACCAACAGTGCCGGACCAATTCCAGGACATGAGATACTCGATCATGCCCACGAAATTCTTCATACTGTCCAGGTGTTTGAACGTCCGAGGGAGTAATTGTGAAGCGTATACATGTGGCAGCATAGTCAGTGAATGCTGGCCCCAGTACCCGTCCGTCAGCTCGTACCAATACCTGCAGGCGACCACTTGCGTAGGTTCATACCTTTGATTATGTCGGCCGCCACGGAAATGCACGCAGTGGTTGCAGGAATCATACTCCCTGCCACGGTGCCATACCAAGAAACTGTCCGATACGGGAACCCCTGCGACCAGCTGCTCCCTCTTCTCCTGAAGGTAAAAGCCATACATCCTCGAGGAAAAGTTACCCTGCCGCCCGTCGTAATTCACCATGGCTGCCGGCTGCGGTGGATACAGCAATACATGAGAGTAGGACCGCTCAAACTCCGACAGTTGCGCCAAACGGATGGCCACTTCCGGCAGGCACGGGCTGCTCTTGCTGAGCAAGCGATACGCGGTCAGCCAGGAGCTGTTCGCATTCTTCTGCACATACTCGCCGAGCCCGACGTCGACGGCATCGTGGTCCTTCGCGACATACCCTGAAATGTAGTTGAGCCGGCCGTTGCCTATCTGAACATCTATCTCGGCGCAGAATACAAGCGAGAGGAACTTGACGAATGCCGACACGACAGCCGTCCCGGTGCGCCCCTGGAGATACTGCAACAGCCCAAAGCATACAACCCACGCGCAGATGTGCCAGTGCGGGGTGCCACGGCCTTGGTACTCGGTCTTCATACACCACTCGTAAACGATGAAGTACTTGTGGCCCCAGCGGTTCGCCAGGAACAGCCAGATACAGCGAACCAGGTAGTACATATGAAGTGACATCATATACGCACCAGCAAAAATACAGCGAAGGTACGGCTCCATGAAATACGGCCTCGGGAACTTCCACTCCGCGGGCGCGATGGTGATGAACAAGTTCGGAAACGCGCACAGCCAGACCTGTCCCCGAAGATTCCGGCAGTGTTGATACAGGGCCTCATAATTCTTCTCGCCGTAGCAGCGCACGAGCATGATACGCACAAGATCAGCGAGGGAGTCTTGCACAATCTCCCAATACCCCGTAGACGCCTGCGAGTCCCGAGACATGACATCCCCAGTAACGCCGAGGCTCTTGGCACGGACTTGTGCATTGAAATACTTGTTCGCCAAGTGCTTCTCGTACAGGAAGAACGGCAGGTCCCGCTGCTCGCCATATACGCGGGCACTGGACAGCACCTTCCGAGTCCAAGACAGGCCAATGGATACCACACGGTTCGTGCTGTCCTGGGTCTCGGCATAGTAGTGCTCCATTATACCCGTATCTGTAAAGTCCGTGGTCGGGTACAAGACGGGATACATGGCACACTCGATACCTTTCATGACCACAAAGAGGTCGTAGGAGGACAGGTTCAAGGAGCTGCGGTTCTCGATGCGGATCCTCTGGGACGTCAGAAAGCTATTTTATTGGATTGTTTTTTTTTTTTTTTTTTTTTTCTTTTTTTTTTTGGTTGGTCAACCTCGTGATCGTCTACGTCGCCGTCGATCTCGTCGTCATCGTTCGTCTTCGTCGTCGTCGTCGTCGTCGTCGTCGTCGTCGTCGTCATCGTCGCCGTCGTCGTCGCCGTCGTTCTCGTCGTCGTCGTCGTCGTCGTCGTCTTGGTCGTCGTCGTCGTCGTCGTCGTCGTCGTCGTCGTCGTCGTCGTCGTCGTCGTCGTCGAGGTGGGAGCCCCTGCCCGCGCGGATCCTCTGTTCCGTCAGGAAGACGCGGTAATACTTGCTGTGCTCCCTCAAGAAGTGATACGCAGCCTTGCACCGGTCCGTAGGCAGACTCGCTTCGCAGACCAGGTCCTTCTTGAAATACGCGCGCGAGAGCCCCACCTTCTTCCAGTTGAACTGGTGCGCGGCGCCATACCGCTCCTGCTGCACGGAGGTCTTCAATACGACGATGCTCAGAGCACGACATTCGTCCACGGTCATCTCGTGCATACAGGGTCCAGTGGTGTGGTCCAGCGAAAACTGCCCAAAGGAATACCGAGGCCAGCTGATACACTCCTTTGCCTCGTAGCCCGACTTCGTGGCCAAGGGGATCCTATACAGCTCCGACGTCTTTGCTACCTTGAGGGCCTTGCCGTGTTTCTGCATACGCCGGTTGAACTTCTCGAGAGGGGTCTCGCTAGAACAGCAAGGGCATGTGGCAACCACAGGCGTATACATGCCTGGCTTATACCACCATCTCGCAGATATACCAACTTGGCCACAGGCGTGCACCACCGGGTCGTGCGGTACTTGCCGACGATACGCCGCCAGCATGTCTGGTTGCTCCGACGTGCTGCGGTCCTGATATACACGATTCGAGAAATACTCGTCATTAAAGAAGAACGAGCCGCAGGCCTCGCAAGCGGACCAACTCCCGTAGCACACCCAGAACGCAAAGTCCGTCAAATTATACTGCTTCTGGTAGGTGGCCTGGATACTGGTGAGTAATGACATGGACCAAGACTGTCGCTGAAATACCTCCTGGCACTTCAACATGGCATACGCAGCAACAAGACAAGCGTCCGCCGCCATTTTCGGGAATACTATGCAACGGTCAGCTGTCGCCACGCTGCAAGCTCTCGCATACCAGCCGTGCTCTTTGTCGGAGATACACGCGTGCGCAGTCCTGGGCAGCACCTGGCCCTGGAAGGTCTTCTCGTAGGCCTCCAACACAGGGCCTGGCAGCACATCCTTGTATACGAAGGCATCCGGATACTCGAGAGCCAACCTGGCATGCCGTTCGTGTTCTCCAAAAAATACCGCAAGATTGTGCAAAGGCACCAACTCTTCCGCCACGCCCAAGCGCTCACATAAGGATATACGCACAGTCTCCAGAGCAGATCTGGCCCGGGCGCGCAGAGAGGGAGCAACCCCCCGGGTGTGCCCGAGCTTGCTATCCAGAGAGACGAAGGAATACAAGAACTCCCACTCGTGCTGCTCCAGGTGGTCGCTGGTCCAGTATTCGCCACGCTGCTCGCGATAGCGACGATACGCTATGAGCCGCTGCGTCGTCCTGCAATCAACGAGATACTGCGCCAGCAACTGCTTTTTCACCTCCTCGGCCGAGACGCCCTTCTGCAGCTGCTCCAGGACAAACTCCCCGCATACGTGGCGATGTATGTCCTCAGCATTCTCCAGTAGTGCCAGCTGCTGAGAGGGCGCCTTCAGCCACGTCTGAAGGTTAGCGCAATGGGCAAATACCCCGGTCTCCGCGCGGTACTTGTCCACCAGCGCTCGCCCCCTCAAGCCTTCTACGTGATACCAGTACTGGAGGTCCCTGCGCGACAGCGCGTAGACGGCGGAATTGCCGTGTTTGGCACCGTCTCCGAGGCGATACCTGCCAAGCCACTCTCGACAGACATGCTGACCCGTCTCATACCCCCAGGCCTTCAGACGCACCTGCATATACCGGTAGTCGAGGCCAAGGCCCAGGTCGGAGACCTCCTCTCGATACCGCTTGCCGCATGCCGCCTCTAGAGCCTCCGCCGTCATCAGCGTCATACGAACCACATCTGTGGAGGAAGAAGCTGCCGTGGCCTGCTGCGTGGATACGGGCTGCTCCCAGTCGACCGCGGCAGGCCGTTTGGCCACGCGGGCAGATCCGGCGGCGGCTGGCCGTTTCAATACACCGCCTGCGACCTGTGCCGCCGGGCGCTTCAATACACGCTTGGTGACGGCCTGGGCGGATGAGGCCGCCGCCTGCACTGAAGAGCTCACCGACGCATACGCATCGCACCACTGTCTCAACACTCCTCGGGACACCAAGACAGCTTTCCGTCGCATACGCAACACGGCATGCAAGGTGTGGTACTTCAGCCCTGGATATACCGCGCGCATGTGGTCACCAAGTGCCGCGTCGAGCTTGTCAGCCGTGTCATACTGCAAAGGTCCGGAGTCAGGGTGAACACGTACCATTGCCTCAAAACCATACCGCTGACAGCGGAGGGTCGCTCTCCGAGAGCATCTGCGAGAGGACCTCCGCGGCGGCCTCGTCGGCAAAGCTCTCCCGATACTGATTGAGTCGAAGACGCTGGCCTATACATTCCTCCACAGCTTGGGCAGTATTCAATGCTCCCTTGGCGCCCCAGTCCGTGCTGAGCCACTTCTGACATACCCTGGCGTCAGCAGATACAGATAAATGTCCCAGGAGCCACTGCTTCAAGACGGCCCCGTCAGTAGTCCCCTCGGGCATGTCTGTGCGAATACGTTCTCCATACCAGGTCTCCAGATGGCCAGCGTTCTGCACTTTGACAAGCGTCTCTTTGGAAGAATACTGCAGTAACCACGTCGTTGCGACCTTATTTGACACATACAGTGGTGGATCCAACTGTCGGAGCGCCCCGCATAATTTGAAAGCTGTATTATACTCGATGCCCAGGTGGCGGATGGCAGAGCCGTGATGCTCCTCCAGCTCCGTGGCGCTAGAAATACTGACCGTGCCAGGCACAACCCGATACTTGCACCACCAAAGCTTGCACGCCTGGTGACTGACCTGGATACCCTTTGCAACGAGCGCCTGATGCAAATAATACGGGCTGCCGCAGTCAGCCAAGGGAGGCCGCGACAGCTCTGGGCCATACTGGTCGTCAAGAGCTTTCGCCGACAAAGCCATGACCCAGCCAAGAACACAGGCGATACCTTGATCCGAGATGGCTACGGATGTGACAGTGATCAGTCGGAGGCTTCCTGGGGCCGCTTGGGGTCCTCTTGGGGTAGGGGGGAAGCCTCCTGAAGCCGCTTGGGGTCCTCTTGAGCTTTGGGGGGCTTCTTGGAAGCATCTTGGGGCCTCTTGGGAGCTTATTGGGTCCTCACGGCGGGCTCTTGAGGCCTCTTGAAGGCCTCCTGGGGCAACGTATGGCGCAACCAGTAGGGAGCGTTTTATTCTCGGCGGCCGAGGGCGCAACCTATGGCGCAACCAATAGGAGGGCGTTTTATTCTCGGCGGCCGAGGGCGCAACCTATGGCGCAACCGCAAGGGATTCTGGCCCCTGGCAGGCGCGCGAACCCCGTTGCAAGAGCGTGCGAAAGTAGCTCGCGCGAGCTCATGTAACATAAATGTTGGAAAACCATTGGTTTTTTTAGGATTCGGACAGCGCGCGCGGGTGGAAATTTTGAAAAGTCGTGCAGGTGTTTTTCGAGGACCTACGGTGCGATTCGTGTGATTTTATGATGCGCGGTGCTAAAATTCTTAAGAAACCCAATGGTTTTTGGAGATTTCGGCGTGCGCGCGCGAAGAAAAAACGAATGTGTCCCGCATGGTATTATTTGACAGGGATGATGGCCCTGGCAGGTGCGCAACCGTTGTCGCAGAAGTTTGAAAAAGTTGCTCGCAAAAGCCCGTTTGACAAAATTATTTGAAAAAGTGATGGTTTTCCTACGAATCCGCAAGAGCGCGCGGGATGAGATTTTGACAATTTTTTATTTAAAAAACCATTGGGTTTTTGATGTTTTTATGTTGAAATCGCTCCGAAACCTAAGGTTTTGGAAGGATTTCGTCTTGCACGCGCGAATGTCCACTTTAGCTTATTTTTTGCAAGGGATTCTTGAAATTGGATTACATTTGAACAAGAAATTTCATTTTATAGTGTTTTTTGCAAGGGAAAACGGGGGGAACAAAACAACCGGATCCGGTACTAATCCACTTTTCTGAAGCTTTCGCGAAAAAATGATGAAAATGTAGCTGCGGCCTAGGTTTTGGAGGGGGGTCGTGTACCAGGGGCCCCAACAATAATTATTCTTTAGAAGTAATAATGTTCAACAACAACAACAACAACAACAACAACAACAACAACAACAACACAAAACGTCGGGAGATGTTCGGCAAAGTTGGGCTTCGGGGGGACCGTCAAAGGCCAATCCAGGACGCATGCCGCACCTGGAGATGCATCAGTGCACCACTGTGGACATGTCCGTGGGGAAAACATATGCCATTTTTGAGGGCCGGTCCCGGAGGTCGGGTCGAGGCGCCCGGGGGTCCGGGACCCCAAGGGTGTTGCCCCCGGGCTGCCGCTCCCTTCGGGAGCCCTGGGGCCTCGTGGGAAGTCGGGCGTGTCCCTCCACGGGAGGGCTATTCAGAAATAGTCTTAAGTCGGGCATGTCCCTCTACAGGGGGAATATTCAACAGTAGTAAAAAAAGTAGTCTGGTGATTATGTTTTGGATATTTTTTTGCCATTTTGGAGTATTTTGGGGGTACTCTTTATTTTTCATCGAAAATCCCCCTGCAGGGGGACACGCCCGACTAGAAAATAGTCCGAAAATAGTCTGGGGACGATTTGTCTAAGCCCCCCTTCGGCGAGGGCCTCCCAGGAGGCCCAAAGAGGCGAGGGCAGCGGCACGGGTGCCCCATCCTCCCCGGAGCCTCCACCACCGGCAGGGCCGCCGAGGCGCTGTGCCCCGCCACGGCCAGCACGGCAGTGTGGGCCATGGCCTCGACGCCGGCCAGGAACTCACGGTAGCTTTAAGTCGGGCGTATCCCTATACGTGAGGAATATTCATAAATAGGTTTTTATTTTTTTGAATCATAATTCTTTTTTATAAATATATATATATATATATATATATATAATAGTAAAACTTTATATAAAAATGTGGACAAGTTTTAAAAGGCTTTTGGGGTTCTGGTTTGGGGGTGTTTTTGGGGCTCTTTTTTGGTTTTTCGTCCAAAGCCCGCCTGCAGGAGGACATTGCCCGACCTAGGCCTCGCGAGGGGGTGCTCTGGGGGCCGTGGGGACCGCCTTGGAAGCCCCGGGGCTGCACCATGATCGAGCGGCCAAGACTTAAGTCGGGCTTGTCCCTCTACAGGAAGACTATTCAAGGATAGTCAAAAAATGGTATGGGGACGATGTTCTGATTATGTGTTGCCTATGTTTTAGCATGTTTGGGGTATTGTTTCGTTTTTCGCCCAAAATCCGCCTGCAGGGGGACATGCCCGGCCTAAGCCAAGACACGAGGAGTGTGATGATCAGGGGGCGCGGCACCAGGGCAGAGGCCATGTCATCTCCCCAGATTTCATGGCCCCTCTTCTTCTGCGTTCCCTGGTCCCCCCCCCGTCCATGCACGTGCCTCGGGCCATGGTTTGCACCCACCCACCCCTCTTGGACGCCCTCCTCTTTGGACGCCCCCGGCATCCTGGGGAAACCAGAAGTTACCAATACCGCTACTCCCCGGACCTCTCGAAGGGTGCCTTCTGACCAGAACTCCGAGGCGAATCCCGCGGTGGCGACGAGGGCCTCCCAGGAGGCCCAAAGAGGCGACACCGAGGCGAGGGCAGCGGTATGGGCACCCCTTCCTCCTCGGAGCCTCCACCACCGGCAGGGCCGCCGAGGCGCTGTGCCCCGCCACGGCCAGCACGGCAGTGTGGGCCCTCCCCTCCCTCCTCTCCCCCCCCCTCCTCTCCCCTCCCTGCTCTCCTCCCCTCCTCTCCCCCTCCTCTCCCCCCCTCTCCCCCCCTCCTCTCCCCCCCCTCTGTTCCCCCCTTCCCCCCCCCTCTCCCCCACCCCCCTCGCGGTAGCAGGATGGGTAGCACTATGGGTGTGTTTTTCGGCGGCACGTGAGAGTGACCCTTCGCCGGAGTGACCTCCGGTGCAGGCCCCCGACCGCCCCGCGCGGTGCGATGGCAGCGTCTCTGGCGCGTCTGTGCCCGGCCCCGTCGCACCCCGCAGAAGCTGCGCGCCAAGGGTCACTCGGGCCCGGCGTCACTCTTACAGTGGGGGCCCGTACCCCCCGCGAAGCCTGGGATGGGGGTCGACGTATCCCCTGTTGACGTCGAGTCGATCGCCACGGAGAGATGGATGATCCTCAGGACTGGTGCTAGCCTGCTGCGCGCTTGCCCGCTCAGCTCCACCGAAGGCGCGCAGACTGTGGCGGACCTCATTGCTGCACATCCCGCGTCGTACAGTGGAGACCCATGCCAAGAAGCACCCTGCTTGCCTCCAGGATGCCCTGGGTTTCTCGGATTTCGGTGGCTTTGCGATGGAGAGCGTGACGTGCCCACGCCACGAAGTCCGTGGACGTCCTGGGGTCTCGGGCTTGGGCTTCTTGTGGAAGGGTGCCTCGTGGAAGGGCCCCACACTGCTCGTGCAGGCGATGCCCTTCCTCAGACACTCGGCCAGGGGCACTCCCGGCAGCGCCCCGAGCCTCGCCTTCGCCCGCGCCCTCGGGGTGCCGCGGCCCAACGCGTACGCGGCGCTGCACTCGGAGCTCCTGGGCGAGGCGCTGCGCGAGCCCGGGCGCCTGTGCGCGGCGCGCGCGGGCGAGCAGGGGCAGCGACAGGGAGGGTCGGCCACACGCAGAGCCTTGGCATCGCTCGGACGTGTGCATTTTCCTTCGGCGAGGACCATCGAGGAGCATCCTTGATCATTTGGCGAAAAAATCACGCACGAAACCGAAAAAAGCACAGGGAATGGACGCCCGAGCGATGGCCAGGAGCGGGGTTGGGGTTAAGTCGGGCGTGTCCCTCTACAGGAGGAGTCTTCAAAGGCAGCCTCAACATAGTCCGGGGAGGACTGTTCGATGATCTGTTGGCCATGGTGGAGCAGGTTTCGGCCATGTCTCGGTTGCGCACAAAACCTGCCTGTAGGGGGACATGCCCGACCTAAGGTTACGTCGGGCCTGTCCCTCTACAGGGGGGATATTCAAAAATAATCCAAAAAAGTCTGGGGACTACTTTTAGATTATTTTTGACTTTTTCGGAGTATTGTTTGAGTATTTTCATTTTTCGTCGTAAATCTTCCTGCAGGGGGACACGCCCGACTTAAACCTAAGGTTAGAGGGAGGGGGAGGGCTTCTAAGAAGCACCCCTGCTCCCTAGGCGGCGCGGGCCCTGTCTGCGGAGGTAGTGCGGGCGCCCTCCAAGAGCAGCCTCCTTCTGGGAAGCCTTCCCCCCGCACCCTTCCCCCTTGTGCTGAGTCGGGCTTGTCCCTCTACAGGGGGAATATTCAAAAATAGTCAAAAATTAGTCTGGGGATTATTTTTTGACTATGTTTGGGCATCTTTTGAGCATGTTTTGAACATGCTTATTTTTTCGTCGAAAATCCCCCTGTAGGGGGACAGGCCCGACTTAACCCTTGTGCGCGCCGCCAAGGGGGGCTGGCCTCCAGGGCCCAAGACGTCTCGAGGGGCCTCCGAGAGCCTTCCCAGGAATGCCCAGGAAGGCTCGAATCACTGATTTGCCGCAGGTGTTTCCAGGTTGTTGGCTTTCTCGCCGTTTCGGCTTTCCGACGCTCCAAGACGCCTTCGAGGGCTCCCAAGATCGCCCCAAGACGGCCCACGAGGCCTCCAAGAGGGGCCAACTACAGGGGGGGATACGGTCGGGAACGTGTGCTTAGGGCTTAGGGGCAACGATAGAGGTGTGCGGTTTCCGGGCGTGTTCGTCGGGTCTCGTCGGCTTTCCAGCCTCGGGATGTTTTCCAGCGGCTGCGGGGATACGGTCGGGAGTCAAGGGAAGAAAAACCACCCGGACCAGACAATTGGCGTTTATTGAACGGCCCTGGGCGTTTACGAAACAAACTTGCCCTGCTCGATTCCTTCTTCGGGCGCGCTCACGAAACGGCCTCGCTTGTCGGGGTGGTTACTATGGGGGGGGATCGTTTGCCTTCTCAGCGCGTGCTTGCCGTACCGCGCCGCCAGCTCAGGCCCACGCCGCTGCGGCGCGACGCGCCGGCCACGTCGTCCTGGGGGGGAGGAGGAGGAGGAGGAGGAGGAGGAGGAGGAGGAGGAGGAGGAGGAGGAGGAGAAAGGGAAGGAGAGGGGAGGAGGAGGAGGCCCCCGAAGAGGGCCACGCCCCGAGCCGTGCGAGGGGCCTCCCACCCCCCAGGGGGAGCGCAGCGCAGCGGGGCACGCTGCCCGCTCGGCAGGGCACGGAGCGTGCCGCTGGGGCGCCACCGCCGCGGCGCTGCCTCCGCCTCCGCCTCCGCCTCCGCCTCCGCCTCCGCCTCCGCCTCCGCCTCCTCCTCCTCCTCCTCCTCCTCCTCCTCCTCCTCCTCCTCCTCCTCCTCCTCCTCCTCCT
>CAUYUJ010004969.1:340996-373496 GCA_963575745.1 Prorocentrum cordatum | reverse complement strand
GTTTCTGGCAAAGTCGCCGCATACCGTGCTCTCCGCCGCGGTGTGCTTTCACCTGCCGCCCATGCGGCTGCTCGCACAACGCTGGAGATGGCCGACGCCGCCAAACACCGTCACAAAGCACTTCAAGGACCAGCTGAACTGTGACCTTCTTGGCGACAGGACAGCGCTGGAGTTCGGGACCGTATTGATGTTGCACAGGCTGCTCCTCCAGATTGCGCTCGTCGAAGGGGCCCTGCGGGTGGTCACGGTCATGCGGGCTAACAGGACCGTGCTATTGGACCTCATCCACGCAGGGTTGATATACCAGTTGACGGCGACGACAATTTCTATAACATTCTCGTGCGCATGGAGCAGATGGAGAAGGCCATCGCCACCCTGTCCTCTTGCTCTGCGACGTGGGAGGCCCTGGACCATTGCACTGCCGCTCTGTCTGCGCAGGGGGCGTGGTGGCCCTCGCCCTCCGGCGTCTTCCCCACTTGGTTTGACTCCGCCCACCTCGCGCAGAGCAACTCCTTCGACCATGACATCGAGCAAGTCTCTGGCATCGTTCGTCCGGTCGCTGATGAAGCTCTCCATTTTGATGGCGACTCTTATGTTGCTGCTCGCGTGCTGCTCGATGCGGACGGTGCCCCTCGGGAAGCACGTGGAGCTCTTCCTGGCCCTCGGGACGACCGCCCTGGCTCCGGTGAGGACCCTCGTGGGCTACGGTCGGCTCTGCACGGCCATCGTGCGGATCCCTCAGGGATCGACGATGATCCTCCAGGCTCAGTGGCTCCGACTGCTGCCCCTCCTGGACATCTGGCTGCTCGACCTGCCCCTCGTGATCTCGAACGAGCCCCTGGCCTGCCAGCTGCGTTTGAAGTTCGCTTTGCGTCCCTTCGGAACGGGTGCGGCGACGCCACTCAGAGTCTGTCTGAAGCTGTCGTTCCCTGTGTTCGTGAATTCGCAGGTGGGAAGCTCCCAGAGGCCAGGGCCAAGCTGCCGCAGAAGCCCTTCGCGCCCATCTTGAGCCGTTGGTGGCCACCCTCAACGCTCACACCGAGGCTACAGCTTCGGTGGCTGCTGGCGCGTTCGCCGCCCGCGGTGGGGGGACAGCGGGTCGCCATACCGATGCCGAACGTGATCGAGGCGCTGCGCCGACTCGTATGTACCCCATCTGGTGCTCTCGATTTCTCGTGGCTGAAGGTCCTGGAGGTCGGGCCGCGGATTGCAACGAGGCCTGCACGCAAACACTATCCAGCCTGCCGCTTTGGCGCCGCTCTGCAGACATCCCCACCTGTGCGAGATCTCCGAGGAGGCTGTCGCCAGCGAGCACGGTCGCTTATCTCGGCGCCTTCCACAATACGTCCCTGCACAGCCGCTGACGACAACTCTCTGGCGTGAGCGGGCTGCTGGCCGCAGCGCGCCTGAGATTCATGGCCTATCTCTCCGCACGTCGAGGCCATCGCACGCAGGTGGTGGACACCATGGCCCTCAGCCTCGCCTGCACGGGGACGTTGAGTCTGCTGGTCTTGTGGGCCCTTCTACTAACGAGGGTGCTTCTGAGAGTCCTGCCGCTGCTGATCACGCTCTCTTTGAGCTTCTTCCGCCAACTGGAGATGCTGTTGGCGTTCTCTCTTCTCTTCAGCTTCCTGCAGGGCTTCTGCCTCATGGAGGAGGCGCTGCTGCGGATCCTGCCGCTGCTGGTCACGCTCTCCCTGTGCATCCTCCTCCACTCGACGATGCTGCGGGCATATTCGCTGTACTTCAACCCCCTGCCGTGCCTCAGCCTCACGTCGTCGGAGCTGCTGCAGGTCCTGCAGCTGATGATCCCGCTCGGCGTGCACATGAGCCTCCTGCGGGACATCCTCCTCCACCTGATGGCGTTGGGCGGCCTCCCCCTGATGGCGCTGCGCAGCTACTTCCTCAACAAGGGCCTCATGACGCCGACGCTGATGACCAAGGGTGTGTGTTGGGTCCATTAGCTGTTGGCACTGGGCTAAGGGGGTGGGTCGCGCGGTGTTTGATTCCCCTCTCTTTGGACATCGTGACTAACTGCAGCTTCCCTCTTGCAGCAAGGCGCTCTCCGTTCATGCCGACATCTTGATCATGGGCGGCGTCTCCGACTCGATCACCGCTGGTTACCCTCCACAGGTTGTGCAACATGTGCGTGGTGCTGTGGACGGTGCGCACCTTAATGGGCGTTTGTTGCCTGGCGCTCGTTTCCTTCGGCGTAACGACCTACTGCCGCTTCGCTCCTGCAGCAGGACCCTCTTCGCTCACATCGACTTCCTCATCGTGCGCGGCATCACCAACCCGAGCGGCTTCTTGCAAGCCGACTCCTTCGACTCGGCGGGGGCTCTCCCCGCCATCGTCTTTGTTGCCCCCGCGGGCAAAGTGATTTGGCAGACCCCGACTTCACGCCCTTCGACCACGAGCCGGTGGATGCGTACGGCGACGGCCCCACGTTCGTGGTCCCCGCCGACGCCGCCGGCAGTCCGCACTGCCGCGCCCCTGCCTGCTCCAGAGGACACGCGGCCGAGCGTGTAGCGCGCGGGGGGGGATTGTGGTCCCCAGGGACGCTCGCTCCTCTTCCTCTTCCTCCTCCTCTTCCTCATCCTCCTCTTCCGCTTCCTCCTCATCATCATCCGCATCATCGTCATCATCATCAGCAGCAGCAGCATATCCATCATCATTACCATCATCCTCAGCAGCAGCATCAGCATCAGCATCCCCATCATCACCAGCAGCATCAGCAGCATCAGCATCATCACCATCATCGTCAATCGCAGCAGCATCTTCTTCATCACCGTCATCGACAGCATCGTCAGCAGCAGCATCAGCATCATCATCGTCAGCATCATCGTCATCAGCAGCAGAATCATCATTTGCAGCATCAGCACCGTCATCATCATCATCATCATCATCCTCATCAGCAGCAGCAGCAGCAGCATCCTCACCGTCAGCATCAGCATTATATCTATCATCAGCAGCATAAAAAATCATCACCATCAGCAGCAGCATTACCATCATCAGTAGCATCATCACCAGCATCATCACCAGCATCAGCATCACCATCAGCAGCAGCATCATCATAATCATGCCCCTCCGCTCCTTCTCCTCCTCCTCCTCCTCCTCCTCCTGCTCTCCCTTCTCATCCGCTTCCTCTTCCTCTTTCTCCTCGGCTTCATGCCCCTCCGTTCATCTTTCTCCTCCGCCTCTCCCTCCTTCTCCTCCTCCTGGTCCTCCTCCTCCTCCTCCTCCTCGTTGCTATCATCATCCTCATCCTCATCATCATCACCGTTATCATCATTCGCATCATCCTCATCAGAATCATCATCACCAGAAGCACCCTTAGCATCATCATCAGCACGAGCAGCATCGGCATCATCACCAGCATCATCACTAATCACCATCAACAGCATCATCATCATCATCATCATCATCATCATCAGCAGCAGCAGCAGCAGCAGCATCATCGCCATCATCATCAGCATCAGCATCATCATTAGCGTCATCATCTTCATATTCATCAGCAGCATCGGCATCTTCATCATCATCAGCATCAGTACCATCATCATCAGCATCACTATCAACATCATCAGCAGCATCATCATCAGCAACATCAACATCAGCATCGACCTCATCGTCACCATCATCAACATCATCATCATCACCATCAGCAGTATCACCGGCACTTCCGCCATCAACATCATCATCATCAGCATCACCATCTCCAGCAGTATCATCATCTTCAGCATGATCATCATCATCATCATCATCATCATCATCATCATCATCATCATCAGCCTCATCATCGTCATCATCATCATCAGTATCATCATCATCAGCAGCAGCATCATCATCAGCATCATCATCGTCATCACCATCAGTATCATCATTGTTGTGGTCATCATTATCCCCGAGCCCCCTTTTAGCAGCCCTGCGCGGCCATGGGGCGCCAAGCCATCTTGAGTCGTGCCCCCGTCGTTCCGTCCTCCCCCCGTCCTCGCCCTCCTCCCAAGGCCCCCCCCCACTCTTGAAGATCCCGAAGCCCGAGGGAGGATGGAGGATGGAGGAGGAGGAGGAGGACAAGGAGAAACAGGGCGACCAGGAGGACCAGGAGCACCAGAAGGCGCAGGAGGAGCAGGAGGAGCAGGAGGAGGAGGAGGAGGAGGAGGAGGAGGAGTAAGAGGAGGAGCAGGAGGAGGAGAAGGAAGAGGAGGAGGAGGAGGAGGGAGGAGGGAGGAGGGAGGAGGGAGGTAGGAGGGACGAGAGATGAGGAGGAGGCAGGAGGGAGGAGGGAAGGAGGGAGGGAGGAGGGGAGGGAGGAGGGCGGAGGGAGGAGCCCCCTCTCCGCAGCAGGTCCTCGCCGCGCTGGAGGCCATGGGCGCGTTCGGCGCCGGGCTCCGACGGCACAGGGCCCCGACCGCCCCGCCCGCGCGACGGTGACGGTCTGGTGGGCGGCGGCGAGGTCACGATGATGATGAGGATGATGATGATGGTGATGATGGTGATGGTAATGATGATGATGATGATGATGATGATGATGATGATGATGATGATGATGATGATGATGATGATGATGATGATGATGATGATGGTGATGATGATGATGATGATGATGTTGGTGTTGGTGATGGTGATGATGATGATGATGATGAGAAAGATGATGAGAAAGATGATGATGATGATGATGATGATGATGATGATGATGATGATGATGATGATGATCATGATGATGATGATGATGATGATGGTGATGGTGATGGTGATGGTGATGGTGAGGGTGAGGGTGAGGGTGAGGGTGAGGGTGAGGGTGAGGGTGATGGTGATGGTGATGGTGATGGTGATGGTGATGGCGATGATAGTGATGGTGATGGTGATGGTGATGGTGATGGTGATGGTGATGGTGATGGTGGTCATGATGATGATGATGATGCTGGTGATGATGCTGATGGTGATGATGCTGATGATGATGCTGGTGATGATGATGACGATGTTGGTGTTGATGATGGGGGTGATGATGAGGATGAGGATGAGGATGATGAGGATGATGACGACGGTGCTCACTGTGATGACCAGCAAAAATGGTCAAACAAATCGTTCCCATGTTATGTTTTGAATAGTTTTCCCAATCCTCATGCGTTGGGTCTTCGTTTGGAATAGAGCAGCTGCGGTCGCGACTCCTCTCCTATCCTCTCTCCCCTGCTTCTTACCTCGCTCGCTGCTGCGTGCCAGCTTGGTTCTGCGATGTGCGAAACTGTCGCCACTTTCGAGCGGCGCTGGGGGGGCCCAGCGGAGTGGGGCCATACGCAGATTCAGACTAGACCTCGCCGTCCTTGGGGGGCTGAAGCTGTCGCCACTTTCGAGGGTTGCTGGGGGGCCCAGCGGAGTGGGGTCATACGCAGATTCAGATTAGACCTCGCCATTCCTGGGGGGGGGCTGCGATCTGCGAAACTGTCGTCACTTTCGAGGGCTGCTGGGGGGGCCTAGCGGAGTGGGGTCATACGCAGATTCAGATTAGACCTCGCCATCCCTGGGGGGCTGCGACCTGCGAAACTGTCACCACTTTCGAGGGCTGCTGGGGGGCCCAGCGGAGTGGGGTCATACGCAGATTCAGACTAGACCTCGCCATCCTTGGGGGGCTGCGATCTGCGAAACTGTCACCACTTTCGAGGGCTGCTGTAGGGCTCAGCGGAGTGGGGTCATACGCAGATTCAGATTAGACCTCGCCATCCCTGTGGGGCTGCGACCTGCGAAACTGTCACCACTTTCGAGGGCTGCTGGGGGGCCAAGCGGAGTGGGGTCATACGCAGATTCAGATTAGACCTCGCCATCCCTGGGGGGGTGCGATCTGCGAAACTGTCGTCACGTCCGAGGGCGGCTGGGGGGCCCAGCGGAGTGGGGTCATATGCAGATTCAGAAGATCTCGCCATGCCTGGGGGGCTGCGACCTGCGAAACTGTCACCACTTTCGAGGGCTGCTGGGGGGCCCATGCTGAAGTCCTGACGCCCACGGCCTGCCAGGGCCGCACCATGCCTCGCGGTGTCATCATCGACGCTGGGTGCAAGGATGAGAAGGAAATGAACGACCTCTGGCTGCATCTTTACGTGATGCTGTCCAGGGCAACGACCGTGGACAACCTGGTGATGAGACGCGACCCTGGACTGGATTTCCTCGCCCGCGGGCCGCCCGCGGATTTAGCGGCGTGCCTTCGTGCGTTTAGCTCGCGCACTGAAAAGTGCAGGAAGGAGGCAGAGAAGCTGGCGGGCGAGCTAGGCCTCGCTCGCTTCCTGCACTAACTAAAGCAGGTTAAAACCACTTTTTTCGGGCGCCGCGTCGACATGGCAGCGCTGCGCCTCCAGCGGACCACCGACAAAAAAACACCAGTTTCTTTCTTCTGCCTTCGTTGTCGTCCTTGTCTCTTTCCTCCTGCCACCTTCCCTCTGCTCCTGCTGCGCTGACGGGTCGGCCCCCTGCGCGTCTTTCTCTCGCTCTTCGTTTCCACCCCCCATGTCCTTTTCGAGCCTGTGGCTCTCGCATCTCGCTCTTGCGCAGTTGTCCTGTACCTCGTGCCACGTGCGCGTGTCCCACGTAGCTCTCGTGACATACAACGGCGCCTGCACTTTGATCGTCCCACACAAATGTTAACCACTGCGCCGTGCCCCTTGATACAGATGGGTTGGGTACGTCGCAGGGTAATGAACACTGCTCCTGTACCAATCGGTCGTTGAAAGTAGGTTTTTTTTTGGATTTCCAGTTCCTAGCCTACTTTAGCCGCCTTCCTACTTCAAGAGTCGAGTGGTTTTCCCTCTTCCCTTCTCTTCAGGAGGCGGGCGGAAGCCCAATCTTTTTTCCAACGCCTTCCTACTTCATGGTTCTACCTACGTCTTGCGACCGATGGGTAGAGGGACATACCCGATTGAGCCCCGGCCCCAGGTGCCCCCTGGCTGCTCCGTGCCACCCCGGAGCCCCCCCATTGAGGGCCCGCCGTGCCTCGTGAGAGGGGAGGAGGGTGCTCGTTCGCTGGAGGCCGCGGGGGGGCCATCCTTTTGGGCACATGTGGTGGTACACGTGATGAGCGATTGATGTTTCACCGAGTTGTATCAGCCAATTTCTTTGCATGCGCGTTTCAATGCCGTAGTGTTGCATGCCCTCCGTCTCCGCTTGCGGAGCGAGGGGCCTCCGTAGGGCTCCTCGACCAGACTTGACTTGACTTGACTTGGGGGAGGCACCTCGGGCCACGGGGGGCCCTCCAAGCAGCCGCCGACCTGCTTGGGGCCTCGTGGTCGAGGAAGGAAACACACACACACACACACACACACACGGGCGCCATGAGCCGTCGATGCCCAGAACGTAGATGGGAACATAGGGGAAGTGGGGGGGAGGCGAAAAGTCCGGAAAACGTGGGAAAATGTATCGGAATCTTGGGATTTGTGTGTGTATTTGTTTGTGTGTCTTTGGGCCCCTTGAGTGGTGCATCTCTGGGGCGCCTGGGGCCGTCTTGGTGTTCCCCGATCGAAGAGACAATCAAGCCTGCGGCAGGCTCGCATCGTGCAGACCAACGGTTCCCTCCCTCCCTTCCTCCCTCCTCCCTCCCTCCCTCCCTCCCTCCCTCCCCTCCCCCCCGCTGCCAGCGTTCGACGTTGAACGGCGCCAGCGACCCAGAATGGGCCGATGTTGAACGATCTGACGTTTTGGAAAGGGCCGATCGTTCAAGATTGAACGATCCCCACGGCGTCAGGGACCAAAGCCGGGGGTGGCACGACACGAACCCGCCGCACACGGATGCTGATGTGTTTGAGTGGCAAGCGCAGGTGGCGTTGGCCCTTCCGGGGGCCCCGCAGCCTCACTGGCCCTGCAGAGCACATCGGAGGGAGGTCACTCGCGTATGCTGGTGTCCAAAAAATCCAGGCCCGACCCTCCTGCCACTCCCTGATTTGCCATGTCCGGGCAGATCGCCGCGAGGACAGGTTCGGCCGTACGCTCCCCGCTGGCCCGTCGGACGACGCCTTCGCACCCCGTCCTGGGGGCCTTCCTGCGCCGCCCTGGGGACCTATTTGGGGGCGTGTCCGGGCCGTCATCAAGGTCTCTGGGGCCGTCTAGGGGTGCCCCTTCGCCACATTCATCTCTGACGCGCGGTTTTCGGTGGCCTCCTCCTCCTCCTCCTCCTCCTCCTCCTCCTCCTCTTCTTCCTCCTCTTCCTCCTCCTCCTCCTCCTCCTCCTCCTCCTCCTCCTCCTCCTCCTCCTCCTCCGCTTGCAGTCACGCCATAAGCCTGGCAGCGCCTCTCCCAGCTCGGCTCGGGCTCGTCGCAGACCAGCTTCGCATGCATTCGGAGCTATGCGGTGGGCCTCCCGCCGCGCTGTCGCCGCGCCGCGCAGCTCCGTGGCCAGCGAGCGCATGGGCCACCACCCCGCAAGGCGGCCCCCCGCAGCCAGCACCGGTGCCATGCCCCGCTCCGCCGATTGAACCAGCGGCAATGGGCACTAAGCACCTGGCGTGAGCCAAAATGGCTACGGACACGAGGAGAGGGGGAGGAGGAAAGGGAGGAGGAGGAGGAGGTGGAGGAGGGGGATGATGATGTTTTTGTTGATGACGATGCTGATGACGATGACGATGACGATGACGATGATGATGATGATGATGATGATGATGATGATGATGATGATGATGATGATGATGATGATGATGATGATGATGATGATGATGATGATGATGATGATGATGATGATGATGATGATGATGATGATGATGATGATGATGACGATGATGATGATGATGATGCTGATGATGCTGACGATGACGATGACGATGACGATGACAATGACGGTGACGATGACGATGACGATGACGAAGACGATGACGATGACGATGACGATGACGATGACGATGACGATGATGAGGATGAAGATGAGGATGGTGATGGTGATGGTGATGGTGATGATGGTGATGGTGATGGTGATGGTGATGGTGATGATGACGATGATGCTGAGAAGGAGGAGGAGATGGTGGAGGAGGAGGAGGAGGAGGAGGAAGGAGGAAGTGGACGAGGAGCACGAGGAGGAGAGTCCCCCTCCCTGCGGCGCCGGCCAGGCCATGTTCAGCTCGACGGCCGAGGGCCGCGGCTCCATGGTCCGCCAGCTCCAGCCCGCGCTGCACCTGGAGGGCCACAGCGAAGTCGTCGGTGGGGCCCTCGTCTCAGGGGCAACGACAGGGGGGCGGATAGGCTGAAGTCGGGCCTGTCCATCTACAGGAGGAATATTATTATTATTTTTTTTAAACAAAAAAAAATGGTGAGCATGTGTTGGCCATTTGGGGGCATTGTTTGACTATTTTTTATGTTTCGCCCAAAACCTCCCTGTATGCGGGACGTGCCCGACCTGAGGATAGGCCCAGGGGGGACGTCCCAGGGGCAATGAGGAAGGCTTGAGGTTCCTGGGCGTCTTCGTTGGCTCCGGTCGGCTCGCCGGCCTCGGGATGCCTTCCAGCGGCTGCCTCGTCTACGGGGCAACGACAGGGGCGGATAGGCCCAGGGGGAACGTCCCTGGGGCAATGAGAAAGGCCTGAGGTGCCTGGGCGGCTTCGCTGCTTCTGGTCGCCTCGCTGGCCGCGGGAGCGGCCTTCCAGCGGCCGCGCCTCCAGGGGTGCCCTGGGTCGCCCCGAGAGCGGCCACCCCACGGCCGAGCTAGGACCCCAAAGCCAGCGGGACCCGGTCGGGTGTGTTTGCCGAGAGGTTCAGCGGGCCCAGCGTCCTCTCTTCCCGTCGCGCCTGGGTCTCTTCCTCTTCCTCCTCCTCCTCCTCCCTCCTCCTCCCTCTTCCTCCTCCTCCCTCCTCCTCCCTCCTCCTCCTCGTCCCTCCTCCTCCTCCTCCTCCTCCTCCTCCTCCTCTTCCTCCTCCACCTCCTCCTCCTCCTCCTCCTCCTCCTCCTCCTCCTCCTCCTCCTGGTCCCCGGGCTTGAACGTCCCAAGCCTTTGCCGAGAGTTTCAGCGGGCCGGGCGTCCTCTCTTCCCGTCGCGCCTGGGTCTCCTCCTCTCCTCACGCGCACTCTGCGGCCCAATCTGCACCCAGCGCGCCCCACTGATGCCCGATCGCCGGAGCAGTGGCCTCTGCCCAGCCGCCGACGCGAAGAGTTTGCTGAGAGTGTCCCGCCGCCGGTTCTGGCCCACAACGCTTGTGGCGCGACACGCTGACCAGCTCCTGACCCCCGGGCCTGAACGTCCCGAGCCTTTCGAAGCCTCCCGCCCCGCGAAGCGGGGGCCGCCGCCTCGACACGTCAAGCAGAAGCTCCCGACCGCAAGTACGGACGACGGGAGTGCCCCTGGATTTCTCACAGAAGGACTTCCTGTACTCCAAGTCGTTCGAGGGTCGAGTCTGCCTCTGTCCTGCTGTTGGGCGCCCTTTGGGGGCCTCCAGGGGCTCCCTCGTGGGCTCGGCCGTATCCATTTGGAAATTCTGCCAGGACGCCTCCTGGGGCAGGTCTGAGGATCGTTGTCGTCGGCTTTCTCCCCCTTCCGCTCCTCCTCACTTTTTGTCCTCGTCCCCCATCCATCCTACTCCCCCTCCTCGTTCTAGTGATCCCTCCTTCTCCCCTCATGCTCCTCATCATCTTCTGACTCCTCCTCGACTGATCTCTCTACCCCAACCCCATTCCCTCGCCTTCCCCCCCACACACCACATACCGAAAGCGATCTGACGTTGGACCTAAGAGCGTGGATATCGAAATTTGTTTCAAACCATTTTCGGATAATCCATGCGCTCGGCTTCTTCGAGAGTTTCCTGGAGAACGCGTGGGGGGTGTCCGGGGGGGCCTTGTGGGAGTCTCTTCGGGTGTCTTCGGCGTCTCTTGGGAGCTGCTGGGTGCCGCTTGAGGCAATATTGGGCCATCGTGGCGGCATTGGGCTTCCCCGGAAGCCCGTAGACCACTGCAGAAGCCCCGGCAGTCAGCGCTTGACATGCTACCAGGGCGCAGCGTGCCAGGGTGCACGGCGGCGGAATGAGTGTCCTCCCCGCGTTTCCTCCCCTCCTCGTCCTCCTCCTCCTCCTCCTCCTCCTCCTCCTCCTCCTCCTCCTCCTCCTCCTCCTCCTCCTCCTCCTCCATCCTCCTCCATCTTCCTCCTCCTCCTCCTTTTCCTCCTCCTCCTCCTCCTCCTCCTCCTCCTCCTCCGGCTGGCAGCCTTGAACATCCACGCTAGTTACCGAGTGGCCCCCTAACATCTGCGTTTTGAGAGCGTTCACGGTTAAAGTTTTGTCGAAGGCCACATGTGGGTTTGCCCCCGCCTCGGATATGAGAGAAATTCGACATTCGGCGCGCCTCTATGCTATTTGTGGTGCAGTCGTATTAGTAGTGGTATTATTACTGGTAATATGATCCGTTTCCTTAGTAGTAGTAGTAGTAGTAGTAGCAGCAGTAGTTGTTGTTGTAGTTGTTGTAGTAGTAGTACTAGTAGTACTAGTAGTAGTAATAGTAGTAGTAGTAGTAGTAGTAGTAGTAGTAGTAGTAGTAGTAGTAGTAGTAGTAGTAGTAATAGTAAGTAAGTAAAAGTAGTAGTAGTAGTAGTAGTAGTCGTCGTCGTCGTCGTAGTAGTAGTAGTAGTCGTAGTAGTAGTAGTAGTACTAGTAGTAGTAGTAGTAGTAGTAGTAGTAGTAGTAGTAGTAGTAGTAGTAGTAGTAGTAATAGTAGCAGCAGTAGTAGCGGCAGTAGAAGTTATCATAGTAATCGTAGTAGTCTTAGTCGTAGTAGTAGTAGCAGTAGTAGTAGCAGCAGCATCATCAGTAGTAGTAACAGTAGTAGTAGTAGTCGTGATAATTGTAGTAGCCGCTGTAGTAGTAGTAGTAGTAGTAATAGTAGTAGTAGTAGTAGTAGTAGTAGTAGTAGTAGTAGCCGTTTTAGTAGTAGCAGCAGTAGCAGTAGTAGCAGCAGTAGTAGTATTAGTAGCAAGAGTGTAGGAGTAGTAGTGGCAGTGGTAATGGAAGTGGTAGTTGTAGTAGTAGTAGTAGTAGTAGCAGCAGCAGTTGCAGTAGTAGTAGTAGTAGTCGTAGTCGTAGTAGTAGTAGTAGTAGTAGTAGTATCCGTCGTCGTAGTAGTATTAGTGGTAGTAGTAGTATGAATATTAGTGTCAGTAGTACTATGATGTATTAGTACGAATATCATTAGTATCAGTTGTAGTAGTAGCAGCAGTAGTAGTAGCCGTAGTAGTCGTAGTAGTAGTGGTAGTAGTGGTAGTAGTAGTAGCAGTAGTAGTAGTAGTAGTAGTAGTCGTAGTCGTAGTTGTTGTAGTAGTAGTAGTAGTAGTAGTAGTAGTAGTCGTAGGAGTAGGCGTTGTTGACGTAGTGTTATTGCCAGCTGTATGTATACGAGCCGTATCAGCAGTATGTGTGGTATGTGTAGTAGAAATGTACACAGTTTAGTAGTAGTTGTTGTTGTAGTAGTTGTAGTCGTCGTGTTAGTAGTAGTAGCAGTAGTCGTCGTAGTAGCAGTAGTAGCAGCAGCAGCAGTAGTAGGAGTAGTAGTAGCAGCAGCAGCTGGAGTAGTAGTCGTAGTCGTAGCCGTAGTAGTAGTAGCAGTAGTAGTAGTAGTAGTGGTAGGAGTAGGAGTAGGAGTAGGAGTAGTAGTAGTAGTAGTAGTAGTAGTAGTATTAGTAGTAGTAGTAGTAGTAGTAGTAGTCCTTCTACCACTAGTAGTAGTAGTTGTTCTTGTTGTATTCGTAGCAGTACAGTAGTCGTAGTCGTAGTCGTCGTTGTTGTAGTAGTAGTAGTAGTAGTAGTAGTAGTAGTAGTAGTAAGAATGATAAGCCTCGAACATCGACTCATCCTCTCCCTGCTCCCTCCCTCCCTCGTGGCTGCATCTTCCCCCCATCCCTCCCTCCACCCGTCCCTCGCAGAGCGACCCACGGGTGGGGAGTCGCCAGGTGCGCTCAAGGGCAAGACGCCCAATGTGAGGTTGGTGGGCTCCGATGAGTGGCCCACCCTCAGGGAAGCCGCGGTCCTGCCCTAATTAGTTGGGGTTCCGCAGCCGAGCTAATCTGCTGGAGTAGGAGGAGGACGGCGACGACGGCCACGACGACGAGGATGAGGAGGAAGAGATTTCCGAAAACAATCAAAAGGAGGAGGACAGGGACAAGGAGGAGAAGGATGGCGAGGACGATGAGGAGAAGGAGGAAGAGGAGGAGAAGGAGGGCGACGAGCACGGGGGAGATGGGAAGCATGAGAGAAGGAGGAGGAGGAAGAGGAGGAGGAGGAGGAGGAGGAGGAGGAAGAGGGAGGAGGAGGAGGAGGAGGAGAAGGAGGAGAAGGAGGAGGAGGAGGAGAAGGAGGAGGGGGAGGAGGAGGAGGAGGAGGAGGAGGAGCAGGAGCAGGAGCAGGAGTCGAAGTCAAGCTAACCATCTTGAGCGAGTCAAGCATGGCATGCCCATTCCCACCCGCCCTCCGACAACATAAAAAACAGTGCTGGTGCAACTGGAGACCCAAATCAGATCGGCAAGGTGGTTTGCCACAGCTGGTGCAGCCGCGGTGGCGGTTACCGATCAGAAATTCCTGGCGCGTCTCAACGACTGCGCTGGCATTTCAGCACGAGCCTAGGAGGCCTCAGGAAGCCGGAGGCCTCAGGAGGCCCCAGGAGGTTGCAGGAAGCCCCAGGAAGCCTCAGAAGGCCCCAGGAGGTTGCAGGAAACCCCAGCAAACCCCAGAGACCCCAAGAGGCTTCAGGAGGGCCCAGGAAGTCCCAGGAGGTTCCAGGAGGCTCCAGGAAGCCCTAGGACGTGTCAGGAAGCCCCAGGGAATCCCAGGAAGCCCCAGGGAATCCCAGGAAGCCCCAGGATGCTTCAGGAGGCCCCAGGAGGATCCACGAGGCCATGGGGAAGCCCCAGGAGTCCCCAGGATGTTCCAGGAGACCCTGGGAGGCCCCAGGCGGCCCTAGGCGCTCAACGAATTGGCGAGCGAAAAATGTGCGCCACGCCTTAGCGGGAGCGCAACTTTCAGAAAACATGCGCGCGGCGCCGAAGCGGGAGCGACAGTTCACCCTGTCGCGCGCGATGTGCACCGCCCCCCATTCCGGCCACGCATTTCGCAAAGCCGACGAGGGTTGAGAAGAAACATGTCGACTTTGTCTGTGTTTTTGAAAGGTAGGATGGTCCCTTCCGCATGGGGTTGCCCCAGACGTCCGCGCGCGATGCGCGCCGCGTCCCATTCCGTTACGCGTTTCGCATCGTCGACGACAAGACAGGCCATGTCGAGAGAAAAAACGACGACGTTGTAGTGATTGTTTACAGTCAGGATGGGAGGGCTCGGATTGACGGCCGCGCGCGATGTGCGCCGCGTCCTACTCTTCCTACGCATGTCGCATCGTCGACGACAAGATCGGCCATGTTGACAGAAAAACTACGAATGTCTATTGATTGTTTTACAGTTCGGGTGGGCGGGCCCGGATAGGGCCGCTATCGGCCGGCCAGAAGGGGAGCATGAACATATTCAAATAAGGAATGAGAATAGGAGTCAAGTTAGCCAGCTCGCACGAGTCAAGCATTGCATGCCCATTCCCACCCGCCCTCCCACAACAGAAGAAACAGTGCTGACGCAACTGGGGGCCGAAATCAGATCGGCAAGGTGGTTTAGCACAGCTGGCGAGGAGAATCCACGAGGCCCTGGGCTGGTCCCAAGAGATGCCTCGGGATGTCCCAGGAGGCCCTGGGAGGCCCCGGGCGCCCGACGAATTGGCGAACGAAACATGTGCGCCGCGCCTTTGCGTGAGCGCAACTTTCAGAAAACACGCGCGCGGCGCCAAGGCGAGAGCGACATTTCGTCCCGTGACGAACTGGCGAGCTGGAGGCCCCAGGAAGCTTCAGGAGGCCCCAAGAGAATCCACGACGCCCTGGGAGGCCGTGGGCGCCCAACGAATTTGCGAGCGAAACATGTGCGCTGCACCTGTGCGGGAGCGCAACTTTCAGAAAACATGCACGCGGCTCCAAGGCGAGAGCGACATGTCGTCCTGTCGCGCGAGACTGATCCGCGCCCCATTCCTGCCACGCATTTCGCAACGCCGACGACAAGAAAGTCCACGCTGAGAAGAGACAGGTCGTTTTTGGAATGTTTCTTGACTGGTAGGATGGCCCCTCCCGAGGCCCCCGAGGACCCCAGACGTCCGCGCACGATGTGCGCCGCGTCCCGCTCCTGCCACGCATTTCGCATTGGCGACGACAAGACGGGCCATGCTGAGATAACAAAAAAAGACGTTGTAATGATTGCGTACAGTTAGGATGGGAAGGCCCGGATTGACGGCCGCGCGCGATGTGCGCCGCGTCCTATTCTTGTTACGCACTTCGCATCGTCGACGACAAGAAAGGCCATACTGAGAGAAAAACGACGACTTCGCATTGATTTGTTAAGGGTAAGGATGGGAGGACCTGGATTGACGGCCGCGCGCGATGTGCGCCGCGTCTTGCTCCTGTTATGCATTTCGCATCGTCGACGACAAGACAGGCCGTGTTGAGAGAGAAAACTATTACGTTCTATTGATTTTTACAGTTAGGATGGGAGAGCCCGGATGGAACCGTTACCGGCCGGCCAGAGGGGGGAGTAACAGCATATTCGAATAAGGAGTACGGATAGGAGTAGGAGGGGGGAGGGCGCGAGGGCGCGAGGGACGGGACGGGGGACGGATAAAAGGGTGGGGAAGGTGAGTGGCGAGGAAGAGGAGGAAGAAGAGAAGGAGAGGAGGACGAGGGGGAGGAGGAGGACGAGGAGGAGGAGGAGGCGGAGGAAGAGGAGGAGGAGAAGGAGGAGGAGAAAGAGGAGGAGAACGAGGACGAGGAGGAGGAGGAAGAGGAGGAGGAGGAGGAGAGCGAGCCGCGCCAGCCTTAGTTTTTCCAGCTGAGGCAGGAACCGCCCATTTTCCTGCTCGTCCTGCCTCGCTCGCCCTCCGCTGGGTCGACTCGACCAGCGGCGGCTGCACTCACGAAGGGACCCTTCAGCCCCCCTCCCCCCCATTCCCTCTCCGATCCCTCCCTGTTCGTCCCCCCTCCCTCCCTCCTATTCCCGTCCCCTCCCGCTTTCCCTCCTCTCCTCCCTTTTCCTCTACCCCTTCCCAACCTGCTCGTCGTCCTTCCTCCTCCCTCTGCCCCCCACCCCAATCCCCGCATGCTGCTGTTGCGCGTCTGCTGCGCCTGCAGCTGCCAGTGGCGTCCCTGTGGCGTCCGTCACGTGTTGATGCAGGCCCCGTGCCTGGCATCGAGGGTGGCTCGGGCATGGTTCATCCTGCCCTCCGTTGTGCCAGTGCGAGCCCCGGTCTCGCCCAGAGCCGCCCTCGGCCCCCTTGCAGGGGGGCCCCGTTCTGGACAGCGGTCCGCCCACCACCACCTCCTAGCCTCCCCTCCCCTTTCTTTCATGGTTTCGACCAGCCGTGTCCCTCGGTCATTTCGTGACCGTTCAGAGGGAGACGAAGACGGAGACGGATATGATGGTGATGATGACGATGGTGATAATGATGATGATGATGATAGAGAGATGATGATGATGATGATGATGATGATGATGATGATGATGATGATGATGATGATGATGAGATGATTGATGATGATGATGATGATGATGATGATGATGATGATGATGATGATGATGATGATGATGATGATGATGATGATGATGATGATGATGACGATGATGATGATGACGACGATGATGATGATGAGGATGATGATGATGATGATGATGATGACGATGATGATGATGATGATGATGATGAGACTGAGAACGACGAAAACGACGACGACGACGACGACGACGACGACGACGACGACGCAACGACGACGATGATGACGACGACGACGACGACGACGACGACGACGACGTCGGCGACCACGGCGGTGGCGGCGACCACGGCGACGACTACGACCACGGGCGCTTCGCCCCGATCCTCCCTTCCGCCCTCCAGCGACGACGACGACGACGACGACGACGACGACGACGACGACCACGACGACGACGACGACGACGACGACGACGACGACGGCGACCACGGCGGCGGCGGCGACCACGGCGACGACTACGACCACGGGCGCTCCGCCCCGATCCTCCCTTCCGCCTTCCAGTCCGAGCTGCGGAGGACGGCCGGGCGCGGCGAGGGCTCCCTCCGAGCGCGCGCGCGCACGCGCCTCCGCGGCGTGAGAAGCGGCTGCGGCGGCGAGGAGCGGCGCGGCGCCGCCGCGGGGGCCAGCCCGGGGGGCGGGGAGGGGAGGGTCCTCCTCCTCCTCCTCCTCCTCCTCCTCCTCCTCCTCATCCTCCTTCCTCCTCCTCCTCCTCCTCCTCCTCTCCCTCCTCCTCCTCCTCCTCCCCCTCCTCCTCCTCCTCCTCCTCCTCCTGCCCCCAGGGCGGAGGTCGGCGGGTTGGTGCAGCACCCGCGCGGCGCCCTGGGGGAACTTGAGCCTGCATAAATCTACCCCTAGTCGGGAGGGTAGTGGGTGCTGTTCGCTAAACGGCCCGGGTTCGCCGCCCGGGCGCCAGTCTCAGCACTCGGGTCACCCCGCACGCGAGCACCCGGATTTTTTAACTCCTCCTCCTACTCCTCCTCCTCCTCCTCCTCCTCCTCTCTCCTCCTCCTGCCCTCCGCCTCCCTCCTCCTCCTCCTCCTCCTCCTCTCCATTCCTCATCATCATCCTCAATCCTCATCCTCATCCCTCATCCGTCATACCTCATCCTCATCCTCATCCTCCTTCCCCCTGCCCTCTCCTCCTCCTCCTCCGCCTCATCCTCCTCCTCCTTCCCCCTCCTCCTCCTCCTCCCCTCTCCTCCTCCTCCTCCTCCTCCCTCCTCCAACTCCAACTCCACTCCAACTCCACCTCCTCCTCCCCCTCCTCCTCTCCTCCTCCTCCTTCTCCTCCTCCTCCACTCCCCCTCCACTCCCTCCTCCAACTCCTCCTCCAACTCCTCCTCCAAACTCCTCCACCTCCTCCTCCTCCGCTCCTCTTCCTCTCCTCCTTCCTCCTCCTCCTCCTCCCCCTCCTCCCCCCCCTCCTCCTCCTCCTTCGGAGTCCGGGGGCCCGGGTTCTTAGGTCGGTATCGTTTGACCGATCCCCACCCCCCTCGCCACCCCCTTCGAGATCCCCACCAGACTGCCACCCCAGCGGGGGGGGCACCCCTGAAAACCCGAGGGGGGCGACCCATATGCCCATCCAGGGGGGTAAATCGGCCAGCGGGGCCCAGGCCACGCCGCTGGGGATGGGGACCGGTTAGACGACACTCAAGGAGGCGGGGGGCCAGCGCAAGCGGGGGTCCGCCAGAGCGCGGGGGCCTGGCAGGAGCGCGCAGAGCCAGGGGCGCATCGGCACGGTCTGGCGCGCAGGAGCCTTGCAGGATCTCGCAGAGCCCGGCGGACCCGGCTGCGGATAGACCCAAGTCGGGCCTGTCCCCCGGAGGGGGATTTTCGACGAAAAAGAAAAAGTACCCCAAAAATATTCAAACAAATAATCCAAAAATAGAATGGGGATTATTTTTTTGTATTTTTCAACCTTCTTGGGGTATTTGGGGGGCATTCTTCATTTCTCGTCGAAACTTCCCTTGGTAGGGGGACAGGCCCGATTTCAGGATAGACCCGGGTCAGTAGGCTTCAAAGCTCAGAGGTCCGGGTGCGAGGCCTCGGAGACTCCCAGAGGTGCGCCCAGCTGCTTCTGCAGCAGCACGAGCTTCGAGGATCGGGGCCTGCGGTTCGGAGCTCGGGCGCGACGCCTCGAAGTCCCAGGAGTGCCCTGGCGTCGCTCGGACGTGTGCATATTTCCTCCGGCGAGGACCATCGAGGAGCCTCCTTGATCATTTGGCGAAAAAAACCACCCACGAAACCGCAAAAAAAGCACAGGGAATGGACTGGACGTCCGAGCGATGGCGAGGGCAGTGCGCCCAGCTCCCTATGCGCAGAGCGAAGTTCGGGGCCCGGGGCTCGCCGTTCGCAGCTCGGGGGCGGGGCATCGAAGAGCCAAAGGTGCGCACAGCTTCCCTCTTTGCACAGCTCGGGGGTTGGGGATCGGGGCTCTAAGTTCCTGGGTCGAGGTTCGAGGTTTCGAAATCCCAACAGTGCGCCCAGCTTTATCCTAGCACAGCTCGGAGCCCGGGGCTCGCAGTTCGGGGGTCGAGGATAAAAGGTTGGAGCAACCTGGGAGGGGGCGGGTTCCATGCGGGTTCCCCCTCTTGCGGACCTCCCTGGCGCCCCTCTTAAAAAACTGTTTGGCCGTCTGGGGTTGGGGGGCGGGGGCTCTCGGGGCCCTCTTGGGGGGCTCTCAGGGCCCGCTTGGGCGGAAAGACGGAGGAGGAGGAGGAGGAGGAGGAGGAGGAGAAGCAGGGGGAGGAGGAGAAGCAGGGGGAGGGGGAGGAGGGGAAGAGGAGAGCGCGTCGGAGGAACAAGAGGAGAAGCAGCAACGCCAGCATGGGGAGGAGGAGGCGGAGAAGCGGGGGAACGAAGAGGGACGGTTTCCATGTGCTTGATGTGTCCTTCAACTGCTCTGCAATGTCAACTTCTCGGGGCCGCTGTCGGAGTCCAGGGCTTTCAACTACCCAGGTCGCGATCTCCGACAGGCCAACGTCACGAAAAAGTCCGGACGTCGAATGAGAGCAGGGAGAATGAAGGATCTTGATGCTGCTGTCGTCCCAGACTCGCCCCCCCAGCGTCCCACACTCGCGATGAGCCAGAAAAGGCGCCAGCGAACATACTGCGACATGCGGTCCAAGGCGGGCGTCACATGGCCCAGCCCCATGATTTCGATGAGCGTCGCCCACTTTGTTGGCGTCACATGGCCCAGCCCCATGATTTCGACGAGCGTCGCCCAATTTGTTTCGTATTGCGTTCATGCCAGTAGGGTGTTCCCCAAATACCCCCCCTGAGGGGGATTCGGGAGGCGCTCTCCCTCCGAACCCCTCTTGAGGGGGGGGGGGTCGAGAGGCCGAGCCCCTCTTGAGAGGGCGTGGGGAGGAGCCATTCCCACCCGAGCCCTCCGACCCCCCCCCCCCCTTGAGGCTGCAGGAGGCCGCGAGGGCCCGCCCTTGCAATGCTGCCGCTCGGCGAGGACGTCGCGAGCTGGGGGACACGGCAGCACGGTAAGGAATGGAGGAGGCGTTTTGGCATCGCTCGAGCGTCTGCATTTTTTCTCGGCGGGGGCCATCGAGCAGCGTTTTTGTTCACCTTGCACAGGAATGCACGCACGAAACCGACAAATGCACAGGAAATGGTGGTTGTCCGAGCGCTGGCGAGACACCTCGCGATTGCCGTGCGCGGGGGGCTCAGACGAAGAAGGCTGGCCAAACAGCAACATGGGCGGAGCGGGGGGACGAGTCGTAAAAGAAGCCCTTGTGCACGTCAACATGTGGGGAGTGGGGATGCGCATTATTCAGGAGGGAAAAAAACATACACAATGAATCGTCGATTCCCCAGAAGAAAATTTGGATAATATGGGCAGTGGGGGGGAAGACGAAGACCAGGAAAATATTGAAAAACATTGGGAAACCTGCTATTTGTGTGTATTTATTGTAGTGGCCTCTGGCCAGTGCCGCCGATCCGGGGTGCTACCGATTCTGCTCGCAACGGGGGACTTTTTTATTACCTAACAGCGTTTGCTGATAGGTTTCTAGTGGACTCAAAAGAGAGCATCTGATGACTCCACAGGGGGGTCTGGGCGGGTGCCGGGGAAAAGAACCGGGAACAGAGCCGGGCTCGTTTTAAGCCAACAGTCACACACTTCGTGCTCTTCGACCTCCCAGAACTCCATTCCCGGGCCACATTTTGAATAACCGGAGCCAATTGTAGGCCACTTCGTGCTCTTCGACTTTCCAGAACTCCATTCCCGGGCCACATTTTGGATGCCCGGAGCCAACTGTAGGCCACTTCGTGCTCTTCGAGTTCCCAGAACTCCATTCCCGGGCCAGATTTTGGATGCCCGGAGCCAACTGTAGGCCACTTCGTGTCTTCGAGTTCCCAGAACTCCATTCCCGGGCCACATTTTGGATGCCCGGAGCCAACTGTAGGCCACTTCGTGCTCTTCAAGTTCCCAGAACTCCATTCCTGGGCATGATTTTGAATGCCCGGAGCCAACTGTAGGCCAATTCGTGTTCTTCTAGTTCCCAGAACTCCATTCCTGGGCCACATTTTGAATGCTGAGGCAGGCTGATGCTGCGGCCGAGGCAGGCTGAGGCTGAGGCAGGCTGAGGCTGAGGCCGAGGCTGAAGGCAGACTGAGGATGAGGCTGAAGCAGGCTGAGGCTGAGGCAGAGGCAGGCTGAGGCTGAGGCAGGCTGATGCTGAGGCAGGCTGAGGCTGAGGCTGAGGCTGATGCAGGCTGAGGCTGCGGCAGGCTGAGGCTGAGGCCGAGGCCGACGGCAGACTGAGGCTGAGGCTGAAGCAGGCTGAGGCTGATGCAGAGGCAGGCTGAGGCTGAGGCTGAGGCAGGCTGATGCTGAGGCAGGCTGAGGCTGAGGCTGAGGCTGATGCAGGCTGAGGCTGAGGCAGGCTGAGGCTGAGGCCGAGGCTGAAGGCAGACTGAGGCTGAGGCTGAAGCAGCTGAGTCTGAGGCTGAGGCAGGCTGAGGCTGAGGCTGAGGCAGGCTGATGCTGAGGCAGGCTGAGGCTGAGCAGGAGGGCTGAAGGCTGAGGCTGAGGCTGAAGCAGGCTGAGGCGGCTGAGGCAGAGGCAGGCTGAGGCTGAGGCTGAGGCAGGCTGAGGCTGAAGCAGGCTGATGGCTGAGGCTGAGGCTCATGCAGGCTGAGGCTGAGGCAGGCGGAGGGCTGAGGCCGAGGCTGAAGGCAGACTGAGGCTGAGGCTGAAGCAGGCTGAGGCTGAGGCTGAGGCAGGCTGAGGCTGAGGCTGAGGCAGGCTGAGGCTGAGGCTGTGACTGCGACTGCCGTTGCCGCTGCGACTGTCATCGCGAATGCGACTACGACTGCGAGAACAGCAGAATTCTACAACTGGGTTCTCATCCGAATCTTACGGGGAATGCTTCCAGATATGCTCCTACACATCGCTGTTAGGTTGCTTTGCCGGGATAATGTTCTAAAGAAGAGCACTCGCTCGAGACATCCTCATAAGATAGAGATGTTGAACTCGCTTGGGCAACCGTCGGATATTCGAAAGTGACAATCTCGCGTGAACAGCCAAATTCATGGGATGTCCCTTCCCGCCTTCCGGGCCTGACTGGCGTAAGCCATGGCGTCAGGGCTCCTTCCCTCCCTCCCCCCCCAGATCCCCCTCCCGGGCCAGAATGGCGTCAGCCATGACGTCAGCTCCCCCACCCCCCCCACCCCACCTTCTCCCGACTTCCTCCTCCCGGGCCTGAATGGCGTCAGCCAAGGCATTCCCCCCCCCCCTCTCCTGCCCATGGCGTTCCCCCCTTCCCCCCTCTCCTCCCTCCCGGGCCTTAATGGCGTCAGCCCCCCCCCCCTCCTCCCTCCCGGGCCTGAATGGCGTCAGCCCCCCCCCCCCCCGGACCTAGAGCGGAAGGCCCCCCACCCCTCCTTCCCTACGGGCCTTGAATATTTGCGTCAGCCCCCCCCCCCCTCGTCTCATCCCGGGCGGAATGGCGTCAGCCCCCACCCCCGACGAGCGAAGGCCCCCCCCCCCCGCTCTTCCATCCGGGCCTGAATGGGTTCAGCCCCCCCCCCCCCTCCTCCCCTCCTCCCTCCTCCCCATCTTCATGGCGTGCCCCCCCCCCCCTCCTCTCCTCCCTCCCGGGCCTGAATGGCGTCAGCCCCTCGCGAAGCCCCCCCCCTCTTCCCTCCCAGGCCTGAATGGCGCCCCCCTCCTCCCTCCCGGGCCTGAATGGCCAGACCCCAGTGAATTCCGTTGGAATTCGTCCCCCCCCTCAGGGGGCTTGTGCGTTCAGTGAATTCCGTTGGAATTCGTCCCCACCCCTCCAGAGCGAAGCGTCCCCTCCCCCCTCTCCAAAGCTTGTGCGTTCATTGAATTCCGTTGGAATTCGTCCCCCCCTCTTCAGAGCGAAGCTTGAGCGAGCTCAACCCACGCTCTCACAAACTCACACGCCGGATCGGCGGATTCGTGTGTCCCAGGGCCCCTTCACTGAAAGGGGACAATGCCGTGGCCACCAAGTGGTTGAACGGTACGGCTGTGGCGCAGCGTCCTGGACACAGACACAGAATACGAAATGCTCAGGCATGTGTTGCAGGGTCTGCGGGCGTCTGGGGCGAGGACGTCGGAGGCGGGCACCGACTGGGGGAGGCGCCTTTACCGGGAGGAGGACAAGGAGGCAGATAACTCGGAGTTTGGCGAAGGAGGCGATGAATACAAGGGGAGACATGTGCGAAACGTACTCCGATAACTAACTTGGCGGCTGCGACAACCCCAATTGAATCCCTGATCCCTGGTGCGTTCTAGCCAGCTTCGGCTGAGGCCAGAGAGGTGAAGACCAGGGCAGCTCTGCAGCAATTGTGGATGTCTGGAAGGGGGGCGGGGTGGCCCATTTGGAGGAGACAGAGCGAGTATATGAGAGCGAACACTTCGATGAGTGCGGAGGTGAGGGCAGTAGAGTTAGCGTACAGTGTGATTCACGAACTTGTAGAGATTAAGTGGCATTACTGCTGTATGATAGCTGAGCCAGGGCGGGGCGATTCCAGCACGAGGGAAGACTGATTTGCAGCGCGCTGCAGGACGAGCAAGGGAAGAGGGAGATCCTGTCACGACCCCAACGGCGCATGTCCTGAGTCCTGCTCCTGCTCCTCCCTCCTTCCGCGCCGCCGCTGTCGCCGCCGCCGCCCTCGGTCAGAGTTGGCCTCTGCACCGCTCCTGGGCTTCCTGACCAAAATCCCAAGCCGTTGCGACGAGGGGCCCTCGAAGGCTCAGGGAAGGAGGAGGGGACGACGACAACGAGGACGAGGAGGAGGACCGCCGTCGTCGACGCCGTCGCCGCGCCCCCCGAGGCAAGCTTCCAGGTCTCCCGGGCAAGCGTGGCGGACGCCTTCGGCGCGGCCTCCCCCGCAAACGCGAACGGCAGGACCCTCCGCGGCGGCACGGCGGCGGTGGCGACCGCTTCAGCGGTGACGGCGGCGGCGGCGGCGGCGGCGATGGCGCCACCCTCCCCCATCCTCCTCCACCTCCTTGCCCTCCTTGGATTGTTTGCGCCCTTCTGCTTGCCTGGAACTTCTTGTGCCTGGGCGCTACATGTGCGATCGAGCTACTGGTCTTTCAGCCCACAGATCTGGGCTCCATCGGTCTGCAGCCACATTGAGAGCTGCACACCCCTTGCAACGATCCTAATGTGAGATATCTTCGTGGACTCACTGCATCTCGTATCCTGTATCATCTCATTCCTCATCCCCCTACGGGCCGTCGGGGGGTGGTGGTGGTGGGGATCTTCGTCGCCCAGGTCGGGTTCCCCCGGATTCTGGAAGTTTGGTCAGAACAGGAGGTTTTGAGCGGCGGTGGCGGCGACGCAGGACGTGGAGGAGGAGGGAAAGGAGGAGGCAAAAAAGGAGGAAGGCGAGAGGGGGGGAGAAGGAGGAGGAGGATGAGGAGCAGCAGGAGGAGGAAGAGGAGGACAAGAGCAAACCCATAATGCATCAACGACTGTGCAAGACGCCATCCCGCCCCAAGTCCTCACCTCAGAAGACCCTACAAGACTTCCCCTCCCACTGCAGGAAGCGCCCCCTTGAAAGACCAGCACCCTATGGGCCTGCGATGCAGGCGACTGGCCTGGTTTTGAACAAGGGCTGGCCCACACCCTTGCAGCGGACCCAGGAGGCATGCGAAGAGCTGTCGCCACACAGTTCCACGAGGCGTCCAGCGAGGCCCCCGTCTGGACAAGAAGGCCGCCCCCATCCGTGCAACTGCTGCGCAGGCTCACGCGTCTGGCCGCGAGCTTCGGGGAGGTCGCACGAAGGAAGTCCCCGCTTTGAAACAGAGAGCCGCCCTCCATCCGCGCAGGTGATGCAGATGTTCGGCCTGAATAGTTGCATGATCTTCCCCGCCAGGGCTCCCCCTTCTCCTCCTCCTCCTCGCCTCCTCCTCCTCCTCGCCCCTCGCCCCTCCTCCTCCTCCTTCTCCGCCTCCTCCTCCTCCTCCTCTTCCTCCTCATCCTCCTCATCCTCCCTCCTCGCTCCTCGTTCTTCCTCCTCTTCCTCCTCCTCCTCCTCCTCCTCCTCCTCCTCCTCCTCCTCCTCATGTTGCATATCGCGAGGGTCCCACGCGAGAACCACAGTTTGTAAGGGAGCCCTCCAGCCCTGTTAACTGCCGCACGCTGCCACGACGAACGTGCGCGGCGCTGGCTCCGTTTGGAAGACGACCGCCCTTCATCCCCTTCCTCCTCTTCCTCCTCCTCCCCCTCCTCCTGCTCCTCCTCCTCCTGTTCCTTCTCCTCCTCGTTGTAACTGCCGCATGTTTTTGCGACGATCGTGCGTGGCGCTTGCTCCATGTGGAAGACGACCGCCCTCCATCTTCGCTGCTGCTGCAGATGTTGAAAGGGAGTGTGCACGGCACTGAGGAAAGAGCTCTTTTTTCAAAATAAAGCACGCACACACACACACAAAAAAAAAAAAAAAAAACGTGTCCTCCATCCTTGTTGCTGTTGCGCACTTTACAGACGAATGTGCGCGGCGCTGAGGCGAGAGCCTTGTTTTTTCACGACCCCACCCAATTGTTGTGACTGGTGCAAGTTGTCAATACACATTTGCGCGGCCTTGCGGCGACCCGTGTTCCATCCGTGTAACTGTTGGAAAGTGCACCAGTGGATCTCCCTGAATACACTAAAGGGGGGGACCCCCCCCCTCGTGTAGGGAGTACGGAGTCGGGAGTAGGGAGTGAGTTCTGGCGTAGTGAGTATTGGGTAGTGAGTAGTGGGTAGTGAGTGGCGAGTAGGGAGTAGGGAGTAGGGAGTGGGGGGTAGTGAGTAGTAAAGAGTGAGTAGTCTGTACTGATAAGTGAGTAGTGAGTGGCGAGTAGTGGGTAGCGAGTAGGGAGTAGGGAGTAATGAGTACTGGGTAGTGAGTAGTGGGTGGCGAGTAGTGATTAGTGAGTAGTGAGTAGTCGGTAGTACGTAGTGCGTAGTGAGTAATGAGTAGTGAGTAGTGGGTGCTGAGTAGTGCGTAGTGAGTAGTGAGTAGTGAGTAGTGATGAATAGAGAGCAGTGGGTGGTGGCAGTGGGTAGTGAGTAGTGGATATGTAGGGAGTAGCGCGTAGTGAGCAGTGAGGAGCGAGTAGGGCGGAGTGAGTAGTGAGTAGAGAGTAGTCAGTAGTGAGTAGTGGGTAGTGATTAGTGAGTAGCGAGTAGGGAGTAGCGAGTGGTGAGTAATGACAAGTGAGTAGTGGGTAGAGAGTAGGGAGTAGGGAGCAGTGAGCAGTGAGTAGTAAGAAGTGGGTAGCGAATAGTGGGTAGTGGGTAGCGATTGGTGAGTAGTGAGTAGTGACTAGTGCCCAGTGACTAGTGGATTGTGACTAGCGACTAGAGACTATGTAGTGACTAGTGAGTAGGGAGCAGTAAGTAGTGAGTAGTGAAAAGTAAGTAGCGGGGAGTGAGTAGTGAGTATTGAGTAGCGAGTATGGGAGTAGCGAGTACTGAGTACTGTGTAGTCAGTATTGTGTAGGGAGTTGGGAGTAGCGAGTAGCGAGTAGTGGGTAGTGAGTAGTGATTTGTGGGCAATGAGTAGTGAGTAGTGAGTAGTGGATAGTGGGTAGTGGGTAATGAGTAGTGATTAGTGAGTAGTGGGTAATGAGTAGTGAGTAGTGCTTAGTGAGTAGTGAGTGTTGAGTAGTGGGTAGTGAGGAGCGAGGAGTGAGTAGTGAGTAGGGAGTAGGGAGGAGGGAGTAGTGAGTAGGGAGAGTAGCGAGTAGTGGGTGGTGGGTACTGAGTAGTGGATAGTGAGTAGTGAGTCGTGAGTAGTGAGTAGGGGTAGTGAGAAGTGAGTAGCGAATAGCGAGTAGTCAGTAGTGAGTAATGAGTAGTGAGTACTCTGTGGGGCTGGGGTTAGTGGTTGGGGTTAGGATTAGGGAGCTTGGGTTAGGGTTGAGGACTAGGGGTAGGGGTGGGCTTGGGGGGTTCCGGAGCCAGGGGCCGGGGCGCGGCGCGAAAGGGGGGGAGGGGAGGGGGGGGTGGGGGGTCGGGACCCCCCCCCCCCTTCGAAAGGGGGGGAGGGGGGGGGGGTCCCCGACGACGGGTCGGGGAAAGGGGGAGAAGGGGGGGGGGGGTCCCCCGATGACGGATCGGGGAAGGGGGGGAGGGGAGGGGGGGTCCCCGACGACGGATCGGGGAAGGGGAGGAGGGGGGGGGTCCTAAACTCCCCCCCCCCTGGGGAGATCCAGCGGCGCACCCTCTAACTGTTGCACCTTTCAAAGTGGAGGGTGATACGGTCGGGAAGTTTGGCTTAGCGTGTCGCGCCGCCGATTCTGGCCTACCACGCTGCGGCACGACACGATATCCACTTCCGCCGCCCAGCGTCAACGCCCCGAGCCTTTCCGAGCTCCAGCCCGGCGGAGCGGTGCGACACGTTGTCCATTCGCAAGGCATGACGTTTCGCCGGGGCCGCCGCCGCGACACGTTATCCAAACGGTCCTGGCCGCAAATGCCGAGGAAGTCTCAGGCGAAACACCCGGCCCGCCCAACCGACACGTTTGGGGGTGCGGCAGGGAGGAGCCAATTGTTTGCAAGGAAGAGCGGTAGAGGACGCGAAGGGAGGGCGGAAGAGGAGGTGGAGGAAGAGGTAAGTCGGGCCTGTCCCTCTACAGGGGGAATATTCAAAAATAGTCAAACAATAGTCTGGGGACAATTTGTTTTTAGCATTTTCTAATCATTTTGGGGTATTTGGGGGGTATTTTTGTTTTTCTTCGAAAATCCCCCTGTATGGGGACACGCCCGACTAAAAGGAAGAGGACCGACGCTGGAAGCCATGTTGTTGGCTCAGCCCGCGCCCGGGCAGGGGAGACCCCCCTCGCCGGGCGGACTCCTCGGCGGCGCACGGAAGGCGGTGGAGGCGAGGAACGTTCCCGTCGGCGTCGTCGTCCTGCCCCCCCCCCTCCTTCCCGCGTCTCCTCCCTCCTCCCTCCCTCCCTCCCTCCCTCCCTCCCCTCCTCCTCCTCCTCCTCCTCCTCCTCTGCTCCTCTCCTCCTCCTCCTCCTCCTCCTCCTCCGCCTCCTCCTCCTCCTCCTCCTCCTCCTCCTCTTCCCGCCCACCTCTTCCCTGCCTCGCGACCGTTTCTCCCGCCATCCCCGCTTCCCTCATCCTCCTCCCTCTCCTCAGTCATCCTCCTCTTCTTCCTCCTCCTCCTCCTCCTCCTTCTGCTCCTCCTCCTCCTCCTCCTCCTTTTGTTCCTCCTGTTTAGCTCGTTTCCATTATGAATAGTTTCTCCCTGTCAACCCCGAGACGTGTTGGTACTGCAGGGAGGGCGTTTCGCCCGAGATTGCCCACCACTGATGATCTTGAAGCATGATATGTTCACAGTTGGACGGCGGGTCGTTTTCAAAACGTAGTTATCGCTTTAGCGCCGCGCACAGTCGTTTGAAAATTGTGCAACAGCTTCACGGATGGAGGGCGGGTCGAAATCAAAGTGTAGTTATTGCTTTGGCGCCGCGTACATTCGGTTTACAAGCTTGCAAGAGTTTGACGGATGGAGGGCTAATCGTTTGCACGATGTGTTTATTGTTTTAGCGCCGCGCAAGTTCGTGTTACATGCTTGCAAGAGCGCCATGGACGGAGGATGGTTCGTGTTGAAAGTGTGGTTCTCGCTTCAGCGCCGCGCACATTCGCTTCGACAGTTCGCAGGAGCGTCACGGATGAAGGGTGGTTCGTTTTTTAATGGTGGTTCTCGCTCTAGCGCCGCGCACATTCGTTTCAAAAGTCTGTAAGAGCTTGACGCATGAAGGCGGCTCATGTTCAAAATGTGGTTCTCGCCTCAGCGCCACGCACCTTTTCCTTGCAAGTGTGCAAGAGCTTCACGGATGGAGGGCGGTTCGTTCTCAACATGTCTTGCGCCGCGCACGTTCGTTTTCAAATTTTGCGACCGTTCCACGGGCGTGGGGGCGGGCCTTCTTCCAACAGCGTGTGGTTCTCGCCATGGCGACGCGCACATTCGTTTGAAAAGTCACGGATGGAGAGCGGTCGGTTTCAAAACGCGGTTCGCGTTTTAGCGCCGCGTACATTCGTTTGAGAAGCGTGCAGAGCTTCACGAGTGTAGGGCGGCTCATTTGAAGACGTGGTCATCGCCTTAGAGTTGGGCGCATTCGTTTCAAAATTTTACAAGAGCTTCACGGATAGAGGGCGATTATGTTTCACAACGTGGTTCTCCTTTCTTAGCGCCGCGCACATTTGTTTCACAAGTTTGCAAGGGTTTCACGGATGATGCAGGGCGGCTTTTGTTCGACATGAGGTGGTCGCTTCAGCTTTGCGCACATTCGTTTTCAAAGTTTGCACCAGCTCAACGGATGTGTATGGTCGACGTACTGGGAATTGGGCTCTTGCGCGAAAATGGATTGCCAGGGCGCACAGGTCACGTTGATTCGTTGTGTTGACGTCCCAGGACCGGTGTCCTGGCACGATGCAGGATCGTCAGGATGCAACCGTAAAGTCGATTCGCGGCGTTGAATCTGAGAATTGTCAAACCGTTGCCCTCCAACGGGACACTTCCAGCAGCGAAAACGAATTCTTGTAGGGACCTATGCGGAGGGAACTGGGATTGAGGGTGGATTGCAACATCGCTGCTGCGTCTTGAATTTACACCGGTCCTCCTCCTGCTCTTCAGCTCTCGTCGCCACGCTGGACGCGACCCAGAAAACTGGTCAGGATGGGCTGGGCGTCGTCGCTTCGCAGTTCTCTATACGTGTTTGGAAATTCTCATCGCCACGGCTGGGCGCGGCTCGTCGCCACGGCTGGGCGCGGGAGGGAATCCAGCAAGGGTTGCCCCAGGACAAATCCTGAGCGGCCACCATGACGACTCACGAAGCTTGAGGGTCCACTGCAGACTTGAGTACTGAGACATCGGACGGATCGACCCTTTCAATCAGTAGGCTCTGCCAGTCTCGACTCGTGCCCTGGGCCAAGTGCCTCATCCCGGCTCGTCTGCCGATGTCCCCGGTGCCCGAAGCCAGCCCCCGGAGGTCGAGGTAGAGGAACAGCGCTGGGGCCCGAGAGAAGCAATGCGCCCGAGGCCTGGGCTTTGCACGGTGCCCAGCAGCAGAGGTTGCCCAGAGCCGACATCGGTCGCTGCGGGGCAGGCGTGCATCCGTCTCAGATGGACCACGTCCGCGGCGACACCGACAGCGATGCCTGTTCAAAGAGGACAGGGCAGCTACGGTCAACGCGCCTGGTAAGGACGCGCGCCTTCATCTGGGGTGCCCTTGTGTCCTCGTCTCTGCGGCACGCCCAGTGCCGTCTTCGTGGGCCTCTCGCTGGGGCAGGGCACCCTGGCGCCCCTGGGGTTTGGGTCGCCCGCCGCCCACCAAAATCCCAAGTTCGGCCTCCAAGGGTCTTGCGTCCTTACCACCCGTCCTCCATACACATTCTGACTCTATCCGAGGGTGCTAGCAGGGCGTCCCGTTGGAGCTCCCGGCGGTGCGGTGGCGCCTCGAGCGCCGACTCCGGGAGCCACCCGCTGGAGGCTCCCCGGAGCGCCTCTTCGGGCCGCCTGGGCAGGCTGTGGGGCGTCTGGACTCGCGCGGGGCCCTCTCGGGCCGCCTCGGGGCCCTCTCTCGGGGGTGGTGGGCCGCCGGGCCATCCGCGCAGGAACTGCTGCCCCGCCGCTGTCCCCCCCCCCCCTCTCTCCGCGCCCGTCTCGGCAGCACCGAGGGGCGGCAGGCCGCCCGTTCCCCGGGGGGGGTCGCCGCCCCGCCCTCGGCGCGCCGGCGGTGCCCCATGGCGAGGGCCTGCGTCCCTGCGCGGGGGGGCCTGCCGTGATGGCCTGGGCCCTTGCCTCCGCGCGGCTCGTGGCCGCGGGAAGGCCCGCGCCGCCCTCGGCTCCCGCTCCCCCTTCCCGCCCTCCTTCCTCCCTCCTGCCTGCTCCCCCTTATCTCCTCCTTCTCCCTCCTCCTCCTCCTTCCTCCTCCTCCTCCTCCTCCTCCTCCTCCTCCACCTCCTCCTCCTCCACCTCCACCTCCGCAGCAGCATCACATCGCCACCATCCCCATCACCATCACCAGCACGACCATCATCATCATCCTCATCATCATCATCATCATCAGCAGCAGCAGCAGCAGCAGCATCAGCAGCAGCAGCACCATCAGCATCAGCATCATTAGCAGCATCACCGTCGTCAGCAGCAGCAGCAGCAGCATCATCATCATCATCATCATCATCATCATCATCATCATCATCATCATCATCATCACCATCACCCTCATCACCATCACTCTCATCACCCTCATCACCATCACCCTCGTCACCATCATCAGCAGCATCATCATCGTCGTCATCATCAGCAGCAGCATCATCATCGGCAGCAGCAGCATCATCGTCGGCGTCGGCATCGGCATTGGCATCTTCATCAGCAGCATCAGCAACAGCAACAGCATCAGTATCAGCATCATCACCACCATCATCATCATCAGCAGCAGCAGCAGCCGCATCAGCATCAGCGTCATCACCATCAGCAGCATCATCAGCAGCAGCATCAGCAGCAGCAGCATAACCACCACCGCCACCACCACCATCCTCTGTCTCTCCCAGTCCCTCCCTTCGCGTTCCTGGCTCGCGGCTGATTGAAGGTACGAGATGCTGTCTGCTTCTGTAGACGATCCCGAGGAGTTCGTGGCGGCTGAGGAGATCTCGTCGTCGTCGTCCCTCCGCCATCATCATCTTCCTCTGGGAGTGCGTGGTGGTGGGTGAGAAAGAAGGCAAGGAGCAGCAGGAGGAGTAGGAGGAGGAAGGAGGAAGGAGAGGGAGGGAGGGAGGAGGCAGGAGAGGGGAATTGGGTAAGACAGGAAGAGTTCGGAAGAGGAGCAGGGGGCGTTCGCATAAGCTCGGCGACGTTGAAGAAGTTGCAATTGCTTCCAACGTCGTGCTGACATGTTCTGAGAAAGCAGGAGGTTCCCAGAGGGATAAGGAGGAGGAAGAGGAGTAAAGAGAGGGGAAGGAGAAGGAGGAGGAGGAGGAGGAGGAAGAGGATGGGAGGAGGAGGAGGAGGAGGGGAGGAGGGGGAGAAGGAAGAGGGGAAGTAGAGGCAGGAGATAGGATGTGAAGCAGTTGGGGGGAGGTGCGAGGAGGAAAAGGAAGATGGAGGAGGGGAAGAGGAGACGAAGGAGAAGAATTGGCAGGATGACAGCGACAAGGAGAGATGAGGAGAAGGAGGAGGAAGAGGGGAGGAGGAGGAGGAGTAGGACGAGGGGATTTCAACGATCAACGCCTGCTCGACCCCCTTTGCAGGGGACCTCTCAGTCCGCGGGGGGGCCGGGGCTGGACCTTTCCAGACCTGGACCCCCCGACCGCGTGCCGTCACGCAGCAGGGAGAGCGCGGGGCCCGGGTCCGCTCCACCGCCGCGCGGGAGGTTGACCACCCCATGACCCCCCGGCCGCGCGGAGGACCACGCGGAGCACCGCCAGGCACCCCGACCCGACCCGACCC
>CAUYUJ010004969.1:318496-338496 GCA_963575745.1 Prorocentrum cordatum | reverse complement strand
TGCGAGCGGGCCCCGGCGGCGCCCCCGCCCGCGCCGCCCGCGCCGCCCGCGCGGCCCGCGCGGCCCGCGCAGCCCGCGGGGCCGCAGCCGGGCGCGGCGCCCGCGGGGCCCTCGCAGCCCGCGCCGCCCGCGCCGCCGCCGGTGGCCAAGAAGTCCTGGACGGTCAAGGGCGGGTTCCTGTGCCAGGACCAGGGTCGATCCACGCAAGGGGGGGATAGGGAAAGGGGGGGGGGAACAAGGGAAAGGGGGGGATAGGGAAAGGGTCGATCAACAAAAATAGGGGGGGATAGGGATAGGGATAGGGAAAGGGGGGATAGGAAAAGGGGGGGATAGGCAAAGGGGGGGGTACGAAAATCTGCTGCACGCAGCTGGCTTCGGCCCCGCCGCCGGGCCCGTTCCTCGAGACATGGGCGCGCCTCCCAGCGCCGGGAGGCGCTGGGAGAATCAGCTACGTGAGCGGATGATCTACCCTACCCTTTGCCATACCCCCTTTTTTCGCTCCCCTCGACAGGGGCACTGACACTCGGAGAAGAAAAACAAACAAACAAACAAAAAAGTCGCCATATAGCATGAACTATTGTGGCGCTCCGTGCGGGTTTCCCGGATCCGCGCTGGGCCCCCGCCCGGCGGCGCCTCCGGCGCCGCCCCTGGCACGCTCCGCGCGCCAGGGGGGGGTCCAGCGCGGAGCCAAGAAATTCGCGCGGAGTACCACACAAATTGTTGTTTATGCCGTTTATTCTTCCTCTAGACATGCAGTCGAGCATCCGATTAAAAAGCCTCCGCCCGAGAAGCTGGGCCAGTGTTTCGTGAGCAGCTTGTCGGAGAGCTGGCTCGGTTTCTGAAGCACGCTCGCCCCCCCGGCGGGCACGGATGAGATGGCCCAGGTCTGCCCCAAGACACCTCGGTAAAGTTGGCCCAGACGTTTTCCATGATGCAGCTTGAGCTGTGGCTCTGGCTAGGCTTAAGTCGGGCCTGTCCCTCCACGGGAGGAATATTCAAAAGATACTCCAAATATAGTCTGGGGGCTATCTTGTGAGTATGTGTTTGGACTAGTTGGAGGTATGTTCTTGAATATTTCTAACGTCTCGCTCACCATCCGCTTGTAGGGAGACATGCCCGACCGGAGGGTAGGCGCGCGGCGAAAATCTGCCGGCGTGTGTCCTTCGGGGCGTGGCCGCGTGACCGAGTGCGCCCGTCCTGGCCGCGCCCGGGGCTGCAGCGTGTTGCGCCGTCCTCGCGCGGGGCGCGGACCGGGTTGGGTGTGTCTGCCGTGTACGTCGGGGGCCCCCAGACGGTGTGGTGACCACACCGTGCGGTGAGTCGGTGGGGATTCGGGGTCACCGCACGGTTTTGGGACTCGGGTCGTGTTCCGAAGACGCCTCGGGCGACGGGGGCCTCCGGGGTCCCAAGACCGTGCGGTGACGGACCGTGCGGTGAGGTCTTGGGGGATTTCGAGGTCACCGCACGGTCTGTCACCGCACCGTTTCGGGACTCCCAAACGTGGGGCGTCAGCCTCGCGTGGCGGTGGCGCAGGCCTCGCGTGGGGCGTGGTGGCGTCTACACGTGGTGGCGCCTACGCGTCGCGAGAATCTTGCGGCATTGGTGTGAGGTTGCGGTTGTGGGCCATTTGGGGTTGCAGGGGTCGCGTGCCCGAGGCGCAGCAGAAAAGAGAGGGATTCGGTGCAGTGGGGGCCCATGCCGAGAGACACACCCTGTTCGCCTCCATGGCGCCCTGGGTTTCTCTTGGGTTTCGACGGTTCTGCGACGGAAGGCGTGACGTTCCCACACCCAAAATCAATGGACGTCCTGGGGTCTCAGGGTTGGGTTTCTTGTAGGAAGTTTCTTGTGGACAGGCCCCTACTGTGCGCCTCTCTTCCTCCCTTCCCCTCCGATCCACGGGCACCGACCCCGAGGGATGGCTTGCCTGATCCCCACTCCTCGGCTGTAGGGGGGCCTGGCCCAGGGGTGGCGGCAGCGACCCCCAACCGCCCACCTGCCGCCCGTCGGGGCCCGGCTTCCCCACCCCACCCCAGGAGCGTGCGCGGTGCCGCTCTCGAGGGCGCACCGCCGATCTCTCGGCGATGCGTCGCCGACTCCACGTGGGCGACGCGACAAAACGGGGGGTCGTCTGCGCCGACGCTGGCGCGTAGGCTTAAGTCGGGCCTGTCCCTCTACAGGAGGAACATTCAAAAATCGGAGTTTGGGGGGTGAGTCCGACGTGAAACGGAGACCCCCCCTACCGGGAAATCGATTTCGGGTTCGGGTTCGTGTCGTGCGTGCCGTGCGCGCGTGCGGGCGAGGCGAAGCTGCGTGGGCGGGCGAGAGGAAATCCTCCTTTGGCTGGGCTGCGGCCGGACCAAATGATTCCCCCACGGCAGCCGGTGGCCCGCGGTGTCCCGCTGGTGTCCCGCTGGTGTCCCGAAATCCTCCTGTGGCTGGGCCGCGGCCAGACCAAATGTTTCTCCTCCAGCGGCCAGTTGCCTGCGGTGTCCCGCTGGTGTCCCGTGGAGTCCGCCGTTGCTAGGGCGAAGTCAAGACAAATGATTCTCCCCCTTCCGCCCGTCCAGCGGCGGCTCGCGGTGTCCCGCGGTGTCTGGTGGTGTCCCGTGGTGTCCTGTTGAATGAGATCGATACTGAGATCGATAATGAGATCAATACTGAGATCGATGTGGTGCCCCGAGGTGTCCCGTGGTGTCCCAAAAAGTGAGATCGCCAGTGAGATCGATAGTGAGATCGACAGGTGTCCCGTGGTGTCCTATGGTGTCCCGTTGAGTGAGATCGATAGTGAGATCGATAGTGAGCTCGATGTGGTGTCCCGTGGTGTCCTATGGTGTCCCGTTGAGTGAGATCGATAGTGAGATCGATTGAATCCGATGTTGGTCCCCCCCTCTCCCCCCTCCACAACCTCCTTATCACCCGAAGGGTGGTCGTATAGGTAGTTGAAAAATAGAATGGGAATTTCTTTTAATTATTGCTTGACTAGTTAGGTGCATTTAAGTATTTTTAATATTTCGCCCAAAATCCGCCTGTAGGGGGACGGGCCCGACCTAAGCGTAGGCTGCCCGCGTCAGCTCGCGCGTGAGCGCCCTCGTTCCAGATCTGATGCGCCGCGCGGGCGGCCCGCGTGAGCCGCCGCATAAGGTCGCTGCGTCATCTCGCGCGAGATCCGTTTTTGATCAAAACGAGATCCTCCTCCTCCTCCTCCTCCTCCTCCTCCTCCTGCTCCTGCTCCTGCTCCTGCTCCTGCTCCTCCTCCTTCTCCTCCTCCTCCTCCTCCTCCCCTCGGCCCGGGGGGCACCGGAGTGGGTCGTCGCTCAAGTCGTGGCCGCCCCCCCCCGAGCAGGCCCCCGCCCCCGCGGCAGGTCGGCCACCGTCACGGGAGGGCGGCAGGCGGGCCAGAACCGAAAGCAGCGCACAAAGCAGGGGGGTCAGTTTCGGCTACATTTAAGTCGGGCCTGTCCCTCTACAGGGTCTGGGGACGATTGTTCTCTGGGGACGATTGTTCTATGTTTCTTTTTCACATATATTTGTCCTCGAAAATCGGCCTGTAGGGGGACATGCCCGACCTAAGGCTACACGTAAGGAGTGACCCTTCGCCGGAGTGACCTTCGGTGCGGGTCCCCTCCCAGTTGGAGGGGAAGCACGGTTTCTGCCAGGAGGACTGGTGCGTATGAGCGCCAAGGGGAGGACAATTGGCCATTTTGACCCGCAGAAATGGCGTTCCATGATTGGCCTTGCGCGTTTCCTAGACAGTCTCGTCCCGCTCGACTCCTTCCTCGGGCGCGTTTGCTGAAGGGCGTCGGCTCTAGTGCGGAGGTAATTGAGGGGGTGGTTTTTCCGCCCTCTAATGAATCGGCGCCGAGCGAGGGGAGAGGGACCTTTTCAAAAGGTTCGGAAGTCCCCGGCCTTGTGAGAGGTTTTTGAGCCTTCCCCGAAGACACAGAAAACTCCTCAAAAGGCGCGAGGGCTTCTGAGAAGCCCCGCCGCATTTTGAGAAGGCCTTCTCCTTCTCATGTACCCCTCCTCGCTTGCTCGCCGCCGAGTGAAGTGGCCAGCCTGGGCTTGTGAGCCTTGATCACCAGGAAGAATTTCGAGCAGCAGGAAAGTACCGAAATTGGGGGGTGTTCATGCGTCGGGCACTGGGAGGCGATCCTCGTTCGACGTTGCTTCGACATTTTCATGGGCGCTCAAAAGTGTTTCTGGGATGTGGTCCTTAAGTACGATGGGAGCAACATGAGCCTGGGCGAAAGGGATGAAAAACCGCCCAGACCGAACAATTGGCGTTTATTAAACGGCCTTGGGCGTTTACTAAAGCCTTGCCCTGTTTGAATCCTTCTTTGGGTGCGTTTACGAAACGGCTTCGCGTGTCGGGGTGGTTACTATCGGGGTGGAATTTCTGCCCTCTAAAAAACTGAACACACGGGCGGCCAGATGCGGCGCGTGCGGCCTTCTGCCATGGCCGGGCCACGCCCGCCCTCCGCCTGCTGTGTGCAATAATTGGTCATCCCGCGCGCGGCCTCTCCGGGCGCGCGCCGCACGCGGATCCCGCCATGTGCCGCGGATCCCCCAGGGCGCGTGCGTTAGGTTAGCCCGAGGCGTTCGGGGGCAACCACAGGGGGGAATGGGCAGAGGGTTAAGTCGGGCATGTCCCTCTACAGGGGGGATATCAAAAAATAATAGGAAAAACAAAAAAATGTCTGAGGACGATGTTTTGACCATTGTTGGGCATTTGGGGGGCATTTGTTGGCTAGTTGTTATTTGTCATCCAAAATCCGCCTGTAGGTGGACATGCCCGACCTAAAGTTAGCCCAAGGTGTTCGGGGGCAACCACAGGGGGGGAAGGGCATAGGGGGGGATGCATCGACCCCAATCGTCCGCTCATCGCCGATAGGTCAGGCGATCGCAAACGTGGATCACAGGGGCGTGGATTAGCGACGGGTCCCGCTTCCACGGGAAGTCGCGGATTTCCGCCGCCGAGCGGGCCGGCACCGGCCGCATTTTGGGGAGGGCACCTCCCCCGATCCGTGGATTTGGCGACCGCGCGCCAAAGCCATGGATCGCTAATCCATGTCTGCGCGCCACCGACTAGGGGGGGATGCATCGACCCCCGTCGCCCGCTCCTCGCCGACAGGGGCCCGAGAAGCCCCGCCCCGCCCAGGGAGGTGCGGCTTCCACGGTCCATCGGCGATGTGTATCGCCGGTGCCAGCTCGATGCGTCCCCCCCCCGCCCAAGCCAGACCCCCGGTGATCGTCGTGCCTCGTGCGTGTTGGCCCCGTTCAGCTCCGCGGGCAGCACGCCGCCTCGTGCTGACCTTCGTCTGCACCTCCTCCTCCTCCTCCTCCTCCTCCTCCTCCTCCTCCTCCTCCTCCTCCTCCTCCTCCTCCGTCTGCGTCGTAGCGAAGGGCTTCGGTGGACAAGCACGCGCTGGCGCCGAATGGCACCAGCGAAAAAACCCTAAAAAACCCTATCAGTGGGTGGGTGGTTCGAAGATCGATAGTGGGATCGATTGAGTGAGATCGATTGAGTGAGGTTGATCAGGAATTCGATTGGGCGAGATCAATCGGGTGAGTCCGATTGGGTGATATCGATTGCGTGAGATCGATTGAGTGAGATCGAATCGGGAACCCCGCAATCGGGAACGCGGAAACAAGAACCCGGAACCCAGAACCAGGGACCTTGAAACCCAGAACTTGGGAACCCGGAAATTTGGAATCGGGAACCCTGGAACCCGGCATCCCAACGAAATCGGCCGCCAAGTTTCGCCAAATCTTTCAAGATTCGTTGGGACCCCTTCAGTGCAAGCATTGATGGGGGAAACAGACGTTCCGAGGGTCCTCGAGCCGTGCGTCTTCCCAGTCTTGTGAGTGCACCCCTGGGGGGCCCACCGGCTTCTCGGCACCACTCCTCAAGGGGTCTTCGACACGATAGGTTTCCCGGGGGCATCGACGGGGTAATCGACGATCGAAAGATCCAACGACCATCGGAAGACCGCCTAACCATCGAACGACCATCCAGTCGGGGTAATCGAAAATCGAAAGATCACGTAAACCTTATATAACAATCTGAGGTCCGCGCGGATTTCTTGGGTGCGGGGAGGGGGTCCAGCGCCGAACTGAGAAATACGCGCGGATTTCCGAAAGCTTACGCTGACGTCGCGTAAGTACTCCTAGGAGGGTGAGCTGCCCAGCGTCCACGACCACAGCAGCGCCTCTGACGCCTCACCGCTCGATGTCACGATCATGTCGTACAACCTGTACTGGTGGATCTTGTTCGACAAGGGGAAGCCTGGCGACCAGAAGCCGTACAAGGAGACGAATGGAAACACCGGAACCGAGCTGATCGCGAGAAGCACGAAGGAGCACGACTTCGACGCCATAGGGTTCCAGGAGTGCGGAGACGAGGGTTGGCTACTCAACCATTCGGGCCTTGCGGACCACTACGACGTCTTCCGAGACAGGGCCTGCTGCATGGCGTACCAGAAGCAGAGGTGGGGAGGAGGGGGGAGGAGGAGCAGCAGCAGGACGGGCAGGAGCAGCAGCAGAAGCAGAGGTGGACCCTGTTGACCAAGGGCGTGTTCTACGTCGCCATAGACGACTACGGTCCACGCCCCGCGCAGTGGATGCGCCTGAAGCATAAGAAGACGGGCCAGACGCTGTTTTTCATGAACCACCACGGGCCAGTGCCCATCGACTCTGGCGGGCGGTGCGGCAGTGCCTCAACAGCCTACCTGCTGCTGCGCACGGTGGCGCGGAACGCCCTGGAGGGCGACGCTGTGGTGATGCTCGGCGACTTCAACGCCTTCGAGGGGAAGCCGATGTTCAAGATGCTGTCTCAGCGACTGCACAAGGCGTTCGGAGTGGGTGAGGACGCAGTCTTCACGAACATGGGCCCCGGCGCGGTGGCAAGTTCGGAGGACCTTGGCAAGGGCGGCAGCGACCACTCTGCCTTGAGCGTCACCCTGCGCCTTCCAGGATCTGTTGGTGGCGCCGCGACGGAAGCATAGGGCGACGAGATCTATGCATATCCACTGATCCTGGCCAGACCCATCCTGGGCCCAGGAGCTGTGTATACGCCCTCCTGGCTTGGCCAGGGAGGCATATACACCGCTCCTGGGCCCAGGATGGGCCTGGTCAGGATCAGTGGATATGTGTAGATCTCGTCGCCCTAAATCAACGGCACCGACGGCGGCGGCGGAAGACAAGAGTGCGAGCAGCACGCCGCGGCCACCGGCGGCAGAGGCGGAGAAACTCAAGCAGGCGGAGAGTCCAGAGCCGGCGGCCACGAGTTCGCACCCGAAGGAGCCTCGGCACGGTCGAAGTGGGTACGGAAAGGGTGGGAGCGATGCCCAACAGCTGCTTCACTCTGGACAGACTCGCTGTCGGTGTCGCCGCGGCCTGTGTCCATGTGAGACACGAGGCCGCCTGCCCAACAGCGGCCGCTGATGGTTTGGGGCAAACGTGTGTTGTCGGGCATTGTGCCCACTTGTCCGTGCTCATTTCGGGCGCCCCAAATGGAGGAGGCCGAGTTCCCGTCTTGCGACTCGCACGAGGCGGCGACCGACCTGGTCATGGATGCGTCCGCCCGGCGCATGCACGTCGAGGACGTGGAGGACCCCGCGGGCTGCTGCCGCAGGTGCTCACCGGGCGCGTTCCATTGCTCGCAAAGTGCCTACTCGCAAGCGTCCAGACAAACAAGTGGCTTCCTCTGTGTAATCTGCCGTAGATCCCCCGCGGCGGGTCCAGGCCGTTTGCGAGCAGCTACTTTGCGAGCAGTGGAACGCGCTTTGTCGAGGTGCGGAGGGATCTCCCAGTGCCGGTCATGGACCTTCACCCCCCGCTGGGCCGGCGCCGGGTCGCCGCCGCGCTGCTGGCTGTGGGGCAGCCTGCCGAAGTCCCGGAGCAGCAACGCCGACTACACCTCCGGGGTCTTGCGCCCGTGAGGACACCCGGAGCGACTGGAGACGCCTCCTCCTCCTCCTCCTCCTCCTCCTCCTCCTCCTCCTCCTCCTCCTCCTCCTCCTCTCCTCCTCCTCCTCCTCGGTCCTCCTCCTTGTCCTCCTCTTCCTCCGCCTCCTCCGGTTCCTCCTCCTCCTCCTCCTCCTTCTCCTCCCTCCTCCCTCCTCCTCCTCCTCCTCCTCCTCCTCCTCCTCCTCCTCCTCCTCCTCCTCCTCCTCCTCCTCCTCCTCCTCCTCCTCCTCCTCCTCCTCCTCCTCCTAATCATCATCAGAATCATCATCAGAATCATCATCATTATGCTGCCCGCGGCTATTTGTGGCTCTCTTTCGGGCCGCGTTTCCATTCTCAAGTCTCTCAGGTGTCTTGCTCAGGGATGCAAGACATCGCCCACCATGCGGCGGACGTCCTGAGGTACGGGGCGCAGGCGCTGGGGGCCACGGTCGTGGCGCGGGCCGCCGCGCCGAGCTGCGGGGCCTGCTCGCCGCAGCTGGCCTGCCCCGCGCCTCCGACCTTCTCCTGCCCCGCCTGCGTCTGCGCAGGCGCGGGCGGGCACGTGGTCGAGCCCTCGTGCCTGGGCCTCGTCACGGCCCACTCGGTGGCCGCGCTGACCGTCGGCCTCGCCGTCGGGGCCGTGGGAGGCGCCTGGGCGGCGCGGCGGCTTTTCGGGCAGTCGGCCCACCAGCCGCCCGCCGTGGTGGAGATCGTGGACGGCATCGACATCGCCGCCCTCGCGGCTCAGCAGAGCAGGTCCGTGACGCCCGAGCCCGCGCCCCAGCGCTGCAGTGATGGCGGGCAGCTTCCACGTGCTGCGCTACCGCGTCGGTGGCGTCCCCCTTTGGCACGAGCGCCTCGTGCTTGGCGTCAACGGGGGCCTCGCCTACATCCTCACTCCCGACTTCGACGACTACGACGAGCCCATCGTCGTCGGCCCCGACGTGCGGGCGGTCCTGCAGCTCACGGGCCAGGGCGACACGCCGCCAGCCCTGGCGGGCGTCGCGGTGCACCGCTTCCGCCGCCTTCCGACGGCCGCGGAGCTGTGGGCGGCTGTCGCTCGCTCGGCGGCCGCGGGCTACCCGAGACCCCCCGACCCTCTGCCGCTGGCGCTCGCGGCGGGCAACGTGGCAGGCGCCCCGCCTGGTCCCTTCCCGCTGGCGGACCCTGCGGCTGCGGCCGCCCTGCCGCCTGCGGCCCTGCCGCCACCACCTGGCGGGGAAGGGGCGGCGCCACCAGGGGGCCGCGGCCCCGCTGGCGCTACCCCCCGCGGCGGCGGCCGCTGCGGCGGCCCCTCTCGGCGTCGCCCCTGGCGTCGCTGCGCTGGCCGCCGCGTTGGGAGCCGTCCCGCCTGGGCCCGCGGGGGCCTTGCCGCCGGTGCCCGCACCCGCAGTGGCGGCTGCGCTTCCCGCCGCCGCCCCTGTGGCGCCCGCCCCCGTCGGCGACTTCAGGGCCCTCCCGATGCTGCTCAACCCGCGGGGCGAGCGCGAGAGGAGGTTCGGCGAGACCGTCAACGCCCTCTCGGAGACGCCCGTGCAGGGCTGGCCTGTGCAAGGGCCGAGGACCCTCCTCTGGTGCCTGTCCTTCATGTCGACGATGGCGGGCACGCCCACGGCGCGGCACCAGAGGTGGCTCACGTCGATGGCGTTGCCCGACGAGGACGAGCACGCAAAGCTCCACGAGACTCTCTGCCGCGTCTTGGACCTCGCCATCGTGTACGACCAGCTGCAGATCGCCGAGATGGCATCGCTCGAGATCGTCGCTCGCCAGCTCCAGCTCTTGGAGGAGCGGGTGTACGAGACGCGATCGGCACCTCCGAGCGGCGCAGCCCCCAAGGCCAAGGCCGCGGCCAGAGGCGGCGCCGCAGCTGGGACCTCCAGCTCGCCTGAGACCAGCTACTTCCTCGGCGCAGGCGTCTCCAAGGCCAATCTCTGCATCCCGCCGAAGTTGCTGGAGTACATCGCAGACCAGATGAGGGCGGAGGCCGCCATCAGCAAAGAGCGCCGCAAGGCTCGCGAGGAGCGGGCCTTGCGGGCGCCATGACGCCTGAGAACTTCAGGCCTGGCTGCGGGGCGCGCCACAGTGGCGCCAGCCAGGCTCATTGCCCCCTCGCTGCACGACCCCCTCGGCAGCGAGACGTTTTTCCCCTCCACCCTATTCCTGTGGAGCGAAGATCGGGCTCTTCATCCATGGGCGGGTCGGCCCGCAGACGGGCCGCCAGGGGTGCTGCTTGGCGTGAGTGGTACAACGACGCGGTGTCCACTCTCAACGACATGTACCACTGCGACCCGAACGATGTGATCAGCCCGCCTCCTGGTCTTCCTCCGCGCGCTCGTAGTGACGCTGAGGAGTATCTTGCTCAACAGTATCGCGATTTTGAACTACCTCCTGGATATTCCGAATCTCCTCTGAGATGCGAGGCAGCCCTCGCAGAGTTGCTCGCGTCGGCGCCCGGGTACTCTGGAGAGTCTCGGGTAAGACCCTACAACAAGGAGCTCGTCTCCTGGCCGAAGCACGTGGCGCCTGTCCCGACGGCCGACCTCGTGTCTGAAGCTGATCGTTCTATGTTGTCAGGGTGGAGGCATCAAATGCTACGTGACCCTGCTGATGCAGCTGCTCTCAGGAAGGACTCGGGACTGGGGTCGCCCCATGTGGATCCACGTCTTCGATTTCGGCCTCGGGAGCACGCTGATGTTCTGCTACGCCTGGACCAGGCTGGCATGCTTGAGTGGGAGGTTGCCGATCGTCAGGCTACCTTCTCTACTGGCTTTTTCTTCGTCGAGAAGTCCAACGGCGTCAACCTGCGGCTCGTATTCGACACGCGGGTGGCCAACATGTCCTTCTCGGCCCCTCCTTCTACGAGATTGCCGACTCCGTCGGCACGGAACGCACTCGAGGCCGATCGCGACTTCTACGTGGCCCAGGGCGACATACAGTGCGCATTTTACCATATGAAGTTACCGCCACATCTGCATCGATATTTTTCTCTGCCCGTCGCCCCGAATCGATACTTGGGCTTCAAGCGGCTCAACGGCGTGAACATCGGGACGAACGCCTTCCTGCAGCCGTTCGTCTCCGTCATGCCGATGGGCTGGTCGTGGGCCCTCCATTTCTGCCAGTCCGCCCTGACCACGGCCATCCTCGACTCGGGAATCGACGAGAGCTCCATGCTGGTGGACGGCGCTGCCATCCCTCCGCTGCGGAAGGACTCCGACGCCATCGGCGCGGGCTACGTAGACAACTTTGCCACCGTGTCCCTCGACCCTGATGTGGCCACGACGGCCTGCCAGGCCATACGTGACGCGCTCGCGTCGAGGGGTCTGCCCGTCGACGAGTTCGCCCCCGCCGCCAAGCGCGCGGTCTTCACTGGCTTGGACATCCTCGGCGACGTCGGCACCGTCCGGCGTAAGATCGACAGGCTCTGCCGTTTGCGCCAAGCCCTGCATGGTCTACTTAGCCGTGGCTTTGCATCGCCTCTGGCCTTGTCAGCAGTAGTGGGTCACTGTACGTGGGGTATGATCACCAATAGACCCATGCTGTCGATCTTCAACTCGGTCTACCGCTTCATGGGCCTGGACTCCCGAGTGGCCGCGCCGCTGCGGCCGTCGGTCATCGCCGAGCTGCGCGCGGCAGCCGCCCTCATACCGCTATGGTGGGCCGACGTCAGAGCAGAGTGGTCGGCGACTACCTTCTGCAGCGACGCCTCCCCCTACGGCATCGGGGTCTGCCGCAAAACCGTCGACCAGGAGGTCGCCGCGGCCGCTGGGCGCTTGTCTGAGAGATGGCGCTATCGGTTCTCCGACGCCGCGCACGCCCGTGCCCACGCGCTCGGGATCGAGCCTCGCACTGCGTTAGATGCTGCCGTGGACAAAAACTGCCCCAAAGAATGCCGCCTCAGTCCGAGGCCTCCTAAGATCCCCGGGGCCCTCCGGCTACGGCATCATCGTTACATCAACCAGCTGGCGCTGCTTCCCTCGACGGCTTCGACGAAGTTCCCGACTCGATCACGGCTTTCGACGGCTGGGCCACGACACACAGTTCGCGTCACTCGAGGTTCGGCTTGGACATTATGCGATACGAGGCGGAGGCTCTCGGGTTTGCGATGCGACACTCGGCTCGGTCTGGACGGCTTCGTCATCATCGCATCTTGTTCACCGTTGACAATTTGGCTCTAGCTCTTGCCGCTGGCAAGGGCCGTTCTGGCGCTCGAGGCCTTCGCGACCCTCTCCGCCGTCTATGCGCCCTGTCGGCGGCCTCGGGCATCCGCCACGCCATTCGGTGGATCCCCAGCGAGAGCAATGCCGCGGACTCGCCGTCCAGGACAGGCTTCTTCGTCGGGCCGACCTTCGAGGAGCACCAAGCGAATGCATCCCGAACTTCGACGGCAGCGGACCACGACACTGGCGGAGCAGAGGACCAGGACCCATCCTGGGCCAGCGCTGCTCGCCCGAGGGGCCCTGTCGGTGCTGGAGTCGGCCGCCGTGTCGGACACGACCATGACCAACTACTGGGGCGCCGCCAAGAAGTTCGAGGAGCGGTGCCGCTGGACGTCCCAGACGTTCACCACGGCAGAGGAGGTCGATGTCATCCTAGTTACCTACTTCGTGAACCTCTTTCTGGACGGCTTCGACAGTGCCACGGGCCGTGTACTCATGGCCGCTCTGAAGCACTACCTGCCCGCGATCCTCGCTGGCAGGGCTCCGCGCCCACGGGCGGCTCGCGCCTTGACAGGCTGGCGGAAGCTCGTTCCCCCACAGATGCGACTCCCTCTACCTCGAGCGGCGATGGCGTCCACCGTGGGCGTCCTGATATCGTGGAAGCTCTTCGGCATGGCTGTGTTCATCAGGCTGATGTTCGACACCTACCTGAGGCCAAGCGAGGCATACCGCCTCACGGCGGGGAGCGTGATACGACCTCGACCCGACGGCGCCCTGGGTTACGGCCACTGGGCCCTGATCGTCAACGACGCCTGCCTCGACCGCCCTGGCAAGACAGGCGAGATGGACGAGAGCGCGATTGTCGACAACCCGACCATCTGGCCGCTCCTGGAGGCCCTGGCACACGACAAGGGCCCGATCGACGGCCTTTGGACCTTCGCCCCCGACGAGGTGCGGAGCATGTTCCGTCGAGCGGCAGCTGCCCTCGGTCTGGAGACCGAGTTGACGCTCTACTCGCTTCGTCATGGGGGTGCGTCCGACGACCTGCTGTCGCTCAGGCGCACGAGGAAGGAGGTCAAGGACCGCGGCCGCTGGAGGACGGACCAGAGCCCCCCCCGCTACGCGAAGCGGGCCCGCACGCAGCAGCGGGTCGCCAGCCTAGGCCAGAACATCGTCGAATTCGGCGAGCAGGTGGACAGGCAGATGAACGACCTCACCCTCCAGACCACGGCCTCGGGCGTCTTCCCGCTGCAGGTGCCACCGGCCGTGACGCCGACGCCGCCTGCTGCCAGGCCGCCGCCCCCACAGATCACTGCACGGCGGGCCTTCGCCTGACGCGCCTGTGGCGCTCTGCCAGGCGGGCTTCTACGAGAAGCAGGCACTGCCCTGCGCTGGTGCCCGGCAGCGACGGCGGCGCGGCCCGCGCCCTGCAGCGGTTGGGCTTCGGCGTCGTGCACCTCGACACGAGTCGCCACGCAGGTGACGACATCACCGATCCCGCAGTGATGCGGCGCGTTTTAGGCTGGATTCGGTCTAGCTGCCTCTCGTGCGCGTGGGTGGAACCCGACACCGCCACCTGGCTTCGTCAGTCGCCTGCTGCGCGTTCTAAGCTGCATCCTCGCGGCCTCCCGACCTTGACCAACTTTAAAGCTCGATATGTTTGCATCGCCAACCTTTTTTCAGGATCAGTACTTGCGCGTCCTGTCTGAATGCTGCGATAAGAAAGTGCCCGCCATATTGTGCCATCCCGACGCGTCTTTTATATGGGACGGCCGCGCGTGCACCTCTCTTGTGAACCAGAGTTCATATTCGACAGTTTTCGACTCCTGCATGTACTCTGGCCGTGTCAAAAACAGATTTCGACTTGTAAGCTGGAACGTGAAAGATATTGATCGGCTTTCCCTGACCTGTTCACCTGTTGCCTCGCCGCGCCGTCGCACTCGGAAGCGACATCTCGACGAGTTAGGCATCCCATCGTTAGTCCGTCAGGTGCGCAGCGCTGCGCGCCACCCTCCTGTCTGTATCCTACGATTCGCATGTGAAATGATGGCCAACAGTGTCGATAGCCTACGATACGTCTCCCGACTATCTAGATGCGTGTGAGATGTCATTCAATTATTGCGGCTTTCAGCCAGTGTCTTGGACTAGCCATAATACCTGGTGCTGGCCCCTGCGGCATCAGAGTTCGCGCCCTCGCCTGGCGCCCTCTTGCACAAAAAGAATCATCTGGCCACGGAGTCGTCCACATTATGCTGCCCGCGGCTATTTGTGGCTCTCTTTCGGGCCGCGCTTCCATTCTCAAGTCTCTCCCTCCCCCCCTTTTCTCCCCACTCAAGAATGTTTCTTTGGCCTGGTCCTGGCCCCTGCGGCATCAGAGTTCGCGTCCTCGCCTGGCGCCCTCTTGCACAAAAAGAATCATCTGGCCACGGAGTCGTCCACATCATCATCATCATCAGCATCATCATCATCCTCATCATCCTCATCCCCATCCTCATCCTCATCCTCTTCCTCCTGCTCCACCTCCTCCTCCTCCTCCTCCCCCTCCTCTTCCTCCTCCTCCTCCTCCTCCTGTTCCTCCTCCTCCTTGTCCTCCTCCTCCTTGTCCTCCTCCTCCTTGTCCTCCTCTTCCTCCTCCCCCTCCTCCTCCTCATCCTCCTCCTCCTCCTCCTCCTCCTCTTCCTCCTCCTCCTCCTCCTCCTCCTCCTCCTCCTCCTCCTCCTCCTCCTCCTCCTCCTCCTAGCCGGTGCGACGGCTCCGACCACCCTTCCTTTCACGCGGCATTTTAAGCACCATGTCTTCCCCCTTGAGGGGCTCGCCGCGCCCACGAGCGAGGGGGCGGGCCCCCGCGCGAGGCGCGAGCTTCTCGCCGCGTGCGCCCTCGCCTTCGCGCCGCTGGGCGTGCTGCACGCCGAGGACATGGAGGGGACCCGCCCCAACGACGACATCGGTCGCAGGCCTGCTCCTCGGGTTTGCGTATACAATCCTATGCACCTGACAGGGGCCACACGTGCAGCCGAGATCTCGACGGAATTCAGGAATATAAGGGCCATCATGCGACCAGGAACCTCGCGACGACAGAGCGAGGACACACATTCACTCTTCCTTTTACCTCACCATTGGGAGCTAAGTTTCGGATGGACGCGGGCCTCCAACAACAGCTGCGGGGTGTCCATATATCTTCACAAGACGCGCCCCCTTCTGATATTTATCCGCAAGATATACACGCCGCCAGGACCCTTGTCTGGGCGGGGCGGGGCGGTGCGACTCAAGTCACAGTCGGCCGACATATTGCTTATGGCTTTATAGTTTCCGACGTTGCTTTTTTATCACCGGAGGCCGCCTTACGTACAGGACAGTTGTCGCGGATCTTTGCAGCTGGGCGAAGGCCATTTTGAACAACGTAGACTGTCGCTGTATCCCCATTATCGGCGTCGACCTGAACGACCACTTCGGCTAAATTGTTGACGACACCCTCGACGGCGAGGGGGTGATCAACCCACGGGCGGGGGCGGGACATCAGGAGGATTGGTCATGGGACCACGAAGCTGACATACATGTAGGACCTTGTGGGGCCGAGTTGGAAGGGTTCGCGGGCAAGCTCTGACACCAGACGCTGAGAGACACAGCCATTCTCCTGGTGGACACACTACCCAGTTGGACGTACCTTCCACGGCCCACTACGCCATGCATGCTACGAGGATAGACTTCATTCACGCCCCGACTGGCCTCCGCCCACACATACGGGCATGTCGAGTTCTACGGCCCGCGGGACGACGAACCCCGCCAACACCCTCGAGGATACGGACCACCGCCCTGTCTGCATGGAGTGCGACTACAGCTTCGAGGCGACCTCGAACCCACGCCAGTGCTGGATCCTCGATGGCATGATGAGAATCTTGAAAAGGGGGCGAGGAGTGCACCACAGCGGTTCAGCGCATCCACGAATCCATTCTGACCATACGTGAGGACGAATGGGCGAGTCCCTGCCCCCACCCTACTACAGACGAGCTCTGGAACTCCATCCCGGCGCTGCTGAGGGAAGCGGCGCTTGAGGAGTTCCTGCGGCCGTCGCAGCAGGAGGCAGAGAAGTCCATATTGGAAAAGCTACGTTCGGATACCCTCGCCAGACGGAGACAGCTTCGCGAGCTACATTTTGGACGGGAGTCGGCAGCTCGTCTAAACGCGGAGCTGGGGCCCCCCCGCATCACTTGTCGGATTCGCCAGCTGCCCCGCCAGATCACACTGGATCGGAACAAGATGCTGATCGGAGAGCTCCAGGAGGCGCGGAAGGCCCACTACCACTTTGCGGTACAGACCCTTACCAGACGGCTCGCCCGCAAAGGGAAGCGCCCACGACATCGCAAATATTTCAAGGCTCGCGAGGAGAGCTGTGAACCCCAGGACACTGCAGACGTTCATCGCTTCCCTGCCCAGCAGGGCGGCCTGTCGGCGATCGACTGCGACATGCAGCAGCGGCTGGCCGTGCGTTTCGACCGCGGCGCCCGCTGCGAGGAGGCCAGGCGGACGGACCAACAGCGCCACGACACAGTGCAGATGGTGGACCTTGAGATGGCGGACACCGACTTGCAGGGCATCATACGGGAGCTCCAAAGAGACGGGCCACGCCCGATTGGAGCATGCCTTCGGAGCTCTGGCTCACCCTCAAATACCCCGCCCAGCGGGGCAAGTTCCAGGGAGGAGCGGTCGGCTCGTGCTCTACACCTTCTACGGCTCAGCCGTTCAAGGAGCGGCTTTGGGACGCCATTGCATCGTTCAGGCGCGCGAACTCTATCCTTTTGATGCTCGATATATTTCGAATCGTGGGCCTGGACAAAGGCGACGGCAAACTTGGTAAATCGGGACAGCGATGGAGACGTCTGTTTTGCCCACGGGGCAAGGCGTGGCGCGCGCATCTCTGGAACCGAGCCGGACGACACAGAGACGCCTTGCCGCATTTGCGCCACGGCTTTGCTCGGCGTCGACGGCGCGAAGACGCCGTCGCAGTCCAGACCTGCACGTCCTAGAGGCTCCAGAACCTAGGTTTCTCTCATGCAAGTGAAAACGAGACACTATATTGGATACCTTGGGCTCTGCACTTACCAGGGGATGTGCGATTTCAGCGCGCGCGCACGATGCAGACGGTCATGCAGGTCATGGCCCCGGAGGCCCCCATCTCCCTCAGGCCTACCTCAGGTGAGTTCATGGGGCACCCTAACCCAGCTTGAAGCTTCCCGCATTTCTACATGAAGGGCTTGGATCTTCTCATCAGTTGGAGGACAGGAACGAGCTCGCACACATACGCGCGGCGTCAGGAAGCGGGCGGCGCGAGCGCGGACACAGGCATCACCCTCTACGCGGACGACATCACGGAACGACCATCCCACGGAGTGGGCCCGAACCATGTGGAGGAGGAGGGGAGGCACGGCATCTCACAGCTCTTGCACAGGCTAGCAGCAGAAAGCCGGCGTCTTCCCTGAACAACATAGGCGCGGGGCCCAACGAGAGCAAGCGGGCCGCCTTGGCCCGGATATTTGGCAGGGGATGCATAGCACAGCGCCGTCCCATCCACGCTGGTACTCTTTGCCTTTCAGGTTTTTTTTGGCGTTACATGCGCATCCTCGGCGGTTGGCTGACGGCGCAGGGCTCGCTGCAAGCGGAGAGAGGAAAAAGACCGCGGGCGGGCCGCTCGGGGCCGGGCCTCATCTCACACATCTCGGCACAAGACGCCCCTCGCAGCGTGAAGAGGATGGCCATTCTCTCCCATGCCCAGGGGGCGCTTCTGTCGGGGGTGGAGGGTCGGGCGCCAGGTAGGAGCTACACATCGGCCTGCGACAGGGCCATGACGAGGGCAATGCGTAGAGGGCCGGGGGCCACCGGCACCGAGGACCACAACGGGGCACTCTGGAGGTGGAGCTCTCAGAAGGTCTGGGACTACGGGCAGACCCCCCCCCCATTGCCGAGGAATTCCGTTTCCGTCGGCACCAGTCCTGGATAAGATATCCCAGCGCACATAGACAAGCACCAGCAAGTATCCGAGGCACCTTGAATGACGCACCTAGCATGAACCCTGATTGGACGACCCACGAGAAGGCTAGCCCCCGGGCCCGACAGATCCTTGAGGACCGCCAGTTCGCCAGAACCCAATCCAAGGAGCTTGCAGACTCGATTCCAGAGGACTTCCCGTTCCTGGGACGATTCTATACTAATCATTACGACGATTGGGCGACGATCGACCTCACCATCATCAGGGCCACGTATTTTTGGTGAGAAATATATTAACAAATGCGCTCCCCACGAGTACCTTGCAGGCTCCTAGTGCGATGGCGGCGGGGGAGGAGGAGGAGATCGAGGGGCTCGGTGAGTTTCGCTGCAACCTGAGGAACCCAGACGGGATCACTTGCGGCGACTCCTTCGGTAGTACGAAGGCCTTTCTTTCACGCGCGGGCTGAGTTCGTGACATCCGCAATGAAGCGGCCTCACTCACGGCCACGAATCAGCGTTTCAGGCGTCTCCAGGTTCTAGGTACACGGGAAAACGCACAACGACACGCGATGAGACCGTATGCCCACAACCGATGTGCTCTCGGACGTAGCAGTTACATTGCAGCAGAAGTGATCCAGCGTTTCTCTATGGACTGCCCAGCACGCAGCTACGCGGCTCAAGATCTCGCACATCTTCAATTGCACATAAGTTCTCATTGCGTGCTGGGCGACCCACAGCTTCCCAGCACCCAGCTCCGACGGCGAGAAGGGCGACGCCTCGTGCACGGATCTAGACGGGCTGCTCAATAGGCACAAGCGCCGAGCCAGAGGAGCCAGGAGGGCCATGCAGAAAGAAGCAAAACTCAGGGTAAGTGGCGGACGCCGCCGAGGACGGCCTCCAGTTTGCAGAGGGGGCCCTTCGGGCTCGCGATATGCAGTCGGCCGTCTCGACCCTGCTCAAGATGGCGCACATGCACGCGCGAGTGCTCTGGGATATGGCGGAGACGGAGACGGGGCGCTTCTTTATCCCCACGGCGGGCCCCATGATCGACGCGGGGCGGGGCGCGGGGAAGCAGCGCGCAGACTCGGCGGCGAAGCCCCTACCAGGGCCACCACGTTCGTACATCGCGCGAGGCGTGTCCACGTCGATGGCAGACTCGGAGAAGCCGATGCAGGGGGGGGCCCAGGCGGAGGCGGCATGGGCCCTCTTCTTCGAGAAACGCGTCTTGGGCAGCTCGGCGTCGGAGCCAGGCTCGCTGACCAGGCACTTCCGATTGCAGAAGGGCTACAACGAGGAGTGCACCAGAACGCAGTTCGCCCACGCGAGCGAGGCGACCGCGCCCATCTCGGCTGGCGCCCAAGGTCTGCCGTCAGAGTGGACACTGAGCAAGCTGGAGCTCGAGCAGGCAATGATCCAGCTGGAGCAGGCTCAAGCTCGGCACCGCCCCGCAGGGGCACCTACAGGCGATGGCGCAGAGGCTAACCGACAAGATGAAGACGGGCAGCTACAGCAGGAGCATGGGGAGAGGCCCCTTCCTGGAGCCTTGGGGCCCGAACCCTGGGAACTTCGGCGAGCTACCCTTTCGGCGCGGATTCAGGCGCGTGAACGACTTCAAAACATCGACACATAACGGAACGGGCGACCCACTCATAGTCTGGAGTTCGCTAACTAGCTATTCGATGGAGCGTCGCGCACCGGAGGATGGGCTGGTCTTTGACCCATGTGACATATGGGCTTCAAGGTAAGGAGACGGAACCCCTCGTCTCACTTGCTGCTGATGGGGCACTACATCGACATCTTCTCTTACTCGCCACTACATATGACGACACACGGTCAATTGGGTTGCACGACTTTATACATGCACCGGTTTTCTCACGGCGCCTGGACTTTCACCAGCTCAAGTTCGAGAGCACC
>CAUYUJ010004969.1:295996-313496 GCA_963575745.1 Prorocentrum cordatum | reverse complement strand
AAGTCGGCCAGTGGACGAGGACGGCGCTATCAAGTAATATGCGCGAGGCTCATAGATATATCAGCAAACATGAACGACGAGATCTACCAGACACTGCCGTGGACCCGATCACCAAGGACGAGACGGGAGCACTTCGTGAGGCCACGGAGTGCCGAGCAGGAGTCTGGCAAACGCGGTGGCAGAGGCACAACAGCAGCGAACAGTTGAAAGCGGCCATGGCAGAACTCAAACAAGCAGCTCAAGCCGACTTACTGCATCGAGATTATTACGATATCCAAGATCTTGAAGCAGCGCTATCCAAATTCCGGCCGACGACAGCACGTGGCCCAAACCAATGGCAACCACCAGAGATCAAGGCGTTGCCCGACGATGCGAAGCGCAGCCTCGTCTTTGTGTTAAATTCATGCGAACGCAACTTATGTTGGCCACATCAGTTTTATCACCTTTGGCATCATTTATTGGTCAAAGCTGGTTCTAACACAGCGGGCGAAGAGCGCCCTATTGGATTACTACCGTTTCCAGTCAGGCTCTGGGGCAAGATGGCCAAAGCGGAGATGCAAGACTGGTGTTCAGAAAAGGCAGGCTATTGGGACGCTGCCATTCAGGGGTCATCAGCATTACGAGCAGCATTCTTATCAATGGCCCTTGATGAAACCAGCGCGAAGCTCAAGGGATCGATCTACGGCACCTTCTACCTTGACCTGGAGAAATTCTACGACAGCGTGGACCTCAGCATCTTGATCAGACGTGCTATGCAACTCAATTATCCAGCCGTCAACCTGTACATGAGCCTCCTGCTGTACTTATCACCGCGTGTAATACGAGCCTGTCATGACCACGCTGAACCAATTTGCCCATGGAACGGTATAGTGGCTGGATGTGCTGCAGCGAATCACGCGGCAAGAGCTATGGTGTACATCATATTGGACATCACCCACACTGCAGCGCCGCTTGCGTTAGCACGCGAGTTTGTTGACGATCTCCATATACGTGTAGAAGGACGCGCTGAGGAATTCCAGCAGCAGTTCCCCGTCGCAGTCAACACCTTAGTGCAGGCCTGTCTGGACTCCAAGTTAATAGTCTCGGGGAAATCGGCCCTACTCACTAACTGCATCACCACGAAGAAGCACATCGTGAAGCAGCTCAAGCAGAAAGGAATCAACATCAAGACACCGAAGTACGTCAAAGATTTGGGTATTGATGCAGCTCTGGGTCGCCAACGTACCACGTCTACGCGCACTACCAGATGCAAGCAGGCTAGACAAAGAGCTAAAAGGGCCAAGATTTTCAGCAAGCAAAAAGGACGGTGGCGACGCCGGACGGCCATGTTATTCAACTCAAACCTTCGGGCGAAACAAAGCTATGATTGGCCTATCGCAGGTCTCAGCCCAGCTGCAGTACGCGACGCACGAGCACAGGCAGCAGATATGGCTGGCTTCAGTACCGGTGGCAGGTGTACGTCAACTATCAACGTCATTTTCTACGGCGAGAACGAACCAGCCACAGCCTGCCTCCAGCGCCAGATAAAGGAATGGATACAGACATGGCAAAAAGAAGCACCTGCCCATGAGCGCCTACGTCAAGGATGGTACAAAAATCTACAAAGATTCCAGAAGATGAAACCACGTGGACGTTGGAACTCAGTCACAGGACCCATGGGCGCCCTTATCTTATCCTTACAGCAGTTGGGATGGAAGCCACACCGACCTGATGAATGGGAAGATCCAAGAGGCACGTTGTGGAAGTTCCGAGATGACCAGGCCCTGGACTTTAAGGATGTCATGCGTACCATCGCAGCGGACATGGAGGCGCAGATATGGATCAAGGCCTCCGACCACTACTACGGCAAGGGCATGCAGCACGGCATGGACACCACGATGCTCAAGCGCACACTACAGAAGTTACGCAAAGCTGATTGCGTACAAGAAGCTGGAGCGCTTGAAGCACTGGCATGTGGAGCAATATGGACGGGGCAGCGGTGCAAAGATGCTGGCTACAAAACTGACGGCAAGTGCCCAAGATGTTCCAAAGCGGCTCACACGATCAAGCACAGGATCTACGAGTGCGAAATGAATGACAATTTGAACATAGAGGCCGTTGTCAAGTCACAGTCGCTGTGCAAACGTGCACTGGAAGAAATGTATAACGACCCCGACACAGAGGCGTTCTGGCTACGCGGACTACTTCCTCAACATCGCAACCCAGTCCCATCAGCGCCGGCTTGGGGATCATGGAATGGAAGTCATTGGACAACGGCCACGGCAGGAGCCAAAGTATATTCGCAGGAGCTGGTCACCATCAACCCCGTATGCTGCGCGATTGCCTTCGTGGATGGATCAGGCACAAGCAATGACAAGCGCATCAACAGAGTGGGATGGGGACTTACACTTCAGCTACGACAGGGACCGCCAGAACATAGACCAGGACAAGAGCGACTGTGGTGCCATGATGCACTCTTGGAACAGGGGAGCCTCTCTGAGGCTGTTCGGGACCCTCACCCGCTGGGCGTCCAAACCACGGGTGGGTCTTCGTATGCCATGTTGGACTTCGGCGAAAAAAACCTTGCCCAGAGTGACGGCACACCACAGATGGGGAGCCCTTCGGGTGCTGGTCGGGACCTCTGCCCGCTGGACGCAATACCCACGGGTGGATCTTCGTACGCCACGTTGGACTTCGGCGAAAATACCCCATCAGGTCGCACGGAAATGGGAGGCCAAGTGAAGCAAGTACCGACCGACGAGACCACGGAGCAGCTGCACAAGGATGTGATGAATGACCTCGGAGTCTGGGCAGCGACTTGGACAGTATTCATGTATAACAACGAAGTTCGCAACCACGACAGCTGGAAACTATGGTGCGAGCCGTACATGAAGCAGTTCCTACGCCAACCTGAACAAGCCTGCCTCTTGCAGTTTCTCAAAGCACGGTACCAGACCCGCAGCAGCAGCCAGCTCGCCAAAGATCTCTGTGACATCAGATGGCGCACCTCCAAGAGGCGGCGCAAGGATGTATATGACTACTACCTCACGCTCCAAGGATGGGAAAGACAAGCTTACGTCCAACACTGGTTTGACAGCGTCGCCGAAATTAAAGAGAAGTTTCGACAGCTCCCACGCGACCAGGCACCCACCCTCGAAGATGAGTTTCCTGAGCACTATGAGGATAGCGATACGGTAATGGACATGACGACCCCAAGCTATGTCACGCACGTCCTCAATGTGAACGATCAGATCGACATCAGCAACGGCGTCATTGCAGATACCCACCATATCGGTTTCTACGGCACGGTGGATGGAGAACAGAGTGCACCTGCAGCAGAACATGCGGGATTATTTTGGGCCTTGGCGCTGACGAAAGGACCGATTACCATCTACACTGACTGCCAGCAAGTTGTGAATGGTTGGACCCAGCGCTTTTATGAACATCCTCAAGGTGCCTTGAAGGAATGATGGGGGCGTATCGGTGCTATGATCAAGAAGCGGCCTGGTGGGGTACATCAGGTGGTTATTATCAAATGTTTATCTCATCTTGACCATGAATCAATCAAGCAGTCCAAACAAGATTTCCAGATCAGCCTTGGAAATGCAATGGCAGATACTCTTGCGCAACGTGGAGCTGAAGAGGCCATGAACGATATACGCGATGAGGTCAAGCAGCTTACTGAAGTGGAAACGTTGTTGATGCGTGTCCAGCGTCGTGCGGCCGCCATCATCTTCGACATGTGCAAGGACGCGGACCCAACCAAGCTGGACAGGCCCAAGCAGCAGCGGCACAAAGCGTTCCACTTACGACGTGAGCAGCGCCTCCAGCTACAAGAAGTTTCTGGACATGATATGAAAACAATGAAAGGACGTTGGGTCTGCCAAGAGTGTTGGAAAACTCCAGGCAAGTATAGTCTCTTTGATTGGTTGAGAACCAGTGTTTGTATTGGACGGCAGTATGCAGTACATCGAGCTGATCCTGGGCATGCAGTACAAGTACCCAACAATGAGATGATTGAAATTCAAGATAAAGTGATCCACCCGAGCCATTCGATTTCTGTTGCTCATGGGCAGTTCTGGCGTTGGAATTGCGCAGCGGTGGCGTCACACAATGATGAAGGACATGGGCGTGTATCCCTTCTGGCAGCGAAGTGCAGAGAGCAGATCACGCAGAGTGGCCAGACAGTTCTCCGACGTCTACGCCAAGGGTTACCCCCGAAGGCTGGCCAGAACTGGCCAGATGGCACGGTGCCGCCCAACGGCGGCAAGCCACCACGAGTTGCAGCTGGGCGACGTCAACGTGTGGCTGCGGAGCGGCGACTACGTGGGTGAGTACGCGGCTCGGGGCTTCGGCCCCGCAGAGATACTCTGCCCTGGAGAGGCAGTGAGGTGGAGGCCCGCCCTGTTTCTGGGGCTGGCTCGCGACCTCACGGGGCAGCTGCCCCCAGCTGCCCCGCTGCTCTACTCTGCCCTGGAGTGGCAGTGAGGTGGAGCTCGCCCTGTCTCTGGGGCTGGCTCGCGACCTCTTGAGAGCCCGCGCAGCGTGCGCGGGCGCAGGGGCCGCGGCGGCGGAGTCGACCGCGGTGCCCTCTGCTCTCGAGTCCTCGAGTCCTCCTTCCTCCTCTTCATCATCATCATACTCATCACCATATTCATCATCCTTCTCCCCTCCTCCTCCTCCTCCTCCTCCTCCTCCTCCTCCTCCTCCTCCTCCTCCTCCTCCTCCTCCTCCTCCTCCTCCTCCTCCCTCCTCCTCCTCCCCTCCCTCCTCTCCTCCTCCTCCTCCTCCTCCTCCTCCTCCTCCTCCTCCTCCTCCTCCTCCTCCTCCTCCTCCTCCTCCTCCTCCTCCTCCTCCTCCTCCCCCATCCTCCTCCTCCTCCTCCTCTCCTCCTCCTCCTCCTCCCTCCTCCTCCTCCTCCTCCTCCTCCTCCTCCTCCTCCTCCTCCTCCTCCGCCTCCTCCTCCTCCTCCTCCTCCTCCTCCTCCTCCTCCTCCTCCTCCTCGCCTCCTCCTCCTCCTCCTCCTCCTATCCTCCTCCTCCCCCTCCTCCCCCTCCCCTCCGCCCCCCTCGCCCCCCTCCACCTTTCGCCCTCCTCCTCCTCCTCCTCCTCCTCCGCCTCCTCCTCCTCCTCCTCCTCCTCCTCCTCCTCCTCCTCCTCTCCTCCTCCTCCTCCTCCTCCTCCTCCTCCCTCCTCCTCCTCCTCCTCCTCCTCCTCCTCTCCTCCTCCTCCTCCTCCTCCTCCTCCTCCTCCTCCTCCGCTCCTCCTCCTCCTCCTCCTCCCTCCTCCTCCTCCTCCTCCTCCTCACCCCCTCCCTCCTTCGGGCCGTGTCGTGCTCCTCCAGCCGCCCTTCCTCCCCCCCCTCTCGCGCGCCGCCACACGAAGAGACCTGGCAGGGCGACTCGGCCGCCGCCGCCGTCGTCCCCGCGCGCCCCTCGCGCGGGACGCTGCGCGCCGAGAAGGCACGTTGGCGCGGGCCCTTGAGTTAAGTCGGGCACGTCCCTCTACAGGGTGAATTTTCAGAAGTAGTCCAAAAAATAGTCCAGGGACGATGTTTCGAGTATTTTTAGAGGCCATCTTCGAATATTGTTTGACTCTTTTGATTTTTCGCCCAAAAGCCGCCTGTATGTAGGGGGACATGCCCGACCTGACCCTGGCAGCGTCCGCCGCGGGCGTCGAGCGCCCGCGGCTGCTTCCCGGCGCGGCGAATTGAGCCGGGGCGCGGGCGGGCCTCTGGCGGACGCTCTCGCAGAAGGGAGAGGTACCGATGCCGCTGCCCTTCCCTCGTTCTCGCCCGTGTTGGGCGAATGGAAGGTGGAGGGTGACGAGTGTCAGGAGAAATAGGGGAGGAGGAGGAGGAGGAGGAGGAGGAGGAGGAGGGAGGAGGATCAGGAGGAGGATCAGGAGGAGGAGAGGAGGAGGAGGAGGAGGAGGAGGAAGAGGAGGATGGAGGAGGAGGAGAGGGAGGAGGAGGAGGAGGGGGAGATGGAGGGGAGGAGAGGAGGCGGAGGAGGAGAGGAGGGAGGATAGGAGGAGGAGGAGGAGGAGGGGAGGAGGAGGGCGAAGGGTGGAGGGGGACGAGGGGGGTGGAGGGTGGAGGGGGGGGGGAGGCGGAGTAAGAGGAGGAGGAGGAGGAGGACGAGGAGGAGGAGGAGGAGGGGGAGGAGGAGAGAGGAGGAGGAGAGGAGGAGGAGGAGGAGGAGGAGGAGGGGGAGGAGGGGGGGGGAGGAGGAGGAGGAGGAGGAGGAGGAGGAGGAGGAGGAGGAGGAGGAGGAGGAGGAGGAGGAGGAGGCCTCGGGAGCCCCTCGAAAGCGAAAATGCGAGAAGGCTAGAATAGTTGATTTCTCTGTCGTTGTGTGTAGGATGTTGGCCTCTTGGGGCCTCCTTGGGAGGCTCCGAGGCCACTTGGACCCGTCTTGGACTGGTCTTGGGGTCTCTTGGAGCATGTTGGAAGCCATCTTGAGCGATCTTGCACTGTCTTGGGCCATCTTGAAGGTCATCTTGGGCTCTCGGAGGCCCTCTTGGAGTCACTTTCAGCCCAAACCACCCTCTAGCACATCGCTCCCCCCCTCCAGGTCCAGGGGGAGGGGGCAGGGGAAGGGGTCAAGCTACCCTCCTAGATAGCATGCCGTCTAGCTCACTCCCACCCGCCCTCCCAACACATAAGTTGACACCCGAGTGTCAGCAGATCGCCTAGGAATTCCACACATGCCATGCGCACCACGGGTACTAGGTGTGCACCAGGCAACCTGGAGACCCAAGCGTGCCAGGTGCGGCACATGCTTCACATGCGCCAACTGTGCCACGTGCTCCAGCCGCGCCAGTTGCGCCAGCTACAGGGGAACCAACAGGGGCCCCAGGGGCCTGGGGCCCTGGCCCCAAGGAGTTCCGGATCTGGAATACCCCTGAAGCGAAGTACCGAGCATTCTGTGATAAAAGCGGCTCCTCTAGGGAGCACAAAGCACCGACACCAATTAACAAATTGTGACATCTTCAGGAGTCGTGAGACAGATGAGAGCTCAGAGAAAAGAGGGCCCTGCGCATGCTCCAGATTTGGCGCGAAAGTGTATGTTGTATTCTTTTTTGAGGGATGGTTGGCCTGCGCGCACCAAGCAATATGCGGCACCCCTGTCGTCCCTGCTAGAAACCAATGCCAAATGGTCGCGGGGTGTCCGCGTATGCCCCAGATGTGGAGGCAAAGTATATGTTGTATTGTTTCTACCGGGGACGGTGGGGGGGTTCTCATTGGTCTGGGTTGGCTGCTGGTCGCTTAGGGGAGGGGGGATCTATTTATAGGGCACAGTGATAAACCCATCCAGGGCTGGAAGAGGAAACCTGTTACACCACTCACGCCCCAAAGGGTTGGTGGGATTCGCCCCTTGTCGCCGCCTCCGACTCCCCCGCACTGGTTCGCTGTTGTTCTAGACCTCCTAGGTGGGGTCGGAGTAGATGGGGTCGGCGCCGCATCGCCGATGCATCGACGATGCGGCTCGATGCGGAGCCCGATTTTCTCCTTTCTCCACGCCGACGTCGTCGATACATCGCCGGCGTTAACGCCTCATCGCCGGTGCATCGCCGATGCATCGCTGATGCATCGCCGATGTATCGCCGATGTATTGGCGATGCGGCGCGGTTCTCCGACCCCATTTAGGAGGCCTCTAGCTGTGGCAAGGGGGAGGGGGGTCATGCGGCGGCGCATCACCCATTCCCGAATTCTCGGATGAGGGGGAGGGGGCGGGGGGGGGGATCGGGGGGCTGTCGGCGGTGCCTAGTCGCTTCCTGGTGGGGTGGGGGGGGGGGGCGAGGCGAAGCGAGGAAGAGAGGGGAGGGGAGGGGAGAAAGAGGGGAGGGAGGAGGCAAGGCGAGGAGGAGAGGCGAGGCGAGGAGGAGAGGGGAGGGGAGGGGAGGGGAGGGGAGGGGAGGAGCAGAGCCGTTAGGCAGGCAGGGCCCGCGAGAGGGGAGAAGGGAGGCGAGCGGCTGCGAGGGGGGAGGAGGAGGAGGAGGAGGAGGAGGAGGTAGGAGGAGGAGGAGGAGGAGGAGGAGGAGGAGGAGGAGGAGGAAGGAGATGGAGGAGGAGGAGGAGAGGAGGAGGAGGAGATGGAGATGGAGATGGAGGAGGAGGACGAGGAGGAGAAGGAGGAGGAGGAGAAGGAGGGGAAGCGAGGTGGAAGGAGGGAGGGGAAGGGAGGGAGGGAGGGGGAGGGGAAGGGAGGGAGGGAGGGAGGGGAGGGGAGGGGAGAGGGTCGTCGTCGAACGTCGGATGGCGAGTCTCGGTCTCGGTGCTCTCGCACGCTGGGGGATGCGGGCTGGCCGGCGCAGGGTGCCGCGTCCGCCGCCGGCCGCCCCGAGCGTCGAGGGGGGGGAAGGGGAGCAGGGCAGCCTCGTGGTCTCGGCCGCCTGCTCGGGGAGGGGGCGCGCACTCCGCGGCGGAGCTAGCGGAGGTCCCTCGCGCCGCCGTCTAATTCGAGGCCTGCTCCCGCGCGGTGTAAACACCACCTCGCCGGAGCAGAGCTCGCGCGGACGACAAACAAAAAAAGGCAGGGATGCCGGAGAGGAGGGGAAACGTAGAGCCGGAGAGGAGCACGAGGAGGAGCAGCGGCAGCAGCATGAGGAGGAGGAGGAGGAGGACGACGACGACGAGAAGGAGGAGAAGAAGAAGAAGAAGGACGAGGAGCTTTCCTCCACTGCCCATGTAGCATCTCGTGCTTCCTTGCAGCAGGCCGTTGGTCGCATTGCCGTACCCTCGTGCCCACTATCTCTCTGCCTCTCTCTCTCTCTCTTTCTGTTTCTCTTTCTCTATCTGACGAGTCGCCCAATTTGCATGTCCTTTCCCCTCGGGCCACGGGAGCTTCGACGCCGACGCGACGGCGATAGGCTCGGACCCACGGGGCCGCAAAGAGTCGCATGTCCTTCATCGTCCTCGTGTTCCTGCTCTTTCTGCTTCTCCTCTCGTTCCTCCTCATCGTCATCCTGTTGATTGTCATACTTACGCCGCACTCGTTTCTATACCCCTGGGTGGGTGTATGTGCGGCCGCTTTTGCACTGGCATGTGCGCGGAATGTGCCCGGCACGTCTCCGGCATGTGCGGGTTTTCTGGGTTGGATGTTCTATTGTGCATGCGCGCTTGGGCATCTTCAGGGTCATGTGCGCTGCGCTTGGTGCATATTATGTCCGCACATGCCGATGCGCATACCCGCACATGCCTGCACATGCAGAAGGAGTGCAATTATCGCAGATCTGTCAGCGGCACATGCACGTACATGCCTGAGAATTGCCCCTGCGGATGACCGCGCGGGCCCGCACATGCCAGTGCATCTGCCAGCGCACATGCCCACCGGCCCGCACCTGCCTTCGGAGTTGCCTGGGTTCCCTATAAGGAGTGCCTCCAATGCCTCATGGCTTTCGCGGAGCTTCCGGATGCCTACCAGGGTCTACTTTGAGTTGGGCGTGTCCCTCTACAGGAGGAATACGTATTCCTAAAGAGTAAAAAAATAGTCAGGGGACGATTTGTTGAGCATTGTTTGACCATGATGGGGTATGTTTTTACTATTTCTAATTTTTCGTCCAAAATCACTCTGTAGGGTTAAGTCGGGCCTGTCCCTCTACAGGGGGAAAATTCAAAAATAGTCAAAAAATAGTCAAGGGACTGCTTTTTGAGCATTTTCGGGCATCTTTCTGCATTTTTTTGAAATTGTTCGCCCGAAATCCCGCTGCAGGGGGACAGGCCCGACCTAACTGTAGGGGGACATGCCCGACCTAAGGTTTCCCCAAGCTTCCCGCGGCCACGAGGGGATCCGGCGCCGGGCAGGCCGAGAGAGCGCTTGCGCGCGCGCCTCGGGCGGGAGCCGCTCTGGCGCCCGCGGGGCACGCCCGTGTGCTTCGCCCTCCGCCGGCGCCCAGTGGCCGTGCAGAGCTCGCTGGCGGCCCCCCGCTCGGGATCTTTCTCCCGCGCGCCGCTTCGGCTCGGCCGAGGGAGCAATGGGAGGAGGAGGAGGAGGAGGAGGAGGAGGAGGAGGAGGAGGGAGGAGGAGGAGGAGGAGGAGGAGGTGGAGGTGGAGGAGGAGGTGGAGGAGGAGGAGGAGGAGGAGGGCTAATACCTGCTTCTCACCTCTTCCCCAACTATCCCCCCGCGTCACTCAGCCGAAGCGGCGAGGACAGGACAGGAGTGCATGGCTTGGGGATCGCCTTCAGGAGGTCATCGGCGTGTTCTCGCTTTTCTTCCTGCTGTGCGTCTTCTGAGAGGTCGGGAGGGGCGTCAGCAGGTCAGGGAACGACAATGTCGGATTCCTCTCTCTCTCTCTCTCCTCTCTCTTTCTCTCTCTCTCTCTCTCTCTCTCTCTCTCTCTCTCTCCTCCTCGTCCTCTTCCTCCTCCTCCTCCCCTCCTCCCTCCTCCCATCCTCCGTCCTCTTGCGTCTCCCTCCCTGCTCATCCTCGCCATCGCCCCTACAGGCCTCCTTCGGGGCGCGATTTGGCGACTTTGCGAGGACATGCCCAGGTCGATTTTTACGAGGACACGCCGACGAGAGCATGCCCAGGTCGATTTTTACGAGGATGTCTCGAGCGAGAGCCCCGACTGCGACACGCCCGGCGCGCCTTGGCGCGCCCTGGCGCGCGCCAGCTGATCCCAGGACACGGTCTCTAGGGGACTGACTTTCTCCTCGCACGCCGGGGGTCAACTTTGGCAGGAGGGGCGCCAGTTTGGAATTCGTCGCCGGATCTCTTGGATTTCCTGGATGTCCCGGAAACGGAACAAGGGGGCCTCTGAGGGCCCCTTTGGGGAGGCTAGGGGGGCCGGTTTTCTGGGGATGCCTCACGCGAGGGCGCCAGTTTGCAATTCGTCGCCAGATTTCCCAGAATTCCTGGATTTCCCGGTTTTCCTGGAAACGGAACAAGCGAGGCGGTTGGCGGGTCCATTCCCTCGCGCGCTGGGGGTCACGATGACGTGAGTTCTCAAAACAAACTCTTTCAAAGTACTGCACGACCTAGATTACACGACGTACATAAACACATGCATGTGTATAGAGATGTACAAGTATTGCACTATCTAAAGTACACAACATACATCACAACACAAATGCTGCACCACCTAAATTTGCACCACATCTACTGCACCACGTAGATTGCATCACATGAGCTGCTCCACATAGCGTGTACAACATAAATTGTTAGAAACACACTGTGTGTGCTCCACGCTGGCTAACATATATGCAGATGTGTGTGTGTCTCTGCATGTATGTATATTCAAATGGCTTACGCCATTCCGCCGACCCCCACAAGGAGTGAGTGTTTGAGACGATCGTGGAAGTTCTATCTTGGGTCAGGAGCCTCCTGGATGAATCTGAGGGTCACTTGGGATGCCTCTCTAGGGCCTCTTGGAGAACTCTTGGGAGCATGTGGGATGCTTTTGGGGGCCTCGTGGGGCCCTCTGGGGGGCTTCTTGGGCGCATTTGGAGGCCTCTTGGGGCCTCTTGGAGGGCTCTAGGGGGCCTCTGGGGGGCTCGAGGGGCCATCTCGGTGGGAAAGGCTCGAAACGTCAGCCCCTTCTTGGGCGTTCTTGGAGCCCCCAGGGCCCTCCAGGAGCTGTCTTGGGCCGTCTTGGGGGGCCCCTGGGGGCTGTCTTTGGGCCCTCTTGAGCCGTCTCGGGACCTTCTTGGAGGCATCATGGGCCGTCTTGGGGCGATCTTAAGGCTGACTTGGGCCGTCACACAAGGAGAGCGAGAGAGAGAGAGAGAACAACAAAAAATGTGGAAGGGTATATTTTTGAGATCCGGGCGTCTCATTTGTTGTTCACACTGAGAGCGTTCGCCAAGTTTCGGAGCCCAGGACCTTCTCGGATCGGTCTGGCTCAAGGAGTGCCGCCGAAAATTGGGGTCGAGGGCTCTGGCTGGTATGTTGCACGATATTCAAATTTTCCCATCGTCCGATATCCAGGCAGCGAGCTGGTATGTTCATACAGTGGAAACCATGCCAAGACACACCCTGCCTGCCTCCAGGGTGCCCTGGGTTTCTTAGGTTTCGATGGTTCTCCATTCGGGAGGGTGATGTTCCCACCCCAAAAAAATCAGTGGACGTCCTGGGGTCTCGGGGTTGGGTTTCTTGCGGAAGGCTTCTTATGGTCGAGCTCATGCTGGAAGGTCTGCCCTTTGGGTGCCTCCCTGCGGGGCCCTCCCGGCCACCGGCCCGCGGGCCGAGAGCGCCAGGGGCCCCACGTCGTGAGAAAGGTCATGACGCCGGAGGCTTGGGCCCAACAAACAGCCCCACGGCGCCCACGGAGGCGTCGGGCCCTTTGGGCACTTTGGGGAGGAGGAGGGGGAGGAGGAGGAGGAGGAGGAGGAGGAGGAGGAGGAGGAGGAGGAGGAGGAGAATGAGAGGAAGGGGATGGAGGAGGGGGGGGAAGGATGAGGAGAGGAGGGGGAAGGAGGATGAGGAGAGGAAGAGGAGGAGGAGGAGGGGGAAGAGGAGGAGGAAGAGGAGGAGGAGGAGGAGGAGGAGGAGGAGGAGGTCCGTAGCCATTTCGGCTCAAGTTCAAATCATCGCCCCGTGGATTGAGCTTGTCCGCAGCGGAGGGGCCGACTCAAACGATCCCAGGTGATCCCCCGATCCACACTTCAACCGTCAAGGCGTGGTGTGCTGCGCGCTGTTGCTGCGGGAACCTTCTACCAGGAGAAGCGAGCAATGATTGCGAATGGTCTGCTGCCGACGTCCGATGCAGGACGTCTCGCTTTGGCCGCGCAGCTGGAGGCAGCCCCGACCTTCCCGTCCCAGGAGGACCCTCGCAAGCGGTTTCGTTATGGTGTTGTCGCTGCTGAAGATGAAGGATATGCCTCCGCATATGATGGTGAACAGATCGGTTTCAAAGCCTACATCGATGCCACTAAGGGCACCCGCATGGCCTCGAATAACGCTGTGCAGACCCAGGTCCAAGCGAACGTGGCAAGCTCCGCAGGCTTCCTGGCATCCACAATGCAGAAGTCTTGCGGGAATGTGGCCCAGCAGGTGCAAAGAAGGATGGCATCAGTGGAATTCAATTTCTCGGGCTACAAGTCCAAAACCGATCAGTTCCTGGACACCATGGGCGAGCAGATCTCTGAGTTGCAGCGACTCGTCGGTGTGCTACAATCTCAAGAACCCCTCCTCCTCCAGTGGAAGACCGCTATCTTCGAAAGGAACCCCGATTGTGCGATCCTGGTGGCCCGTGCCCGCGCCCCCGCCCCCAAGGAGAATTTCAAGGCTGCCATGCAGGACATCATCGCGCGCAACAACCTCACGATGGCCGAATGTTCTTTCGAAGACAATGAGCTGTCGACGAGGACACAGATCCGCATTCACGGCAACACCAACTACGCGGCCAGGAAAGTTCGGCAGGCGTTGGGGTCCATGCGGGGCCCGAATAATTATTGGGAGAAGTTGCAGTTTCATGATGCCGCATGTGTGCTCGAAGACCTCTTCTTGGATTATGACGAAAGCTTGTGCCAGATCAAGCAAGAGCAGCTGGTCAAGCAGGTTAGACGTGCACGCCAGGAAGTATACCCAGGCAAACGCTTGTTCGATGACCGTGCCATAGGTGTGGCCCCAGCGGGATGGAAGCCCATCATTTGCATCGCGCCGAGCCCGAACGACGCCCCGCCGACAGTCAAGCGGCCAGCCGCCAACATCGTCGCAGAGGGTATCGACAAAAGCAGGATCACCGACGCCATCGCCAGCATCGCGTCGGGGCCTGAGCCAGCACAGTGGTCCTAGCATTATCTTTGCAGCCTGGCGCCGCGCTCGCCCCCCTCGCGCTCTTTTCCATCGTAAACCCTCTCTCCGCGACCGCAGGCTACACTACTCTGGAAGAAGATGGTTGGCAAGGGAACTCTGGTAGAGGTTCAGGAGTCCCATGGGGCACCAGCCAAGATAGACAGCATGAGATATCGTCTCCACCTTCCTGTCCGCGATGACATGCACAACGGTGGACTGTCTTCTGGAGAACGGGACTCGATCTCAGAGTCTACCTCCTCGGACCTTAGCGCCGCCCTGGAGGGCCCTGAGGGGATCTTTGCCATCGTTAGGGGGCGGCTTCAAATTTTCCTCGGCGCCCCCCATCGCTGCCAAGAAGGACGCCCCCATCAACCTCACACAGAATCAAGCGTGGAGACGATGGCAGCGTCGGTTTTTGAATCAGATTTTCGGAAAGATGACTGAGATAGAAATGAATGAGCCAACTCATTTCAACGCAGCGAGGGACATGATGAGCAGCATTGACAGGCTCTTTGTCTCCGCCCCAGGCTGGCGCCTGACTCAGTCACGCACAGGGGGGCGGTTACACGGTCAGCCAAAGACGCTTCACGACACGCGCATCTCAGATCACGCGGGCATTTCATTCACATCGGGGCCCAGAGCAGACACCAAGCCTAACAAGCGCGCGATCGCGAACGAGGTTTTCCAGAGGCCAAAGCACCAGGCCAACCTGAGCAAGATTCTGCAGCAAGTGGACCAGTCCTACCCCACTCCTCCTCTCAGACTCGACCTCCAGAAGACGGCGACGCGAGAAGCTGCGAGACTGGCCCGCGCTGCGATCATTCGTCATAGACCTCACGATCCTCTCACGAGACTGACTGTCCTCAGAACGATGTCGAGAGCGATTTGGCAGTAGAATCTTCCGCTCGCACGCAGGGCTTTACACGCACGCACGCCGGGCGCGAAGTTCACGCAGATCAGCAGAGACGAGGGTCGAGTGGAGCTTCTGGATCCGCCGGCCTTCCATCTCGCCACCGAGCAGGAGCGTTCGGGTCGGCGAAAGACGTCGCCAACCGTCGCCTTCAGGAGACTGAGCACGGCCCGTCCAAGGCCGAGCTTCGCCAGCGGATTCGGCGACCTCCGAAGAGAGAGCGCCCATGGGCCCCCTTTCGACCGAAAGCTGCGCCTCCAAGGGGCCCGCCCGACTTCCGACCCCGAAAGTAACCCTCAGACCGTTGCCCCCACCTGAAGCACCGGAACAGCAGGCGACGCACTGGGGCCCAGTCTGCGAGGCCAAGGCGACTGATGGCGCAGCTGCCCGCCACACTGTGGGACGCTTCGGCTTCGGTGCCGACATAGGCGACCCCCCTCCTCCAACGTCGCCCGACGCCCAGAGATGTCCCCAGACGGTCGGTTCCAGCGCCCCAAGGCCTGACATGCTCCCCCATGATGATTTGGAAAAATCACCCCGAAGGCGCTGAAGTTTCATCGGAAACGCATTCCTGGATGTTGGAGGGCAAGTCGCTCCCGCACGGGCATCATGCATTTCAATTCGAAGGGCATTTCTCGCCAAAGTAGGGGGATGGAGACGAAGTTCAGGTTCTCCGCCACGCCAGCCAGACTCGACCGCTCCGACTAAAGAATGCAGATATCAAAATATTCACCAACGCACGCCGTCGCCACTTCACTCGTCGGCGCCCCCAACTTGTCCATCAGAGTCAGAGAGGGATCATCCAGTCTCGGAGCTTTGGCGAGAACGTGCTGGAGCGCTGCGAACCTCGACTTTAAAATCAGCAAGTGCGCTCCGGCCCCACTGAGCGGGCGTTTTTTCTCCACGGGTTGAGCGCATGAATAGGCAGCGGCTGGGAACGCACCTCCCAGCCTGGGCAGGGCTTAAGATACTTTGTTTCCTGAAGTACCTTGGCCTTGATCGGGCCTGGTGATGGCCTCGGTTCTTGGAGCGGGCCTCTCGCCAAGTGGGCTAGCCGCGCTGCTGCCATCGCTGCCGCTGGTGCGCCACCGCCCATCACCTCGATGATATATGGCAGTCGTGTTCTTTCCGCGCTGACATATGTCAGCCAATTCCAGCGTCTTCCCTTCCCACAGGTTGCGCAAACAGAACACAGACTGTTCGAGATGATGTTTAAGATGCCACACTGCTCTCTCTCTCCCTCTCTCTCGCGAGCCGATTGGCTCCACCTGCATGAATGGGGTGGCCGATGGTTAAGAGAGCCATTCTGTTGAACCTGGCCACGCTTGTTCGAGCTCGCTCACAACTCTAAGCACGCGGATTGGGCTCTCCACCCAACTGGAGGCGCGGCCCAAAGAGTGCCTGCCCATCTCAGATTTTGCGAGAGGCAGACGTTTTCCCGAATTCTAGACTGGCCCGCGCCGTGCTCACGAGCTCCAGGAAGCAGTCACAGTCTTCCAATGTCATCCGAAGTGGAAGTCCAAGCGGTCCAGGCTGCAGGCGGTGCTCTCGCCACCGGTGGCAAGGTCCAGCGCGCCGCTCTGGCTGCGCTCAACATCCGCCTCTGTCCCTCCACCCTGTCGCGCGATTTCTCTCCCGCATAATCAGCCTCTTCCCACAGTCTGCCCCTGCCGTCGGCAAAATCCCGCGGAGCGACGTTCAAAGATGCATATGTGCGCGCCCGATATCTCGGGGCCACAGCTTCTGCAAGATCCCAGCAGGCGCATGGATCACTGTGAGCAGATTCCAAAGAGATCGGCACCCATGTGTTTTCGGGCGTGGTGGCGCGGACAGGCGAATGCCGCATCATGCATCAGCTTCTCTGCGAGGCCTTGGGAATGTTTTTTCTCTCACTGCCCAATTCACCGACTCGGCCTCTTGCCCCCCGCACCCCTCAGTTTCAGTTATCTTGTCGCCGCCCACCAACTCCACTGTCTTGCCTCCTCCCGTCCGCCCCTCCCGTTGAGCGTTGCCGATGCCGATGATATGCCCCCCCCCTCTCTCCTCCTCGATCGCTGGGCTGTCCCGCGCTGCACTTCGAGAGAGCAGCACGACGGGAACTAGCAGCACCTCAAACACCACGCACCAGGAGAGTCCAGCGGACGGCGCACCCGCCGCCGCCGCCGCCGCCGTCGCAGCCACTGCTGAGGATTGATGAGAATTCATTCATCGGCACGAGCGCAAGAGGAGGAGGAAGAGGAGGAGAAGGAAGACCAATGCAAACCCAAGAGTCATCAACGATGTTGGAAATAACCTCCCCTCCAAGCTCCCTCGGGCCCCCACAACGGTTCATTTCCATTGAGGGACCTGCCCCGTTGGAAGACATTCGTTTGTGAAGCATACAAAAACATTGTTCGCGGGATGTTAGCGCCACGTATCAACTTGACTGCCGCGTCTTGACGATCCGGAATCGCGGCAGAGCGCTATGTTTGTGATTTCAATCCCGCGAGCCAACATAGCTGTTGCACCCGCGTAATCCTGAATCCTGCCACAACACCATGTTTGGAACGTTGTTCATGGGAACCCGCGAAACTCTTGCAAAGTTTTACAAAAATGCGCGCGGCGCCCAGGCGAGAGCAACATTTTGAAAACGACCCGCCCTCAATCCATGAAACTCTTGCAACTGTTGAAAACGAACGCACGCGGCGCTAAGGCGAGGGCCTCATTTTGAAAACGACCCGCCTTCAATCCGTAAAACTTTTGCCAATTTCGAAAACGAATGCGCGCGGCGCTCAGGCGAGAGCCACTTTTTGAAAACGACCCGCCCTCAATACGTGAAACGCTTGCAAACTTCCTAAACGAATGCGCGCGGCGCTAAGGCGAGAGCCACA
>CAUYUJ010004969.1:260996-293496 GCA_963575745.1 Prorocentrum cordatum | reverse complement strand
TCCTTCCCTCCTCCTCCTCCTCCTCCTCCTCCTCCTCCTTCTCCTGCTTCTCCTCCTCCTCTTCCTCCTCCTCCTCCTCCTCCTCCTCCTCCTCCTTTTCACTTCCACTACTTCGCCCGTCGTGGCCGTGGTGGTCGAGCCCCCGGCCCCCGAGCCTCGCCCTGACCCCATGGGGCCTCGCCCCAGCCCGCGAAGCCTTCGCTCTCTTTCGCGCAGCTGTGTTGGGAACCTCGGCCGCGGGGACTCGGTGCCGTGCTCGCCGTCGTCACCGTCGTCGTCGTCGTCGTCCTTCGTCGTCGTCGTCCTCATCGTCGTCTTCGTCGTCCTCGTCGTCGTCGTCACTGTCGTCCTCGTCATTGTCGTCGTCCTTCGTCCTCGTCGTCGTCATCGTCGTCTTCGTCGTCGTCGTTGTCGTTGCCGTTGCCATCGTCGTCGTCGTGGTGGTCGTCGTTCGTCCCACCTCCTCTGGCCTGCCCCCAGCCCCCGGCCCTCGGCACCGGATCTTTGGAGAGCGGGGGCACGATTGCCATTTGTTATTTCTCGCCTTGTTCGTCTTCGACGAGGTCAAGCCCAGTGTGTATGGTTCTGGTCTTCTAAGATGGGGTTGGAGGATCGCGCCGCATCGCCGAGGCGTCGGTGATGCGGCTCGATGTGGAACCCGATCTGCCTCACGTCGACGTCGCCGATGCACCGCCGATGTCGACGCTGCATCGCCGATGCATCGCCGATACGTCGCCGACACACCGCCCATGTATCGGCGATGCGGCGCGAGCCTCCGACCCCACCTACGCCGACCTCATCTAGGAGGCCTCTGCGGACCCTTCATCGTACGGCAGCGGCGACCCCGCCGCAGGCGTTCGAGATAGATTGAGCGTTGCCAGTGGTCCAGAATCGGCCAGTACGGCTTATGCCAGGGCGGCGGCGCGTTCTTGTGGGACGGAGCTTGGCCCGCTCAACGGCGCACTGTGAAAGCATGAGTCGGTTCACTCTGGTTGGCTGCACGGATTTGGGGTTTCGTGCGGCAGGGAGGAGTTGTTCTTCGGACCACGCGTAATTACCTGGTGCTTGGCACTGCCGCCTTGCTGGATCACCTCAGGCATACAAGATTGGATGTGTTGCAGGGAAAAAAGGATCGGCCAGTGTGAAAAATCTGGCGATCGAATAACCGCCGATCGCTCTCAAGACTAGAACGATCCACGAACTTGCCGTACTCGTTGCTTTGCCCATGCTCCACCCCCATTTGCTGACTTTCGTTCGCAAAACGATAGAATGGGCCCGGAGTGCCCTGGAAAAGTTCGTTCCGGATTTCGAGGTGAATTTCGTGCGGTTTTTTTGGGGGGCCAGAACTGAAGACACGAAACTCACTTCGTTTTTCACTCGCCCTTTCGGGGTTTTGCATTGACAGGAACCCACGCAAAAGTCCATTACAGCACGTCTGCAAGGTCGGTGCAGTGACCCTTTGCCGACTTTCGCTCCCCCCCCGCACCCATCATTCCTCCAGACCTCTCTCGGTGCCACAAGCCAGGCGCGCAGGCGTTTCGGGCTCGAGCGTTTCTCGGGCCTTGCAGGGATCTTCTTCGAAACGCCAGCAGTCCCTGCGAGCCATGGGAGTTCGGTGGTGCTGATGAGTGGCGAGTTCACCGGGGGTGCGAAGCTGAACTCCGACGGCGCCCTGTTCGTGGTACGTGTCGATGCCGATGTCGTCAGCTGGCGCTCTGAGGCGTTTGCCGCGCAGGACTCGCCCGCGATCGTGAACCTGGATGCGATTGAGGCCCCGGTGGTGATTTAGGGCCTCGAAGTGCTCCAGGACCTGGAGGTGAGCGCCGTCATCACCGACTACCTGGAAGTGAACGGCGTGATCTGCGAGCGCCTGAAGGTGACCGACATGTTATGCGAGCGCATGGAGGTGACCGCCCCGACCTTCTTGTGCCTGGAGGTGCCCGTCGGCATCTACGAGCGCATGGAGGAATCCATCGACACGATCGAGTGCGAGAAGTTGATGGCCGTGATCCTAGGCCTGGATGCCGTAGTGGGCCTGGAGGGGATCCAGGGCCTGGCGGTGGTCAAGGGCCTCGATGCGTCCGTCGGCGTTCCAGGGCCTGGAGGTGACCATCGTGATCTTCGTGTGCCTGGAGGTGACCATCAATGTTCTCGCGTGCTCAGAGATGACCGTCGTCTTTGTCGTGCGCCTGGGAAGGATCGCGCACACGGTGGACCGCCGCCTGGGCCCCCCCAGCTCCCTGATGAAGTTGGAGGTGACAGCCGTCGGCTCCGGGCGCGCGGAGGTGCCCTTCGTGATCCCCGGGCCTGGACGCGACAGGGGGCCTCGGCGCGGGCGAGGGCCTGGTGACGATCAAGGGCCTGGAGGCGTTCAAGGGCGTTCGAGTGGCCATCGTGTTCTTCGTGCTCCTGGAGGTGGCCGTCGTCCTCCTCGCGAGCCTGGAGCTCGCCAGCTCCGAGTGCCCGGAGGTGGCCGTCGTGATCTTCGCGCGCCTGGAGTGGGCCGTCGTCTTCGTCGGATGTCTGGAGGCGCCCGCGCCGCAGGTGGGCGCCGCGGGCATTCTGCCATCGCAACGTCAGGCCTCCATCCCCATTATAGGAACCTCCTCCTCCTCCTCCTCCTCCTCCTCCTCCTCCTCCTCCCCCTCTTCCTCCTCCCCCTCTTCCTCCCCCTCCTCCGCCTCCGAGAGGACGCCCCGCTCGTCTAGGCGGGGCGCGAATTGTCACGCCACGCTGCGCAGACGCCACCGCCTCTTGATGCGTCCAGGCCCGCGTCGTCGCAGCAGCACGCAGGCCTCTCCGCCCTCCCCCAGAACGAGAGGAGGGCGGCTTTGCTCGCGAGAGTGCAGGCCCGTAAAACGGCATCGAAGGATGCCAACGCGGGCTAAGGCATCCGTTGTGCTTTATCTGTGGCTAAACCGTCGCCGCCTCTGCTGGCTCTTCTGTGGTCAGATAGAGTCCAACGTTTTGCCCCTGGCGCGCGCTCTCCGCGCGCGGGCACGCGAGGCTGCAGCCACTGCTGGCTCTTATGTTTTCTCGCGTTGCCTGCTAGGGCAGCACGAGGCATACCGCTCATAGCTCAACGGTGAGCTCGTTTTTGCCTCCATGCATATGCTTTCGACTCCTGAATGCGGAGTGAATCCTGCTTGCTTCCCCAGCGGCTCTCGCGGCAACGTCCTGGTGCCTAACCGTTGGCTGGATGCGCGCGTGGCCCAACTGTGGGCGTAGGCTGCTTGCGGCAGCTGGCAGGGGACGCGAAGCGGCTGGGCGTTGATGCACGACGTGGCGGCCGTTTGCGCCCGCATGCTCGCGTGGCGCTTTTCTCATGTGGGCGACAGTGCCCAGCGGTCAGTGCGTCTCCTGCTTGGGCTGGCGGCGGCATGGCAGGGTCGCGGTCCACGACCGCGAGAATACTCAAGGTGTCTCAAGCTAAACGTTGCTGACTGGTTCCGCCTCCTCGGCCCGCAGAGGAAAAAAAGGCCGGGCGCGCCCTCTGCTGATGAGGCACCGCTTCTGCCACGAAGGGTTCTTCTTGCGTCCACATTTTGGGCACTGGGAAGCATGGGCGTTCGTCGTGGGCTGGTCTGCGCCAAGGCTGTGCTTGCGCGATTGCTATGGAAGCGGACAGGCTGATACCATCTGGCCGCGGGGGGTGGGCATCTGGGACCGTGTCGGGTGCATCTTAGGGCCATCTTCGCTGTCTTGGAGGCCTTCTTGGCCGTCTTGGACGCATCATCTTGGAGGCCAGCTTGGCCGTCTTGGAGGCCATATTCGGGGCAATCTTGGGCCGTCTTGAGCTCTTCTCGGGATCAGAGTCCCCAGAAAAGTCTTGAACCAAAGCAGATACAGAGAACTCCTGCCTTGCTCCCACCTTGCCTCCCCGCGCCCCCTCATGGGCACGGGCGAGCTCCTTGGAGGAGCGCGCGCATCCCGCGCCCCCGCCTCCCCCGCTCCCCCGCTCCCCGGCGTTCGCTTCGCTCCGCTTCCCCGTGCCCCCGCCCCATCCCCTCATCCTCCTGCGCCTCCCCCTCCTCTTTGCCTCCCTCCCTCCTCCTCCTCCTCCTCCTCCTCCTCCTCCTCCTCCTCCTCCTCCTTGCCTTCCTCCCTCCTCCTCCTCCCTCCTCCTCCTCCTCCTCCTCCTCCTCCCCTCCTCCTCACCTCCTCCTCCTCCTCCTCCTCCCTCCTCCTCCTCCTCTTCATCTCCCTCCCTCCCTCCCTCCCGTCCTCCCTCCTCCTCCTCCTCCTCCTCCTCCTCCTCCTCCTCCGCCTCCGCCTCCTCCGCCTCCTCCTCCCCTCCTCCGCCTCCTCCTCCTCCTCCTCCTCCCCCCTCCTCCTCTCCTCCTCCTCCTCCTCCTCCTTCCTCCTCCTCCGCCTCCTCCTCCGCCTCCTCCTCCTCCTCCTCCGCCTCCACCCCTTCTGTTGAGCAGTTCTTCCTCGCCTCACCGCGCCGCCCAAGCAGCCACAGGGCTCCCAGCCCGCCCCGCCGCCGCGGGGCCGCGGCCTCGCGGCCGTCGTGAGGGCCGCCGCGCCCGGATGGAGCTGGGCCGGCCGTCGTCGTCGCCGCTGCCGCCGCCGTCGCTGCCGGAGCCGTCGGCGTCGTCGGCGTCGTCGTTCAGCCACGCGCAGAGGGAAGGGGGAGGGCTTCTTAGAAGCACCCCTGCTTCCTAGAAGGCGCGGACCTTCTCTATAGATGTACGGCCGGCGCCTTCTAAGAAGCAGCCTCCCTCTAAGAAGCCCTCCCCCTCCCTCCACCCCCTTGTGCGCGCCGCCAACTCGTGGTCGTCGTCGCTCTCTTCTTTTTGTTCCCCCTCTCTCTCTCTCTCTCTCGCCAGCGGTGCTTCCATGGCCGCCGTCGTCGGAGCAGGAGGACGAGGAGGAACGGGGGGAAGGCCCCTCCCTCCTGTTGCAGTGTCGGGGGGTGTGCCTCGACTCGGGCGAGACCGCTGCAGAGCCTTCTCTCTGGCGATGGCCCTGAATCGAAGAAGAAAAAACGGCATATACATCTAAATGTGTGGCGCTCCGCGCGGATCCAAGAAAATCTTCGCGGAGCGCCAGAAGTTTATGGTTATGCCGTTGTTTCTTCTCTTCTTGGGCCCTCTTGGGCCCTCTTGAGCTCTCTTGAGCCATCTTGGGGCCCAGCGCGGATCCAAGAAATCCGCGCGGAGCGCCAATTTTTTACATGATGATGCCGTGTTTGCCCCCTCCTCCTCCTCCTCCTCCTCCTCCTCCCTCGCCTCCTCCTCCCCCGCCTCCTCCTGCTTCTCCTCCTCCCCCTCCTCCTCCCCCTCCTCCCTCTCCTCCTCTTCCCCCCCTCCTCCTCGACTGCAGCGAGGCCCCCCTTGCCGAGACTCGTCTTCCTCCCCCTCCTCCTCCTCATCCTCCTCCTCCTCCTCCTCCTCCTCCTCCTCCTCCTCTCCTCCTGCTCCTGCCTCTCCACCTCCTCCTCCTCTCTCCTCCTCCTCCTCCCCTCCTCCTCCTCCTCTCCTCCTCCTCCTCACTCCTCCTCCTCCTCCTCCTCCTCCTCCTCCCTCCTCCTCCTCCTCCTCCTCCTCCTCCTCCTCCTCCTCTCCTCCTCCTCCTCCTCCTCCTCCTCCTCCTCCTCCTCCTCCTCCTCTCCCCCTCCTCTATCTCCTCTCACCCTCCACCTCCTCCCTCCTCCTCCTCCTCCTCCTCCTCCTCCTCCTCCTCCTCCTCGTCCCTCCTCCTCCTCATCCTCCCTCCTCCTCCTCATCCCTCCTCCTCCATCTCCTCCCCTCCCCCTCCTCCTCCACTCCTCCTCCCCCATTCTCATCCTCCTCCTCCCCCTCTCCTCCTCCTCCTCCTCCTCCTCCTCCTCCCCCTCCTCCACCTCCTCCTCCCCGTCCTCCTCCTCCTCCTCGCCTCCTCCGCCCCTCCTCCTCCTCCTCATCGCATCATCATCATCATCATCATCATCAATCATCATCATCATCATCATCATCATCATCATCATCATCATCATCATATCATCGTCTTCATCATCACACCACCATCATCCAGCATCATCATCATCATCATCAATCATCATCATCACATCGTCATCATCATCATCATCATCCACCTCCTCCTCCTCCTCCTCCTCCTCCTCCTCCTCCTCCTCCTCCCACTCCTCCACCTCCTCCTCCTCCTCCACCTCCTCCCCCTCCTCCCCTCCTCCTCCTCATCCTCCACCACCTCCTCCTCTTCCTCCTTCTCCGCCTCCTCCACCTCCTCCTCCTCCTCCTCCTCCTCCTCCTCCTCCTCCTCCTCTGCCTCCCCCTCCCCCTCCTCCTCCTCCTCCTCCTCCTCCTCCTCCTTCTCCTCCTCCTCTTGTCGCCTACCGCCTACGGCCCCAGGAGACCGTGCAGTCAGACGAGTGAGCGCGACGCTAAAAGGCAAGAGCCACATTTTGGAGACTACGGGCCCTCCATCTTGGAAACCGCTGGTGTTCTTGGAGGCTTCATGGTAACAACTTGCGACATGTGCTAAGATCTCTCGAGCGAGGCGCTCAGCGGCCTACGAGCACGTTTGGTAGTTCGGGGGGCCATTTGTAAGGAAGGGGGATGGCGAAGGAGGAGGGCGTTGGGCAAAGGTTTCCGGAGAGTACAGAATGCTTACAGAGGTCTTGGAGGGTTTTGGCTGGTGTTCGGAAATTATCTGGAATCTCGGAAAATTGTGTCGGAAGTACGAGAATGGAGACCAAGATATTCATCAAATACAACTGAGCATCCCCGAGATGGTGGTTGGGTGTGCACACCGGGCAAGACGACCGAAAAGGCAATATCACAAACCATTATGAATTGCTTCCGTTCCTTCACCCTGGTGGTGCCGGTGGCGTTGTTCACTGATCCTTCAAGAGAACTTGGATTGCGGTTCGAAACCACTGAGCCTCAAGTCATTGGCTCGAGCCTGTTCGGCCCACGGTGCATATTCATTCGGATCACGTTGGTTCAAGCGGTACGACATCGAGTGGCAATATCATACGTATCTGTGATGGCCTCTGCGGAGCCTTTAAAAATACAAGTACACGATGATGTTCTGGACGATTTGAAATCTCGTCTGTCAAAGTCGCGCATTGTTCCTAATGAGGTTGGGGCTGGTCGGTTCGATGATAACGGCAGCTGGTCTTACGGTACAGACCGCAGCACATTGGCTGAGTTTGTCAAGTATTGGCTTGAGGTGTACGACTGGCGCAAGGAGGAAGCTAAATTGAACGCGTTGTCGCACTTCAAGATGAGGATCAACGGTCTGCGGATCCACTTCGTACACGAACGCTCGAGCCGGGCAGATGCAATTCCTCTCCTGCTCGTCCACGGTTGGCCAGGATCGGTGGTGGAATTTACGAAGGTCCGTGGCCACGGCGACCACGACGACGCGATGGCGATCACGACGAGCACGGCGGCGGCGACGGCGACGACCACGGCGACGACCAGGTCATTCCTCGGTTGCGTGACGCTGGTTTCCACGTAGTGGCGCCCTCGATACCAGGCTTCGGGTGGAGCGACGCGCCCACCGAGCCTGGCGCAGACGTCGCGTTCATGGCGGAGCACATGAACGATCTCATGTTGCAGCTGGGCTACGCTCAGTATCCAAGAGGCTTCGCGTTCACCGCCTGCCCTCCACGGTTCTCGCCGGACGAGCCGAAGGAGGGCCCAAGAGGGGCTGAAGGCATGCACAACGGAGTCCTCGACGGCCCCGCAGGAGGCCCGAAATGGCTTCGAGTCTGGTCAACATTAGAACAGAGACGGCCCAAGAGTGCCGCGGAGTTGAAGTGGCACCCGCCAGTGGCCCAGTGGCCGGGCGGGGTCAGTGGCCGGGCGGGGTCCTGGAGGCTTGCGCCGTTCTGCCGACCTTTCCGTTGGATGGGAGCGTCGCGCTTCCCATCGCAAAACCATCGAAGCCCAAGAAACCCAGGGCACCCTGGAGGCGAGTAGGGTACTTCTTGGCATGGACCTCTTTATCTGGTGCCGGCTGGCAGTCTGCTCAGGAGGACCTCCGACGAGCTCGCACCCCCCTTGCAGCTGAACTTCCGAGCGCCAGGAGCTCGTAATTACCACCCTGGCGGCTGGGATTTGTACACCTCTGGGGAGGGGTGAACAGGGACAGGGACTGCGAAGCATTGCGAAGAATCAAGACGCATCCTCTTGCTGCGCCTCCTCCTCCCCCTCCTCCTGCGCCTGCTCCAGAGTAGCCGGGCTTGGGCGGCTCGTTCGGCGGATTCGCGCGACCTTCTCTCTCCCCATCTTCGGGGGACCCTGAACGTGTCGACGAGAACGCCCCCCGAGGTCCAAAAGTTTGCTCAAGCGTAAAAGCTTTAGCCAGCGTGGACCCCAAACAGGGTGATTCAAGCAATATATGATGTGCAATCTACGTAGTGCAACGTGCTGTGCAATCTATGTGGTGAAATCAATTTGGTGTCATAAAATACTGTGTGCACTCTATGTGGAGCAATATGTGTTGTGCCGTCTATTGCGTGATGCAAAACGATGGTGTCCAATGTATAATGTACAAGCTATGTAGTGCAGTCTAAGTGTCGTCTATGTTGCAGCACATGTGATACAAACAATGCTTTCAATCCATGTTGTACAAGAAACATGGTGCAGCCTAAACGGTGCAGTATATGTGGTGCAAAATATGTTGTGCCATCTGTGCGATGCAATCTGCGTCGTGCGATCTTTGCGGCGCAATCAATGTTGAGCAATCTAGGGCGGCGACGGGGCGGCAACGGCGACAACGCAGCCGCCAGGCCGACAGCTAGGCCCAGACGACGGGCGGCGACGGGGTGGCCACACAGCCGCCAGAGCGGCAGACAGGCCCAGACGACGGGCGGCGACGAGGCGGCGACGGGGCGGCGACGGGGCGGCCGCGTAGCCGCCAGAGTGGCAAGCAGGCCAAGCCCCTTAGAAAAGAAGCTAGAGACCCTAATTGCGAGCACATCTTGGGGAAGAAAGTCGATCCTGGATATTCCTCCTCCTCCTCCTCCTCCTCACCCTCATCTTCATCATCAGCAGCATCATCATCATAATCATCATCATCATCATCATCATCATCATCATCATCATCCTCCTCCTCCTCCTCCTCCTCCTCCTCCTCATCCTCATCCTAATCCTAATCCTCATACCCATACCCATACCCATCCTCATCCTCATCCTCATCCTCATCCTCCTCGAAACTCCAGCCCAAGACCTCTCCAAGAGTCGCGTTCTGACATCTCGGGTGGGGAATCCCGCCCCAGACAGGCGATCCCCAGGAGTCCCGACCCTTCCACTGGTGCCGGTTCTTCGTCCTGGGTCGTTCTCTTGACAGCCACAGTGCCGGGCGCGGGCCCCTGGAAGCCAAAGATTTCCACCAAGATGCCCTGATTCTTTCTGTGGCCCGCGCGTGTCTGGGGCCGCGGCAGCGAGAAGCCCCCCAGGAGGCCCACGATGGGCGAAACGACGCCCAAGACTCGGGCCGAACGCAAGGGGGGGGATAGGGAAAGGGGGGGGGTACGCAATCTGCTGCATGCAGCTGGTTTCGGCCCCGCCGCCGGGCCCATTCCTCGACACATGGGCGCCTCCGGCGCCGCGAGGCGCCGGGAAAACCAGCTGCGTGAGCTGATTCTCAAACCCTCCCTTTGCCATCCCCCCCCTGCCGCCCGGCCCGACTAAGACCTTCTCGCCCTCGAGCCCCCGGCAGGGCGGGAGCGGGCGGCTGCCGCGCAGGGCGGCGACTGGGGCTCCATCATCGCGGCCGTGTGCGCCTACCGCTTCCCGAGCCGCTGCGCCGCGCGCCCGGGGTGGCCCCGGGATCTGGCCCGGTCGGGGGCCGCCGATCGTCGAAGAGGAAGATCGGCCACGCGCAGAGGGGGGTAGGGGGAGGGGGGAGGGCTTCTTAGAAGCACCCCTGCATCTGAGAAGGCGCGGGCCTCATCTGTAGATGTAAGGTCGGCGCCTTCTAAGAAGCAGCCTCCTTCTAAGCAGCCCTCCCCCCTCCCTCCACCCCCTTGTGCGCGCCGCCAAAAGAAAAAGAATAAGAATAAGAAGAAGAAGAAGAAGAAGAAGAATCGCCGAAGAAGAAGAAGAATGACCCAGACCGGACAGTCGGCGATTACTAAACGGCCCTGGGCGTTTACGAAACAGCCCTGCCCTGTTTGATCCCTTCTTTGGGCACGAAGAAATTCAAAAATAGTTCAAAAATAGTCAGGGGGCAGTTGTTGTTATTATTGTTGGGTATTGTTTGAATATGTTGTCTGAATATGTTTTATTTTTCGTCCAAAATCCGCCTGTAGGGGGACACGGCCGACCTAAGCCGATCGCCGAAACAGTAGAAGAAGAATCAAGAGAGGAAAAAACACCCGGACCGGACAAATTCGGCGTTTCCTAAACGGCCTTGGGCGTTTACGAAACAGCCCTGCCCTGTTCGATTCCTTCTTTGGGCGCGGTTACTAAACGGCCTCACGTGTCGGGGTGATTATCATCGGGGTGGATGTTCTGCCCTCTAGAAGAAGAAGAAGAAGAAGAAGATCGGCCACGCGCAGAGGGGGGTAGGGGGAGGGGGAAGGGCTTCTTAGAAGCACCCTGCTTCTTAGAAGGCGCGGGCCTCATCTATAGATGTAAGGCCGGCGCCTTCTAAGAAGCAGCTTGCTTCTAAGCAGCCCTCCCCCCTCCCTCCACCCCCTTGTGCGCGCCACCAAAAGAAGAAGAAGATGAAGGAGAAGAAGGAGAAGAATCGCCGAAGAAGAAGAATCAACGGAGGAAAAAACACCCGGACCAGACAACTGGCGTTTACTAAACGGCCCTGGGCGTTTACGAAACAGCCCTGCCCTGTTCGAAGTTCTCTGTTCGGGCGCGCTTACGAAACGGCTGCGCGTGTCGGGGTGGTTACTATCGGGGTGGATGTTCTGCCCTCTAGAATAAGAGGAAGAAGAAGAAGAAGAAGAAGAATGCGCGGGCCGTATCTATAGATGCAAGGCCGGCGCCTTCTAAGGAGCAGCCTCCTTCTCAGAAGCCCTCCACCCTCCCTCCACCCCCTTGTGCGTGCCGCCAAAAGAAGAAGAAGAAGAAGATTAAGAACAAGAAGAAGAAGAAGAAGAATCGCCAAAGAAGAAAAAGAATCAAGGGAGGAAAAACCACCCGGACCAGACAAGTGGCTTTTACTAAACGGCCCTGGGCGTTTACGAAACAGCCCTGCCCTGTTCGAGTCTTTCTTGGGCGCGTTTACGAAACTTCTTCGCGTGTCGGGATGGTTATTATCGGGGTGGATGTTCTGCCCTCCAGAAGAAGAAGATGATGATGATGAAGAAGTTGCATAAACGTAAGTGTTCGGCGCGCCGCGCGGATCTCTCGGATCGGCGGCGGGCCCGCCTGGCGGCCGCGACTCCGGCGCCGCCCCCTGGCGGCGCCTCCGGCGCGCCAGCGAGGGTGTCAGCGCCGAGCCACGAAGTCCGCGCGCGGACCTCCAAAAAAGTATGTTTATGCAGCTGTCTGGCCCTCCACTGTGAAGTCGGGCCTGTCCCTCCACAGGAGGACTATTCAAAAACTAGTCTGAGAATAGTCTGGGGGCGATTTTTTGACTATTGCGAAGGCCTTACGGCCGGTGCCGCCGACCCTGCAGACGGAACCGACGAGCAGGACAAGGACGTTGAGGAGCAGGAGGCGGAGGACGTCAGGGAGCAGGAGGGGGCAGGAGGAGGAGGAGGAGGAGGAAATGAATAGGATCAGGACGAGGCGAGCAGGGCCGCATAATGCAGAAGTGGTCCTGTGGCCTGGGGCTTGGGAGTCCTGGACTTTTTAGGGGGCTGGTTCCTGGTGCTGGGTCCCGGGAGGAGGTCCTCGGGGCTGGGTCCTGGAGGATCCCGGGGACCTCGGAATTCTGAGTCCTGGGGTGTCCCGTGGCCGAGCCTCCAGGAGGCCGGTTCGGTTCTGGAGGGAGGGAGGAGAGGGCGTGGTAGAATGCCTCAGCTCTTGGCCCGTCTGAGGCTTTGTGTGGGCCCCGGGACCCCCAGGGGGGGGAGTCGTATCTGACGCGGGACCCCCTCCTGCAGGGAAGGGATCAAAGGGAAGAAGAGGCTTCCCTTCGATTCAATGACAACGTTGCTCTTGAGGGGGAGGCCCTGGAAAAACGGGGGGGGAGCGGCGACGGGCCCAGGGAAGGAGACGGGCCCAGGGAAAGGGGGAGCGCCGCAGGGACAGGAGACGACTGGCCCAGGGAAAGGGTGGGCGCAGGGACAGGAGACGACGGAGACGACGACGAACGAACGATGGGAACGGACAAGCCCCTCACATACGCCGACACAGGGTCGGCGGATGTTTGCCGATGTTTGGAGTATGTTTTGAGTATCTGTAATTGTGTCACCCAAAATCCCCCTGTAGGGGGACAGGCCCGACCTAACTCTACTGGAATCCCTCGGCATGGCTCGGACGTGTGCATGTTCTTCCCGGCGGGGACCGTCGAGGAGCATCTTGGATCATCGGGCCAGAAAGCCGCACACGAAAACGAAAAACGCACGGGGCATGGACGCCCGGGCGATGGCAAGCTACCGGAATCCTGCCTGGTCGGGGGCCGCCGATCCTTAAGTCGGGCATGTCCCCCTACAGGAAGAATATTCAAAAATAGTTCCAACAAAAAAAGATGGGGACGATTTATTGATTATCCGTAAGGGCTTTGCCCCCGTTGCCGCCGGCCCCCTTCTCCTAGAATGGGACTTGCCAGAGCTGTGTCGGGATGTCTGGACGCTGACGTGAAGCAATGTCGGAACTTCACGCGAGGGCCAAGATTCATTTACGAGGGTTTATGGCTTAGGTGGCGAGAATACAAAGTAGTTTACAATGGTTTATGGCGTCGGGGACGCGAACATTGCATAAAATCTACGAGGGATTGTGGCCTCGGGGACGCAAATGCTGCGTAACTTACGAGGGGGTTGTACGGCATCGGGGGCGCAAACATTGTGTAATCTACAAGTGGGTATGGCCTCGGGGACGCAAGCACGGTGTCATTTACGAGGGTGTGTTGATGGCCCTGGGGACGCGAATATTGTAGAATCTTAAAGGGTTTATGGCTTTGGGGGCGCGAATGTTGTTTAAGTCACAAGGGCTCATGGCTGCGGGAACGGAAACATCATGAAATTGACTAGGAGATGATGACTTCGGGGGACGCGAATAATGCATAATTTACAAGGGTTTATGGCCTCGGGGAGCGAATATGGCGCAATCTGCTAGGGATATGGCCTCGGGGACGCGAACATCATGTATTTATTCCATGTCCCACGCCCCACCACGGATTCGGAGAAACCTCCCAGGGCGTGGTAAAAAAAAACTCTTGTTTGGGGTTCCCACCCCTCGCGCGGACAGCAACAATTGACAGTAAGGTAGCAGAAAGCAGGACTTTGACAGTGGAAACAGGAATCTGCACCTGGAACAGGGAGCCGCAATCCTCACTCTCGCAGCCTGGTGGCCCGGCAACGGGGCCGGCGGATGTTGCACTACTTCTGATTGTTTTTACTGCACCAAAAATTCTGTTCAAATCCGTTTGTAGGAGGACGACATGGCCGACCCAAAGCTCCTGGAATCCTGCCCGGTCGGGGGCCGCCGATCCGGCCGGTGCGCCGGCCGAGAAGGGGGATCGGGGCGGTCGGCCGCGGGGCGCCGGCCATGCGCTATACACCGGCACCTTCCCTGGCCTCGGTATCGTTTAACCGATCCCCATCCCCATGCCCATCCCTTTCGAGACCCCCACCAAGTTACCCCCCCAGGTGGGGGATGCACCCCTCGAAACCCGAAGGGAACGACCTATGTCCCCATCCAGGGGGTAAATCGGCCAGTGGGGCCCAGGCCACGCCGCTGGGGATGGGGATCGGTTAACGATACTCATGGCCGTGGGCACGCAGGCCCATCCCGGGTCCGAGCTCTGCGCATCCTCGTCGTCGTCGTCGTCGTCGTCGGCGGCCTCGTCGTCGGCAGCGTCGGCGGCGTCGTCGTCGTCGGAATCGTCGGTGGCCTCGTCGTCGGCGGCGTCGGCGTCGTCGTCGTCTTCAGCGGCCTAACTTCGCACGTCGCGCCCCTTCGCACGAAGGCCGCTGTGCACGGGCACCTTCACTGGCCGTGGGCACGCGGGTCCATCCCGGGCTCGAGATCTGCGCATCCTCGGCGGCGAGCGAGGGTCGGGGGCTGCAAACAGGGGGGGGATGACTGGGGGCGGGGAGATCTCCTGGGCCGCGCACATGCCGCTGGCCATGATTTTGCGCCCCCCCCTCCTGGACACCCCCCTCTTGGCCGCCCCCGACATCCCAGGTCCGAGATCTGCGCATCCTCGGCGGTGAGCGGGGGGGAGAGCGAGAAGGAGAAGGCCTCCTCAGAAGGCGGGGCGGGACTTCTCCAAAGGCCTTGCGCCTTCTTCTGAGAAGTTGCCTCTGCTTTCGGGGAAGGCTTCGAAAGCTTCTCGGAAGGCCGGGGGATTTCCGAGCCTTCCGAGAAGGCCCGTCCTTTCCTTCCCCCACTCGCTCGCCGCCGACCTACGGGGTTTGGGGGCCAATGGGGGGACTGAAGGAACGGGTAACACGCGGGCTCTGGCGACGATGCTTGTGTGCTCGGCCAGGACTTTCTGCAACCGTGGCTGTAGCCTTTTTGTTCTGCGAGGTCGAGCAAAACGCTACTACCTATACAGACGCTTCGCCGTTCCTCGGCGCTGTGGCACTGATGCCCAGAAGAGGGACGACGAGGACGACGACCGCCACGGCGCATATCTGTGCATACGCCACCCTGCCCTGGTCATGAGTGCGTGTGCACCGACTCTGGGTAGCAAGTCATGGGAGCCTCGTATACCCTCACAACTCCGTCTTTAGAGTGCACTAGCGTCGATTAGCGTCTGGCCATCGATGGGATAACGCCGACCTGGCGTCGATTCGCGCCGACCGAGCGTCGATTAGCGTCGGTTCGCAAGAGCCAGCAAGACTGTATGGGAGGCCCACATGAGTTGCCACCGAATTATCCCCGCCTCCATTGCAGCGGCTCCAGTTGTCTCACATCTGCCGGCCTGAAAATCACCCCTCTTCGAGAATATGATAATCATACCTATACGACCACCCTGCGGGTGATAGAGAGGTTGGGGGGGGAGGGTCCCAGCAATGGGCAACAGTTGTGATTGTTGTCGTGACGATGCCAATGGAGAGTGTTGCGTTGCCGCTCGCTCTTGGGAGCGTCGGTGTCGAGTTGTTTACATCATCATCATCAGCAACACGGGTCGTCATCAACATCATCATCAACATCATCATCACCACCATCAACATCACCATCATCATCACCATCATCATCATCAGCATCAGCTTCAGCACCATTATCATCATCATCATCATCATCAGCATCATCATCATCATCATCATCATCATCATCATCGTCATCATCATCATCAACAACATCATCATCATCATCATCAACATCATCATCACCACCATCAACATCACCATCATCATCATCATCATCATCACCATCATCATCAGCATCAGCATCATCAGCATCAGCATCATCTTCAGCACCATTATCATCATCATCATCACCATCATCATCATCGTCATCATCATCAACACGGGTCGTCATCATCATCATCAACACGGGTCGTCATCATCATCATCAACAACAACATCAACATCATCATCAACATCATCATCACCACCATCAACATCACCATCATCATCATCATTATCACCATCATCATCAGCAGCATCATCTTCAGCACCATTATCATCATCATCATCATCACCATCATCATCGTCATCATCATCAACACGTGTGATCATCATCATCATCACCACCATCATCATCATCATCATCATCATCATCATCATCATCATCATCATAATCATCATCATCATCGGGACACCGACGGGACACCGGCGGGATACCGGCGGGACACCGCGGGCCCCCAGACGCCCGGAAGGGAGTCATTTGGTCCGGCCGCGCCTCAGCCACACGGGACACCAGCGGGACACCGGCGGGACACCGCGGGCCCCCGGTCGCCCGGAAGGAAGACATTTGGTCCGGCCGCGCCTCAGCCACAGGAGACTTTCTCTCGCCCGCCCACGCAGCTTCGCCTCGCCCGCACGGCACGCACGAACACGAAACCGAAATCGATTTCCCGGTAGGGGGGCTCTCCGTTCCACTTCGATCTCACCCCCCAACCTCCGACTAGCATATCATCGCCATCTCGACCTCAATTTCGCGAAGCTGGATGTTTCCTCTTGGAGCCTCCCAACTCGGAACGCCTCGGCGCTTCCGCGCTTAAACTCCAGGACATCCAGGGTTTTGTGCAGGAGGTTTTCCAGGAGCTCCAGAAGCATGAAGACATGGGGATATGTCTGGAGGGTGTTCAATACGTGGAACGCGGCATTGTCACCATGTTCGTGGTCTCTTGGGAGGTCTGGCGGGGTCAAGAGCCACGCGCACCCACTTGAGATGCAATTGTCGCCGGTTCCGTTGGCTCCTGGGAGGCCCAGCGGAGTCGGGGACCACGCGGGTACAGCCGAGACTTCGCGGTTCTTTGGGAGGCCACGAGGTGCGCATTCGTCGCCATTTTCGCAGGCTCGTGGGAGGCACGGCGGAGATGAGGACAGCGCAGATCGGGCATATTTGGAGATGTGGTCTTTCGTATGGAGCGCTCAGGCGAGTATACGCCTCGCGTGGAGAAGGGGGTGGGTACGTCGCTGGTGCTTAGAAGCAAGGTGAAGGTCCGCGTCCTGGAGGGCGACGCCCACTCTGACAAGGATGTTGTGTTGTTCACCATTGGTAATGCTGCTGCCGACAGGGCGGCCAAGACGGGGTTGAGTCTCCACCCTCGACCATCTGCGAGCGAGCGAGACCCTCTGACGTGACAGGCTCGCGTGGCCAAGTCTGCAGTGCGCCTAGGAGCGATGCTCCGACACTTGTGGCCCTGAGTTGATCTCACGGAATTTGGGGCTCTCCAGGAAGCCTAAGATTGATGTTAGCGATGCCACCTCTCGGGATCACGATTAGGCTTGGCATCGTAGTTATTGGAGATGCACGTGCGTCAGGCACCAGCGCCAAAATGGCCGTCCCTCGCCTTCGGGTTGTTGCGGGCGGGTTCTTGAGGCAACCCAAGGGGTCAGCGACCGTGCGCGCAAGTTGATGTCGTTTCAGTGGTCTGACCATTATCCGTTTTTTGTTTGCGCGGCTTGCAGGGCTCACACCACGCTGGGCCCGCTGGTCCTCCCGGGTGAAGAGTGCAACCGCAGGCCCACCCGTGAGAACAGGGACGGCTGGTCCCGCATCGGGCGTGGTAGGCACCCTCGATTGCAGGAAGTGCACGTTGAGGCCGACCGTTTGCTTGGCGAAGATGAGGCCCCCGAGGCCCCCGACCTTCCCGCCTCAGTGGCAGAGGGTCTTGTGGCACCCGTCCCCCAGCACGGCCGTGTCGTCAAGCCGTGTCGTCGTGTGGTGTTCCCATGCGTTGGAGGGTCCGAGGCAAGCACCCGTTCCCAGAATTGTTCGTATGGCCAGGTTCCCCTTCTTCCCAACGAGGAGGATGCGCAGCCTGGCGGGCAGCTCCAGGAGGTGAGTGAGGCTCTCATCCTTGAAGAGGACGAGGCCCCTCTCGTCCAAGCTGCCCGTGTAAGCACCACGGTGTTTGGTGACTCCGATTGAGATCTTGACCCCTCTTGGTCTCTCGCTTCCGCGTAGGCCACCGCGGGGTCACCTCAACCCTCTTGTGGGGGCTGGTTCCTTGGCGTCACCCATCGTCAGGGCACGGTCCGAGTGGAGAATCCTCCTCGCCCTCCTCCTCGTCCTCCTCCTCCTCCTCCTCCTCCTCCCTCCTCCTCCTCCTCCTCCTCCTCCTCCTCCTCATGCTCCTCCTCCTCTTCATCCTGCTCCTCCTCGTCCGCCTCCGCCTCCTCCTCCTCCTCCTCCTCCTAGTCCTCCTCCTCCTTCTCCTCCTCCTCCTCCTCCTCAAACCCTCATCGAAGGTTTTTAAACGTTCATTCATTGTTTTCTCCAGATTTCCGCCCACGGCGTGTTCTCCGTAAGTTGCGCCTCGTCGAGACGCGGCTTTGGTAGTCTGGATCGTCCGAACGGCCGCTTGTAAGTTTGGGTTGTAGTTGGAGAGCCGATCGGGCCGTCGACCAGCAGGGTGCTCCGCGCTCTGGGATGGGTGAAAAGGGCTGACCAGGGCGGGATCAGGACGAGGCGACCTTCCCAGTTGGTGGGGAGGGGATTTTATTTCGGAAAGGGTATTGAGGAGGAGGAGGAGGAGGAGGAGGAGGAGGAGGAGGAGGAGGAGGAGAGGAGGAGGAGAGAGAGGAGGAGGGAGGAAGAGAAGCAAGACTGGGAGGAGGAGGAGAGGAGGAGGAGGAGGAGGAAGGAGGAGGAGGAGGAGGAGGAGGAGGAGGCGTGGGGCGGCGGATACTGCGAGGTCGCGTACCACACGAACATGCCAGCGCCGCTGGCCCTGCCGTCCGATCTGTACGGCGTGCTTCGGCTGCTCTTTGGGCTCGCGACGATGTCCAGCAAATCGGAAGACCAGACCACGGCACGGGCAGAAGCCTTTGGAGGTCGCGCGGACTGCTGGGGTCAGCTTCCGAGCTCGACCCCCTTCCCCACACACCCGGGCCGGCGCCTCGCGCACGGCCCTCCGCGCGCTCCGCGCGCCGGGGGGCGGCGTGCGGGGTGCGGGCCCGGCGCCGACGAGAGACTCGAGCGGAGCTCCGAAAGCTTGGGCTCTTGTCGGTACAGTTCCGCCACGAAACAGCCCTGCCCTGTTCGGTTCCTTCTTTGGGCGCGGTTACTAAACGGCTCACGTGTCGGGGTGATTATCATCATCATCAATGTGGATGTTCTGCCCTCTAGAAGAAGAAGATCGGCCACGCGCAGAGGGGGGTAGGGGGAGGGGGGAGGGCTTCTTAGAAGCACCCCAGCTTCTCAGAAGGCGCGGGCCGTATCTATAGATGTAAGGCCGGCGCCTTCTGAGAAGCAGCCACCTTCTAAGAAGCCCTCCCCCCTCCCTCCACCCCCCTGTGCGCGCCGCCAAACAGTGGGGATCCATGCCAAGAAACACCCTGGTCGCCTCCAGGGTGCCCTGGTTTCGGTGGCTATGTTGTCGAGAGCGTGACGTTCCCACACCAAGAATCGAGGGGCGCCCTGGGGTCTCAGGGTTGTGTGTCTTGTGGGAGGCTTCTCGTGGAATGGCCCCTGGCCCCTACTGTACCCGGTCTTCTGCAGAGCGCCAGGGCGTAAGAGACACGATGTATTTCCTGCGCTACGAGACCGCGTACCAGCGCATCCAGGGCACGAAGCCGCAGAGTTTGAGCTTCGGCCTCAACGACAGTCCTGCAGGCCTGCTGGCATGGCTGCTCGAGAAGTTTCAGTCCTGGTCAGACTGTGGTCGTGCAGGGCCGGAAGAGTCTGGCCTGACCAAGGATGATATCCTAACAAATGTCATGGTCTACTGGACTACTCAGACCATCGCCTCTTCGTGCCGAATTTACTACGAAACGTTGGGGCATGCGCCGGCGAGGAGAAAGCAGGCATATTTCCTCGGATCTCCATTGAATTACCACGGCTACATCGCGGTGCCCACGGGTATCATTTAAGAGGCGTAGCCGTCCCGTCGACCCCCCAGAAGAGGACGCGGGCGGCCTCTGATTTCGTGTTTCTGTCTGCTGCTTCCCATCGTACAGCCCGCGCGTAGTTGTAACTGATGTATGTTTCCTCTGCCTCTACGTGTGTTGCGGGGCCCCGTATAGCCCGCGGAGATAGCCTCGTGGGAGCCTTTCCAGAGCTCCTTGGAGCTCTCCTCTTGGGCCTCTCTGGGAGCCTCTTGGGGCTCTCCTGGGGGCCTTTCGAGCTATCTTGACGCCATACTGCGGCCTTCAATCTTGTAGGCACTATGCGACCTTCTTGGTCCGGTTGGGTGGCCTTTCGGGCTGGCGTGGACATGTTCAGAAGCTGGACATGTGAGGACAAATGAATGTTTGGTGGTCGAACGAAGGAAAGTCGAGGAGAGGAGGCGCGCTGTTTCCGGTTTCGCACGTGCTGTTTGTCGTCTCCTATCGTGCGAGCATTTTTTGGGTGGAGGGCAAAGGGTGGCAAAGGGTGAAATTCTTGACGCTTCGCGTGTCCCCACCAGCTTGCCGCCTTCGGCTGGTCTGGCCTTCTTCCCGAGCTGGCGCCGACAGGGCGTCTCCTCGCTGCATGTGCACTTCGCGCATTCTCGCGCTAATTATTTTGCGTTGTGCCCCAGCCTCGGTCTTTACGCCCTCTGGACTTTTCCTTGCGGGCCGCTAATCAAAAAAGTGTCCCCACCAGCCCATCCAGAAACGATGTCCAGGCAAGTTGAAGAGATCAGGGAAGTGGGGGAGCAACGAGAGGGACAGCCGATCCGTGCAAAGGATGAGGCGGAAGAGGAGGCCAGATGGATAGATGAGGGGGTGGCGAGGAACCGAGCGAAGGAGGGATGAGGAGAATGATGACGCTGGGTGGATGGTTGAATGCCGCTCGGATGCCTCTTGGAAGCCTTTTGGAAGCCTCTTCGGGCGTCTTGGGGGTCTCTTGGCGGTCAATGGGGGCTCTTGGGCGTCTTGGGTGCTTCGGGGGGGCCTCTTGAGGCCGCTTGGGATCCTCTTGGGGGGCTCTTGGGGGCCTGTTGGAGGCCTCTTGGGGCCTCTTGGGGGTCTCTTGGAGCTTCATGGCGGCCTCTTGGAGCCTCTTGGAGGCCTCTTGGAACCATCCTGGGAGCCTCTTGGAGCCTCTTGGGGGCTTCTTGGGGCCTCATGGCGGCCTCTTGGGGCCTCTTGGAGGCCTTTTGGAAGTCTCTTGGGGCCTCCTGGGCGCTTCTTGGGGCCATCTTGGAGGAGATCGATCAAAGAAGAGGGTGGGGTTAATTAGCCCTGCCCCCCCAAGAGGCCAAAATGGTGCCAAAACCCTAGTAAAATCGATGATTTTGGCTTCCTCGCCGAGGCCGTTTTGTACGCTCTAACTACCAGCGGCCCCCCCCGTCCAAGTCCAGGGGAGGGGGTTAGGGGGAGGGGTAAACCCCTCCCCGAAGGGGAAGCAGGGAAGATGGAAGAGGAAACTCCCGGAATCACCTACGCCCAGAGGGCTGGTGGGATTTGAAATGGTGTTGCCATGGATGTTCGAGGTTTGAGCCTGCAAAACGTGAATCACAAGACGGATTGATTTTCGAGGTGCAAAGGCCCATATGGATTTCACCCTGAGCCCTCCACCCTAGGAAAATGCTTAGATCGTGTTGTTTGCGTGCAAGTGCTGCTGAATTGTCGTTTCCTCTACGTTTTGTTGCGTGGTTTCTCTGGGACCTTTTTGCAGGCCTCGGAGGCGGCCTCGTGGGAGGCGTGCCAGGGCCCCTGGGGGCTCGGGCGGGGGCCTTCTCGGGGGAGGAGGAGGAGGAGGAGGAGGAGGAGGAGGAGGAGGAGGAGGAGGAGGAGGAGGAGGAGGAGGAGGAGGAGGAGAGGAGAGGAGAGGAGGAGGAGGAGGAGGAGGAAGGAGGAGGAGGAGGAGGAGGGAGGAGGAGGAGGAGGAGGAGAGGAGGAGGAGGAGGAGGAGGAGGAGAGGAGGAGGAGGAGGAGGAGGAGGAGGAGGAGGAGGGGGGGGACCTGCGAGTTTCCCCTCTTGGGCCCTCTTGGCGGTCGTCTTGGGGCCCTCTTGGGCGCCCTGGCGCCTCTGGGGGCCTCGCGGGCGGGGGCGTCTTGGGGGCCTCCGTAGGCCAGCTGGGGCACCTTGCCGGCGACGGAGGCCGGATTTTGAGGCTCCCAGGGCCCTGGAGGCGCGCCGAGCAGTGGGGGATGAAGCCCCCCCACCCCCACCCCCTCGAGCGAGACGTTGGACCCCTGAGGGAGGAAGAAGCGGGGAGGGGCGGGCAGCCAAATGTCTCGCACCCTTCTTACGTACCCCCAGCAAGCGGAGGTCGGCGGATTATGAGCCCGAGTGAGATCTTCAAGTTTCCACGAATTCTGGCTGAGCTGAGTTACAACTTAAAGCGTGTAACGTCGCCTTCTGTCGGAGGACATTTCTTCGCCTTCGAGCAACCAGACATATTCGTAGAGGACGTGGTGGCATTCTTCCAAAAGGTCATTAATTTTAGTGAGTGCAAGTCTAGCTGTCCGAAATTTGGCCAGGGGCGCAAGATGGAATATTGCCGTATTGGCATGTATGTGTTGTTGTTGGGTTTGTTTGGAGCTGGAGTTCGCCGGAGATTGGTTTCGAGACTCTAGCGCGATTGGACCCAGTAGTTTAGGCAGCTCGCTGGCATCACCCTGGCACTCAGAATCCTTTTTGTGGACGTTGATGCCCAACCGCCCCTCGTCCTCCCCTCCCCATCTCTCAGTGATATTTCAGTCGTCCAGAGGCCACGTACGCTTCGGGAAGAATTGCTGGGAGTCCGCACGGGATCGTCCAAGGGATAGTGCGGATTCCTTTCTCTTCCCCGTTTCCCCCCCTCCGCGTTCCTTCGTGCGCTAAGCAGGCGAGCCGCTATGAAGTTGCAGGTGTTTTCACACGCCCAATGCACTGCAGCCGATGTGCCCGCACAGCATGGCTTGTTAGATTCGAGCGGAGGGACGGAGCAGGGAGTGGAGGTGGATGAGGGATAGAAAGCGGCGAGGAGGGATGAACGGAGTGGGGAAGGAGGGCGGAGGGGGAGGAGGAGGAGGAGGAGGAGGAGGAGGAGGAGGAGGAGGACGAGGACGAAGAGGAGGAGGAGGAGGTGGACGGAGGGTCCCCTCGCATTCTTTTTTAATCCTCGTCCTCCTTTCTCCCGCCCTCCTCCTTCCCTCCCCCCGTCTTGTTTCCATGACATGTTCCCTCTTCCCTCCGCCCCAATCCCTTTTTCCCCCTCGCCTGCCCCCTCCTCACCTATTCCCTTTCTCCCCTCCCTATCCTCGCTCTCCCCCCTCAACTCTTTACTGGCTTCGCCCCCACTCCTCCTCCTCCTCCTCCTCCTCCTCCTACTCCTCCTCCTCCTCCTCCTCCTCCTCCTCCTCCTCCTCCTCCTCCTCCTCCTCCTCCTCCTCTTCCTCCTCCTGGTCCACTTCTTCCTCCTCCTCCTCCTCCTCCTCCTCCTCCTCCTCCTCCAGATCATCCCTCCTCGTTCCTTGTGGCGAGTTCCCCCCTGTCGCACCCCCAGGCGTGTCGGCAGGGCGGGCTGGGCGATTCGCTCGAGACTGCCTCGGTGTTTACGGTCGTGGGGCTCGAAAGTTGTAAGATTACGTCGGGCGTGTCTTTCTACAGGTGGGAGATTCCGAAATAGTCACACACACACACACACACACGCGCGCGCGCGCGCGTCGGGCATATTGCCGCAGAGCGTGCGCTCATGCGAGGATTTCGACACTGCATTGAGATGATTTTTGAGGGACGTTGATCATCGGCTGCCCGCGTCCTCTTCCGTTTCCCCTTCCCCCCTTTTCTCCAAAAGATGCGTTGGCAGGAAAAAATGGGGACGATGTGTTGCTTATTGTTTGACTCTGTTTGAGTCATTTGTGGCTGCCTTTAACTGTTCCTTCAAGATCCGCCTGCAGGGGGGCATACCCGACCGTAGTGCAAGAGCTTCAAGGATGGCGGGCGGCCCTCGCCTTAGCGACACGCACGTTCGTTTCAAAAGTTTGCAACAGCTTCAAGGATGAAGAACGGCCCGTTTTCGAAATGCGGCTCTCGCCTCAACTTCACGTACGTTCGTTCCAAAAGTCTGCCACAGCTTCAAGGATGGAGGGCGGCCCGTTCTCGAGACGTGGCCCTCGTTTAGCGCCGCGCACGTTCGTCTTGAATGCGTGCAGCCGCTTCAAGGATGGAGGGCTGCCCGTTTTCAAAGCGTGGTTCTCGCTTAGCGCCGCGCACATTCGTCTTGAACGTCACCAACCATCTCAAGGATGGAGGGCGATTCCTTTTTCTACATGTGGCCCTCGCATTAGCGGCGTGCACATTCGTGTGCAACAGTCACACTGATTCGCGGGGCTGAAGTCACAGGAATGGCGTTCTGGATTCATTTAGGCTTGTCAGGACGCAACAGTCATGTTGATTCGGGGAACACGCGCTGGGGAACAGTCATGGCGCGGAGTGCTACGAGCCGGGGAACACGCGCCCGCTGTCCGTGGTGGACGCGAGCAACCGCATTCTTGCATCTATCTTCCGGAGGGCGCTGGAGAAGGCAGTGGCTCATCGTATTTCCTTGTCGCAGAGGGGGTTCATTCCAGGCAGGCAGATGCTGAGGAACATTCTGGAGATCGATTTCGCCGCCCAGAAGATTTCCCTGACGTCGCGCCGGGGATGCATTCTGCTGTTCGACTTCCGCGCGGCGTTCCCCAGCATGGACCACTCCTTCATGTGGGAGTCGCTGGAGGCTGTTGGACTCCCGCAAGAATTTATACGCGCGTTGAAAATGTTCTATGTCCGGAACAAGCATGAGATCAAAGTGGGCGGCCAGTTCTTCGACAGCATCACCGTGGAGAGCGGAGTCCGGCAGGGCTGCCCGTTATCACCGTTGCTGTTCGCGATTTGTGCAGATATCCTGCTTCGAGAGCTCTCGCGGCATCTTTCTGGGCACGAAGTAGTGAGAGCGTTCGCAGATGACACGGCTGCAGTAATCGCAGATTATGCGGTGGCGGTTCCGGTTATCAGCAAATTGTTCTCTGAATTTGAAAAGATATCCCGGTTGGCTCTCAATATCAAGAAGACAGTGTTTATCCCATTATGGCGCTTCCAGTCGGAGTCCAACGTCAGGGCGCTCATTCGCGAGGTGGCGCCGCAGTGGAGGGACATTTTGATTTCCCTTCGCGGAAAATACCTCGGCTACTGGGTGGGGCCAGGCGCCGGCAACATGTCATGGGATAAGCCGCTCGAGAAATTCACGAAGCGCGTGCAGAGCTGGGCACAAAGGCACCTTGGACTTTTCTTGAACAGCATTGTGTTCAACACGTTCATCATATCGGTATTGAGTTTCGTGATGCAGCTTCAGGATTTGCCGGGGGACATGGATAACATCTTTTCTTGGGCGTTACGCCGCCTGGCTCCGGGCCCTGGGAACTGGATCATGCCTGAAGATTTGTGCAATTTACGAGAGGCATTCGGGATCAAGTTTTCATTCGCTCAACCTCGCTGCGTTGCACGGGCCGCTAAGCTGAGAGTGATTGAAACTGTCGCCCCGGACTGCAAAGAGCGCGTCGAAGAGTTGCGCATGCTTGATGGAGGAGTACTGCAAGGCCCGTTCGGGAGCTGGCACGCCAATTCTTTGTTCGCAATCCTGCACCGCACAGAGCAGCAACTGGAGAAGGACGGGATCAGCCGCAGCCAGATCCGGAGGGTGCTGAACGGCCCTGCTAGGTTTGGTCCAGCCAGCTTCCAGTCTATTGCAACCGATCTGATCAATCCCCATTGCCGACCTGACCATCTACAGCGCACTGCTCACAAGCTTGCCCGGTGGAAGTTTCCAGGCGACGAAGCGGCGCTGGTGGCGCGTGTCCAGGAGGCTTTCGTAATTCTACATAAGTGGTGCCCGCCCAGGGTGGCGTCGGCATACCTCCGCACGTTATTCAACGGCTGGGCCACCCGTCGTCGGATGAGGCACGCAGAGAAAGATGGGGTCGGCGAGCCGTGGCAGTGCTTACTCGGCTGCAAGAGCGGCGACGACAGCATCGAGCACTACAGTATATGTCCTGCTGTGTGGAGCCATCTGCAACGAGACAGACCTGCTGGATTGGTGCATTCTTCCTCCTGGACCCAGGAACTTCTCCAGAAGATGTCGTGCGAATGGCGCTGGTCAATTACGGCGTGTACCGCACTACCAATTACCTCCGGTTCACGCCTGCGGCAACGGGCGTGTCGCCCCTGAAACTGCTGCGCCGCTGGGTCAAGAGGGGCGCGGAGAAGTCGCGAGCCAGGCGCCTCTTGTATGACGATCATTGAGTTCATCTATTTTGCTGTCGCTTTCACTCACTACCCCGTGCGGGGTGGCGGATTCTTCGACTATAAACGATAAACAAAAAACAAGCAGTGGCCCCGGGGGAGAGAGAAAAAAAGAAAAAAAAAAAAAAAAAAAAAAAAAAAAACGCAACTGTCATGTTGATTCGCGGCGTTGGTGTGTTGGCACGTTTGAGGATGTCCAGACGGTTGTCTTCAAATGTGGCATGCTTCGCAATGAAAAACATGTATGTAGGGAAATGTGAAGAGGGAATTTTGAGGGAGGATGTATTGCAACATCTTTGATGCGTCTTGCGTTTAGAACTAATCCTCCTCATCATCATCATCATCCTCCCCTCTCATCGCGCCCTCCGAGTCCGATCCCTCCCATCCTCGCGTTCTCCCCTCTTTCCCATCCCCTCCTGCCCCGTCCCTAGGGTTTCGCGGCAGAGAATGTTGTGTCGAGCATGCGCACGCTGCACTCGTAGAACATTGAACTTTGTATACCAAAGAGGCGTAGAGCACAGAGCGCGCACAGCAGACTGACATTTGGTCCGCCAAATACCCCACGCTGAATACCACAAGCGGAGCCCGCGCGCACAGTGCCTCGTCCTCAAAAGCTAAAGTTGGGTACCCTGCTTCTCTCTCTGCGCCCCCTTCTCTGACGCCTGTTCCCTCCCCCCTCCCGTCCCCCTGTCTCCGTTCCCCTCCTCCCCTCCCCACCCCCATTCCTCAACACTTCCCATATCAGTCCCCCCCCTCCCCTCGAAGAGCGCTCTTGTGGCTCCTGTCTTTCCAGCCTCCTCTCCGTGCTCCCCCCTGGCATCCTTGTCTTCTTCCTGCCCCCATGCTGGTACCCTTCGTCCCCTTCCCCCTCCGCTCCTCCTGCTTGTCTTTTTCCCGATCCCCTCCCACCTCCCACTCCTCCATCCCCCATCCCCCTCCGACGACCACCGCCGCATTCACGGCCACCGCCACGGCGACGACCACAGCGGCGACGACGGCGCAACGGCGACCACGACGACCACGGCGGCGACGACCACGGCGGCGACGGTGGCCACGGCGGCGGCCACGGCGGCAACCACGGCGGCGGCGACGACGGCGACGACCACGGCCGCGGCGGCGACCACGGCCGCGCCGCCCGACCGCGGAGGCCTCGCCGCCGCGGATGCCTCGCCGGCCCTCCGGCGGATCTCGGAGGCGGTGGCCGCCGGCAGGGCCGCGCCCGCCTTCCCGCCAGGCGGGCACCGCCCGCCGCCGCTGGGCCGCCGCCCGCCCACCGCCCACCGCCCGCCCTCCTCCTCCTCCTCCTCCTCCTCCTCCTCCTCCTCCTCCTCCTCCTCCTCCTCCTCCTCCTCCTCCTCCTCCTCCTCCCTCCTCCTCCTCCTCCTCCTCCTCCTCCCTCCTCCTCCTCCTCCTCCTCCTCCTCCTCCTCCTCCTCCGTTGCTCTCCCATTGCATGCCAGAGGAGCGGGTTGGCACCGCTTCCGGCCGGGCCCCGGTGGGCCGTCGAGGAAGCGACTCGGGATGAAAAGTCGGTCCTGGGCTGCCACGGCCTACGGCACGAACGGGGAAAGGGTGGGGACTGCCAGGGGGACCCCGTGCTGGCAAGAACACTAGGGTTAAGTCGGGCCTGTCCCCCTACAGGGGGCTTTTCGTCGAAAAATGGAAAATACCCCCAAAAATACACAAAAAAGTCAACAAGTATTCAAAATTAGTCCCCAGACTATTTTTGGATTATTTTTTGTTATTTTTGGATTATTTTTTTGGCTTTCGTCGAAAATCCCCCCTGTAGGGGGACAGGCCCGACTTAACACCAGCACCAACACAAGAGGGTTGCCTCCACAGGGGGAGGAGGATCCTGGACTCCGGTGCTGGGTGTCACACCTCGGTCGCCCCGAGGCCAGACTCTTGCTACCGTCGCCGAGGTCGAGATCTCCCTTCCCGCGGTGGAGGCACACCGCCGGTATGCATCCTCTCCCTTCCCGCGGTGGAGGGATTGTCGACGAAGAATATATATATATATATATATATACATTTGTATATATATGTGTGTATATACATATATATATATATAAAAACAAAAAACAAAAAAAAAAAAAAAAAAAAAAAAAAAAAAAAAAAAAAAAAAAAAAAAAAAAAAAAAAAACTGGCCTGCCCCCCCTACAGGGGGATTTTCGACGAAAAGTAAACAAAAAAATACCCCCAAAATAATCCAAGAATAGTCTGGGGACTATTTTTGGAACATGTTTTAACTATTTTGGGGCATTTCTGGGGTATGTTTGATTCTTCGTCGAAAATCCCCCTGTATGGGGACGCGCTCGACTTAATGTTATGTTTATGTGATCGTTTTGTATTAATTGTCTTGCCGATCGGCGCGGGCCCCAAAACAGGGGAACAGAAAGTGACATAGACATAAAAACTCGGAGGTCCGCGCGGATTTCTCGGATCGGCGCTGGACCCCCCTCCTTGGCGCGCGGAGCGCGCCAGGGGCGGCGCTGGAGGCGCCGCCGAGGGGCCCCAGCGCCGATCCGAGAAATCCGCGCGGACTTCCGAGTTTTTATGTTTACGTCATTTTCGGTTCCCCTACAAAACCCTTTTCCCCCCACTGGAGTAGATCTTGGCTGTTTTTGGCGCCTGTTTCGAGCAGGTGGAGCCTCCCCCACAATGGACGCACTGTCGCAAACAGTCGCACTCAGCAGAGGTCCGGAGCCAGACCCCCCTCCTTCCCCCCCTCTTCCTCCCAATGTCGAAACGCCGAAATAAAAAAGACGCTCACTATGTCATTCTTCGTTCCCCTTAACACGGCATCGAATGCTTCGGGGGAGGGCGTCGAGCTCGTCGGAGTCTGGGGGCGGATTCTCAGCGGAGTCCAGGCCAAGAGGAGGAGGGTCGAGCCCGTGTTCCGTGCGAGGCGCGTGCCCGGGCCCTCCAGCGGCCCGAGAGCAGTGCGAGGACTTGCTCGAATGGTTTTAGGTTTGGGCCCCCAGGATCCTGAGATCCAGGCGTCTCGATGTTTGTTCCACACTGGGCGACCCCGCCAGGATTCGGGCCCTGGAGCCCTCTCAGATCGATCCAGCTCGAGAAACGCCGCAGAGAGCTTGGATCCAGGGCTTTGGTCGCGATCGCCGATGATGTTGCATTTTGCGTCGCGGCGTCGGATCTCAGGGGAGGTCGTCGCAGACTTGAGTCGGGCCTCTCCCTCAAGAGGGGTAATATTCGAAAGTAGCCCATAAATAGTCTGGGAGCGAAAATTCGATTATGTTTGAACTATGTTGGGGCATGTTGGGGGTATTTCTATTTGTCCAAAAGAATGTTGGCTTAACATCTGTTTAAAATATAACAGATAAATAAACAAATGAATAGAAATACAAATATATATGTATATATATAAAAAATATACATATATATATCACACAACACACCAAAAAAACAAATAAAAAACAAAAAAACAAAATGCAGGGGGGCATGCCCGACCTGATCGCAGACCTCAGAACAGCAATAGAGCAGCGCGAAGGGTGGTACCAAGAGCTCCAGGCCTTCCGCTCCTCAACGGACAGGACGTCGGAGGCCCAGGGCACGCACAGGCGCGTGCCCGCATCGAGGACAACAAAAAAGAAAAATGCATGTTATAAAAAAGGGGGAAGAACAAAAAAAACACTAAAACACACAAAAAAAAAAAAAAGCTTTCGGAGGTCCGCGCGCACCTCGTAATGGTCGGCGCTGGAGCCCCCCCGCTCAGGAGCCGGGCGACGGCGGCTGGCAAAGCCGCGGCTGCTAAGATCGGGAGCCTGGAAACGGGGGTCAGTGCAAACGGGGGCCAGCCGGAGCGTCCGATCTTGCAGGATCCTGCAGGGCCAGGGTCGCATTGGCCCGGGCTTGGGTGCAGGATCCTGCAGGATCTTGCAGAATCCTTCGCATTGACCCGCGTTTGGGCGCGGGATCGTGCAGGATCTTGCAGGATCCCGCAAGGCCTGACTGACCCGGGTCTGGATTGACCCGGGTCACAAGATCCCCGATAAAACGGAGCTCCGTGAAATTGTTTTTTCCTGGAAGCAGCCCGTTTGAGCTTGATTCCAGGAATCTGTTTTGCTTTCTTCCGGGGGAAGACCGTTTTAGCAGCCGCGGATTTGCCAGCCCTCGCCCAGCTTCCAACCCGCCCCACACCCCTTCCCAGGGCTCGTTCCGACTCCTCCGGTTCGATCCGATTAGACTTCGATGGCTTCCGATTCCGATTCGACTCGATTCGGGACTCCGATGTGGCCTCCGATTCCTTGCTGGAGGCACACCGGCCTGCCGGCTTCCGCCGACTCGACGGATCCCGGCTCGGCTGCCGATTCCCGCCGATCCGATGCGTTTCGATCGCCGATCCGGCTCAGCGATTCGAGGCCGAGCTCTCCTGGCCCCTTCCAGGGCGCGCAGTGGCGCGCCAGAGGCGCCGCCCGGAGATGTAGGGGCGGGGCTCCAGCGCCAGCTCAAGAGGACCGCGCGACGCGGGCAACCGCGCGCTCTTGGCGTGCGGCGCAGCTGTCGGCGGCGAGCGAGGGGGGGGCAAGGAGAAGGAGAATTTACCAGCCTCGAACTTATCCCTATCTCTAAGATTGACACGCCAGAAGGCGATGACAATCTTAGGGATGCGCCCTCAAAAAATAAGGGAATCCCTAAGATTGGCATCGTGATGAGGAGATGCCCAGCACAGGGATAGGGATATGTTCCAGGCTGGTAAGAAGGCCTGCTCAGAAGGCGGCGGGACTTCTCAGGAGCCCTCGCGCCTTCTGGGGAGCTTGCGGCGCCTTCGGGGTAGGCTCAGAGACCTTCTCGGAAGGCCCGGGGACTTTCGAGCCTCTGGAGAAGGCCGTTCGCTGTCTCCCTACCCCCCTGGGCTCGCCGCCGAAGCTGGTCAGCACTCTTCCCTCCTAGATGGAGGATCGCGCCGCATCGCCGACGCAGCGGGCCGATGCATCGGCGATGCGGCTCGATGTGGAGCCCAATTTTCTCCACGCCGACGTCGCCGATGTATCGCCGACGTCGCCAGTGCATCGCCAGTGCAGCGCCGATGCGTCGCCGATGCGTCGGCGGTGCGGCGAGATCCTCCGACCCCGTCTACTCGGTCCCCATCTAGGAGGCCTACCCGCAGCCTGGCACAAGCCCCGGGTGCTCTCTGGGCGGGCGCCATGGGCCGCTCCGCCGCCGCTCGGCGGGCCCGCGCGGCCGGCCTCGCGCTGCTGCCGGCGGCCTGCCAAGGCCGCTACAGCTACATGCGGTGTGCAGGGGCACAACGGTTCAGTATCGTTTCACAGATCCCCATCCCCAGCCCCAGCCCCATCCCCACCATCCCACCACCCGAGCTGGGGTTGTGCGCCTCGAAGCTCGAAGGGAGCAGCCCATCTCCCCATCAAGGGAGGCGAAGCGGCCAGTGGTTCCCATGCCACGCCCGTGGCGATATTTCGAGTACTCTTGACAAGCGTTGAGCATGTTCGGGTGATTTGTCAAAAATCTGTCGTTCTAAATCCGCCCGTAGGAGGACATGCCCGACCCAACCTTTGGGGGGGGGGACAGGCTCAGGGGGGGGGATGCAGCGACCCCAATCGCCCATCCGTCGCCTATAGGGGCCTGACAGCCCACCCCGCCCAAGAACGTCCAGCTCCACCATCGGGGGCCCGTCGCCAGCCTGTCGGCGACGTCTCGCCGATGCCGGCCCGATGCTGCCCCCGCTGCGCCGGTCCCCCCCCCGACGTTGCCCCGCAGGTGCGGGGACGGCGTGCGCTTGTGCGGCGTGCTGGCTCTCGAGACCGGGCTCGGGCGCGGCTACTACCACCACGCGGAGCCGACCGTGCACGGGCTGTGGCCGCAGGTCCGCCCCTACGGGGACTCGCAGTGCGTGCCGCCCAGGGAGAGCACGGTCGAGCGCCGCGTCTACCCCTGCTACCGCCAGGCGGGCGCCCGCGCCCTGTGGTTCGAGGGCCACGAGTGGTCGAGTCACGGCGTGTGCGCCGGCGCAGAGAGCGACTCGGACTTCTTCGCGCAGGTCTGCGAGTTGTCGCACGAGCCCCTCCTGCTGATGCAGCAGGCCAGGGGCGAGGGGCTGCGGGGCATGGAGGGGGCACTGCGCGCCGCCGGCATGCCCATCTACAGCGTCGAGGCGTTCACCGGCCAGATCGAACTTTCAGCGTGCGCGGGCGCGGACGGGCGCTGGAGGCTCGCGGCACCGGCAGATTTCGAGCGCGCCTGCGGGGAGCGCGATGGCGCCGCCCCCGAGGGCGCTTGCCTCCCCGATCGGCGTGGGCCGCGCTGCCGCGCAGACGCAGACTGCGCAGGGGTCGGGGGCTGCCTTCGGTGCGCGCGGTCTGGGTTCTGCACCAGCGTTAAGTCGGGCCTGTCCCTCTACAGGAGGAACATTCAGAAGTTGCCAACAAATAGTCTGGGGACGATTTTTCTAGCATGTTCCGACTCATTTCGAGTACTTCTTCTATTAGTTTAAGGTTCTCGCCCCAAATCCGCCTGCAGGAGGACATGCCCGACCTAACACCAGCGTGCCGCTCGCCCTGGCCGCCTGGCAGCAGGGGCCGCGCGCGGGGTTCGCGTGGTGCGGGGCGCTGCTCGCGGCGGCCT
>CAUYUJ010004969.1:235996-258496 GCA_963575745.1 Prorocentrum cordatum | reverse complement strand
AGGAGGGAGGAGGGAGGAGGGAGGAGCGAGGAGGGAGGAGAGGGAGGAGAGGGAGGAGAGGGAGGAGAGGGAGGAGAGGGAGGTGGAGGAGGAAGAGCAGGAGGAGGAGGAGGAGGAGGAGGAGGAGGAGATGAGATGAGATGAGACCTATCGCGAAGCGAGTCGAAGAAAAAGAGAGAGGCAAGCGGCGGGGGGGCGGTGCGGCAGTCCTGCTAGACCACCACGTCGGCGGCGGCCGCGGCCGCGCGCGCGCCGCACGCCGCTGACCCCCACACACACACACACACACACACTTAGGGGGCCCCCGCCGCTCAAACCCCGTTAATTCCCCCGTGCCTTCTTCTCAGCTTTGCTGAGGACTTTGGGCCAGAGGTTCCGTGAAATACGGTCCAAATACTCCTTCCGAGACTTAGTGATCGGGACTGGAGGGACCTGCCTGGCAGGACATAAGCTCGCAAGACCACGCAACTGCTGGTGACCATAACAGCCACACGCTTTACAAAACCAAAGGTCGAGAACATTATTATATAACATAATATGAGACCTGTGGACCACACCCCCAGCGAGATATAAATCACGACCCAGAGGCAATTTAGAAAGCGAACTCGAAACGTGCAGCAGCTCAAAGCATTCGGTGGCTAACCACGTCGCTCTCCCAGCTTCAGTGGCAGAGCCTCGGCACCTCGAACACTTTTTCCCGCACTCACGGACGATATGCTGGGACCGAAACAGGGCAACAGCCACAGGAGGCGGGGGGGGATCAACAGCAGCAGCAGCAGGGCGCCGTTGTTTTTTCCCCTCAACTCTGATAGCCTCAAGAGTGGTTCTGAGCAGCCGTTCCCTGATCAAATGGGCATCGGCCTCAACCTGGGGCAAACGAGAGCGTTGAGCGCCCGAGACCCCGAAAATCTTGGCCGCTTCACCAGCTAAATGGTCCACAAAGCAATTCCCTGCAACGAGAGGCCCCGACAGGTTACGCTCAACAACTTTCTGCGCCTCTAAGTGAGACGGGATCTGTAAAACAGAAAGGTCACCAGGATGACGCTCCGTCGACTGAATGACCTCCCCTAGGCGTCGCCACAAATCGGCATTCGGCCCCGTCGGGCCCGTAAAAAGCTTGGTCCAGAAACCCCGACACACTTCCTCGTTGTCGGTCACAAAAGCCATCGGTCCCCTGGACTGGGCCACGGCTGTGGTAAAACAAAACAACTCGCCCCTGGGGACGGACTGGTGCCGACCAGGCAGCGGGCCATATACAAACCGAATTTCAGATGGACTAGACTGCTCAGGATTAGTGGACACAGCCATCCCTACCCTGCGCAGCCTCGGGTCGTGGGTGTCCCGTCCCCCAGACGCGTCCCCGAAAAGGAGGAGAGGCTGGAGGGAAGAACCTACCCCAAAATACGGAACAACTTCAACGTCATCAGGGTGGCTGCGGACCCAACACTCATCATTGGAGGGGGGGTCGAGCTCAACCATATCTTTGGGAATCAGGCCCCTAAGCCAAAAACACTCACAGTTGTTAGCTTGGGCCAAGGCTTGGGGCACTAACCGATCGGAAGCAGCAAAAACAGGCGAATCGCGGTTACATTCGCACTCCCACACCCGATGGAGCGGGGTGTCTAAAGCCTTGCCACATCTCCTACACAACTCAGGGGCCTGTATACCTAATCCTTGTTTTCTATCATCAGTCCAGGTTCCGCCGACGGCGATCGTCATCATCAATTCGCTGAGCTGTCGTCCGTGCCCTGGGAGACGCTCCAATTGCAGAAGGTACCGACGGAGACTGAAATTGTCGACGCCATTCTCCATGCCACTCCCACATTGCGATTTAGCTGCAGCGTCTCTCCACAAACGATCCTGCAACGATTGAGCAAACCTATATATGAGGTCTCGTGCTTGGTCGAAAGCCTGAAACTCAGCCGATGCGAAACTCCATACATCTTCATCTTCCCCCCCTCGGCTCGGCGGAAACCACAACGCCTCTTGCGGTAGGTCCCACCCCGCATTCGTCAGGTAGGCGATCACCGCTGTAAGAGGTCCCCGTACATGTCGCCACCGATGCTGGGGCTCCAGGCCCCTAAACTGCTGAACTGCGTCGCGCCATACCCGAGCTATGGGAGCTCGGATCCTGGGGAACTCCAGCCAGCACTGCATCCATTGCCCCAAGCACTGCCGAGGGAGGGCGTACCCTGGGTCAGCTCCTGGCGCCCTGAGGTCCAGCAAGGTGGTTAAGCATCGTCCACGACGGTGCCCAGACACAGCCCCCAGCCTACGCCGAAGATCAAGCAAGACCGTATCAGGAAGCCCAAGAACTTGATGCCCGTAGCGAGCCCCTGCTTGAGGCCTTGCAAGCTCGATCTTTTTCAACACTCGAAATCGTCTCGAAGCACTCGCATACTTACGAAGGCGCCCATGCTGCTTCTTGGTGGTGATCATGCGCTGGTTCCGAGTAGCCCTGACGAGCCGTTTCACACAACTCATGTCGACACCAAGATATGTCAGTCGCGAAGCGCACTGAACTGCCACTCCTCGACGCTTCAACTCTCGCACGATGGCCTTCGCATCCTGCATCGATGAGCAAGTGATTGCACTCTTCGGGGCAAGCTTCAGGCCTTCGCCCTCGAGCATGCCGCTAACTGCGGTGACCCCCTCGATGAGCTGGTCACGCACGAACTTGCTGGAGCCGACAGCCGTCTGGGACAAATCGTCGATCCACAAGCGTTCTGATAGAGCTGGGCGCGCCACCGTCAACCGCTCCATCACCAGGCCCGTGACACACCGAGCGAAACGCGTGCCCGATCGGAGCCCCTGAATGATGCTCCTCGTAGCCTGGAACGGGAGCGACACCGCATCGCCCTGATCGAGCATCCTCGGCGCCATGCATACCTGCAACTCTAGCCCCAGCATGACTGCTGGGAATCCGTATCGAACCGCACCCTTGACAAGGGTGCTCCACTCCATCCTGTCATAGAAACTCTGGATGTCAGCAAGCGCATGACCGTTCGCCAACTTTAATCTCGTGAATAACTCGTCGTCCAACGCCCTCATGAAAACTTCCTTGCGGGAAGAATTCCCTCGCACTGCAGCATCCCACGACGGTTGCTCGGTCTGAGCCCACGCCTGAATTACAGGCTCACGCGCCAGCGACCAAACCCTGCACAGAACACAAATCAGGCCGATGACGCGGAACTGGCCCTCGGCCTTCTTGGGTAATAAACGGCCCAACACACCCATCAATTGCCAGGGCCAGGTCTGGCACTCCTCAAACATGTTGAAAAGCTCCGCTAGCTCTGCCACCGCTTCGTCAGGTAAACGCTCTAAATCGAGCGGGGACAGGCGATCAATGCCTTGCCCTGCTCGCGCCTTCATAGATCGAAACGCTCTACGAAGATCGCCCACGTCAAGCGGGTCAAGGGGTGCTAACCGAGCTCGATTGCGGACAACGTCGAAAAGTGTCAAGACCTCCTCGCGACTCTTAACCTCCTGAGAAGTCCATAGCTGGCGCCAGTGAGCCGCTCGGTGGTACACCAAGTGATAAGGGTGATAGAGCATGCCGCTGGGAACCTCAATCTGGCCAGCCGACTGCGGAGCCTCCCTGGACGCTCGAAAGATGGTTCCCGTGGTAGAATTATCCGTAATCCATGCCTTGAAATCAGCCATGGAGGCAGAGATGGCACGGTTGCGCGCCTTGCCTGCGATGGCCGCTGCCTCCTTGTTGAAGTTCTCCATCTGCTGGCACGGCACGCTAGATAAGTCCTGCAACAAGTGCTGCCAGACCGCCCAGGATGTGGCCGAAGGGCCTGCACCAACCAACTTCTGAACTCCATCAGGGGCCTGAAAACTCCATTTCTGCCCAGCGAGCGCAAGGTCGCGAAGCTGAGCGGCTCCGTTCCCTCGACGTCCATGCCGAGCCATTTTGCACAAGATAACGTTCACCCGCCCCCACCAGTTGGCAATCACATCCCTGAAAGGCATGTCACGATGATGCTGGGAGTGGCGCACTCGTTCAATCCTCATGAGCGGGCCCTCCGACCGCGAAGGTGAGCCTCCTCCATCCGTGCCCGCATGCTCGTGATGCGCTGCCTCGACCGTGGCAATCCAAGCAGAGAAGGCCCCGCTCACGCTGAGCACATGCGGCTGCCCGACTGCATATGAAAGCGAGTCACGGATGGGTGCACAGACTCGGTCAGGAGTGCGAACATGAAAGCCCATTCGCGCTCGAGCCAAACGCCAGCGGTCGGGTGAGAGCGCAAAGGCAACAGCAGCGAAGGAGGGCGGACAGGTGGGAGTACCACCGTGGGAGCTGGACTGACCTGCTGCCTCCTGAGACGGGTCGACCTCGACTGGGGGGGCCCCAACATGGTCATTCGCGACTTCGCTCGTGGAATGAACTAGGTCAGACGAATTCACTGGAGCACCCCACTGCGCAGCCTCGGCTTCACCTGACGCTGGGGCAGCAACACTAGCCACCCTGGGGGCTCCACTGGGGGGGAGGGGAGGCGAGGACGAGGACGAAGAGGGGGGACAGAGGGGTTCAACAAAATTGGGCTCCGCGGCCCAGGGACCCACCTCATCGTCCCAGAAACCAACATGGAACCCCTCCCAAGATTCGGGGTCGGCAAGAGGCTCGACATTGGGCGGCTCACCTAAGTCCTCTGACGCCTGGGCTGGTTGTGTCGACGGAAGGGCGGATGCAACCTGAGAGTCTACGAGCAAATCCCCAAACAACTGAGACGAACGCTCCAATTGTTTTTCCCGTGCAAGACTCTGGCGCAACGCATTGGCCCGCCGCGCCTGGGAAGACTTCGAACCTGGGGTCTCCTGCTGTTGCGGGCGAGAGACCTGGGCAAGCCGTTGGGGCAAGATGAGCGAACGCGTAATTAATTGCTCACCCGCCCCTCGCAACTGCAAAACTAACCCACAATGCGGCTTCCACGGGACGTCCTGGATGGCCTGGAGCCCCAAAACGCAAGGCGCCGCAGCATGAGAAACTAACGCAAAATCTATGTGAGACGCTCCACCGGCCCCCACGCACGTGTGCTCGACAGGGGCCTGCAGCGCCGAAGCCCCGATTTTAGACAGGAAACTCGAACGCTGGAGCTCCGACGGGGGCATATTAAAATCGCCCAGAACAACCCAAGGGAGCTGAAGGGCTTGTAAAAGCGTGCCGAGCCTAGCGAGTCTAGCTAAGCTTTCAGCTCGCAGGCCAAGACTGCACCTACCGTAGAAGACCACGATCACGATGCTGTATCCCTGCTGGTGGACAACAACTGGCAAGAACCCGTCCAACTGCTTCTCTCCTTCCACATACAGCTCGGTAAAACGACCGCTGCAGAGTCCGTGAACCTGTCTGTGGCCCTGCGAGATGAACAGTTCTCCTCCCTCTGTCGCTCTGAGCTTGCCTGACTCCGTACGGCAACGAGTCCCCGTAGCCCGAGCAGCATTAGAAAGAAGCCTAAGTTTGTTTTGTCGAGCTAGCTTGGCCCACTTGTTGTTCGCAGTCACCCCCACATGCGTCTCGCACAGCGCCAAATGCTGAAAGGCCTGACTCTGAGCAAGGTGCATCACGTAGCCCCAAGACTTGCGACCCAACATCGTGACATTCGAGAAAAAAGATCTGAACCACTTCGCAGCCCCCCGACGACGAAGCAGAATCCGATGGACTGCCACAGCGGCCCTCCGCCACGCCGCTGGCACCAAGCTGAGGCTGCTCAGCCCCTGGTGTAGATGGCGCGCCCGAGGCCCCCGCTGCCGCTCCCGAGGTCGAGGAGCCCCGCGACGAACCTGAAGGCGAAGAACCTGGGGCCCTGGACGCTCCCTCCCCCCTAGCCTCCTTGGGAGGGCCCGCGGCAACATTGGCAGGTGCCGCAGGTGGGGAAGGGTCCAGTCTGCCCGAAAAGGACGCCGACGAGCACCGCGACGTCGTAGCTTGCCCCCCTGCGCTCTCAGCGCAAAATCTAGCACCAGCCACAGACGACCCTGGCGGCGCCGCTGCATCGGCCCCCGCGGCCTCACACGCCACTGGCGGAGGCGCGGCGGAGGCCGCACCGTCTCACGCGCCAGCGCCGCTCCCTGCGCCGCGCCCGCCGCCCTTGGCGCCGACCACCTGCGCTGCCTGCGCGGCCTGGGCAGCAGTCGCCGCCGCCGCCTGCGCCGCCGCCGCCTTGGTGGTGCGGATCCGCTCGACCTCCGCGTCGATCCGCTGCTGCACCGTCTCTGGCGACTCGCCATCAGCCGCCGCGGGCGAAGCACCTGGCGGGGCCTCGGCAGGGGCCTCGGCCGACGGCGGCGGCGCCGCAGCCTGCGCGTTGCCGTCCGAGCCCTTGCGCTTCTTCTTCATCCTCTCGGAGAGCTGATGCTTGAGCGCCTCCATGCGCGAGTGCCACTCGCGCACCTTGTCGCCCTTCTCCCCGAGCACACCTTTAGCTGCGATAAGGTCCTTCTCTAACTGCAGCAACTCCTGCTTCTCGGTATCCTCACATTCGAGGGTGCCGTCCTTGAGCGAAGTGAAGAAACTCTCGTCCCAGACTACATCGAAGCATAACTCACTCTTGCCTGGGCCCGTCTTCTCAGGCGACTGCGGCTTGCCTGGCTCGTCCATGCCTGCCTCCGCCCGCCGCCAAAGCCCTGACCGCCGTCCTCTTGGCGACCTCGGCCTGCGCCAAGATCCTGACTGTCTCCTCCTCGCGCTGCTGCGCCTGCGCCAACTGGTCAGCAGCCCTCGCAACGGCTTTCACCGCCGCGTCGTGCTTCGCGTTGGCGTCGCGCCACGCAGCCTCCGCCCTCCTGTGGGCCTCCCCCGCCGAGATGGTTGGCTTGGCCGTGGGCGGGGCCTGCTGCGCCAGCGCGGCCTGGAGGGCCAGCTTGAGCGCGGGGTCCTTCGCCACCTGGATCGCCTGCTGCAAGATCGCCGCGGAATCCTGCGAGGACACTCCCGTAGCTGGTGACGGCGGCAGCCCAAGCCACAGCTCGGTCTGCTCCTTCCCCTTGCCCTTGCCAGCCTTCTTCTTGTTGGGGTTGTGGAGCTCGAGGGTAACTCCACACCTGCATCTACAATTACGCTGCATCAAAATCGAATTCCACTCGCAAGTCGAGCACGACGGGCAGCGTGTATATGCTCCTGCTCCCTTGGCCATCGTCGGCACTGCACTCCCGTGATGGCTCTCCAAGCGGGCGATGTCCACTTCGCGCCTCAAACGCTGCCGGGACTCTGCCCTGCGCCGCCGCTCACGGCGATGCCACGCGGGCGAGCGAGATCGCGGCTGCTCGCTCGTCCCACTGATGCGCCCCTCAGACGGGGCTGGGGTCGTGGTCGATCGGGCAACTTCCCAAAATGGGTGCCTCGGACCACAACGCCTAGGAGGAGGAGGAGGAGGAGGAGGAGGAGGAGGAGGAGGAGGGAGGAGGGAGAGGAGGAGGAGGAGGAGGAGGAGGAGAGGGAGGAGAGGAGGAGGAGGAGGAGGAGGGGGGAGAGGGAGGAGGAGGAGGAGGAGGAGGAGGAGGAGGAGAAGGAGAAGGAGTCGCCCCCTCGGGCCGGTCCCCGCCGATCGTTCCCCTTCATCCCTGTCTCAAGGGTCGGCATCTTCACGCCCAAATCGGGGGAAGATCACCCCGACCTGATGGTGCTGGCCCCGTGGCGGAGCAGCTCTTCCCTCCTCCTTCGCATCACTCTTCCTCCGCGAGCCCGAGGCCCCTGGCGCTGCACTCCCATGCCGTCCCTTCCCCTTACCTCCCCAATTACCCACCTCGCCACATCACTTCCCGCCACGCCGATCCCTGCCTTCCCCTCCCCTCCACTTCCCTCCTGCATTCCCCATCGCGTTCCCTGCCCTCCACGGTTGGTGAACCAAGCCTCTTCACAGTCCGGTCGACGTCGATTGATCCAGCAGTGGCTTAAGCAGTTGTAGCTCAGGCCCTTGTCGAGCCAGCTGGCATCTTCACGCAGTCCTCCGGCATTGCTGCAACTTGTCAGAGCTCCGTCGGCAAAAAAGGCTCCGAGGGTGAGGAATCGTCTTGCAGAGAAGTGGGAGAGGCCAGCTCCAGAAATGTTCCCTTTGCCCAGGGCCTGGAAAGGATGATGAAGAGGAGGAGGTTCTGATTGTGAATAGAGCTGTGCGTGTCGTCTTCAAGGCGCTGTTGAGCCGTCAGGTGCTCTCAGTGGTCAAGTTGCTCGAGCAGACTGGTAAGTCATTGCATTTGTTTTTGAGCACCGACTTCCCTATGTGCGAGAATGTTGGGTTTGCTATCGTGGGGGCTTACGACTGCCTCGTAGACTACGAGAATAGGCGGGACGCAGATGTCAGGGTCCCTGATAACACAGAAGTGTTCACGGTGAAAATGCAACAGGTTGTGATATGGACAGCCATCCCGAAGTTTAGAACAGTGGACGTTGATGATTCCAGGCGCACCCTCGGAGATTTGGGCTTCGACCCTTGCCGCAACGCCTTGCAGATTTACGTTGAACGGCTCAGGCCGACGGCGGTCGTGGAGGATGCGGGCTATTCGCCAATGCCTTCTCGCACAGCCGCACCTCGTGATGGGAAGCGGGGTCAGGACGTCCAGCCTGCTTCAGTTTCAGAGCACGGCAAGGCTGTGGAGAATCAGTTGGGCGTTCGCACAGAGGGTGGCGACGTGGCGACATTGCTCAGGGCTCACAGCGACACCCCATACGTCGCACCAAATGGGCCTCTGCCCTCCAGCACACCAAACGTGTTCAAGATCGAAGACGCCTACGGCGAATCATCGCGACCCCCTGCTTGTCGGAAATTGCCATACGGCCAAACGTTGGGCCGAAGTCTGGCCAAACTCTCGGACTATGTGATCCCCCAGCCGATATGGAAACCGTTGAACAGTTTGGAAAAAGAAGAGTTAGGGCAAAGACAGGGAGGAGAAGGACGACGAGGAGGAGGAAGAAGAGGAGGCCTCTGGAGGCCCTCTTGGGGCCTTCTGTGGGCCCCCTGGGAGCCTCTTGGGGGGCCTCGCGGAGACCTTCGGGGGGTATCTTGGGGAGGCTCCTGGGGGGCCTCCTCAGGCCTCTTGGGAGCCTCCGAGGGAGCCCTTGGACTTCGGAGGCCGCCTCGGGCGCTCTCTCTCTGGGCAGTCGTGGGTCTCGTTGGGGGCGCGTGAGGGCAGCCTTGGAGGTCTGTGGGACCGTCTTGGGGGGCCTCTCGGGGCGGTAGTTGCGGCCTGTGGGGTTGCCCTGAAGGGTCCGGAGCCCGAAAAGGCGAGGCCGCTAAAACAGCAGCAACAACAACAACACCAACAACAACCACAACCACAACCACAACCACAACAACAACAACAACACCAACCACAACAGCAACAACAACCACAACAATAACAACAACAACAACAACAACAACAACAACAACAACAACAACAACAACAACAACAATCATTTTACCCGAACGCTCAGTGTTCTCACCAGTGCCAGGGTTTTCATGCGACGCGAGACAATACCCCCACTTCGTGGGGGGGCAGTTCAAGCTCTACCAAATATCCAAACGACTCTTCGCGACCACCCAAACCCAGCTTCCCGCCCTATGACGTTGGGACACTTCACTTCGTGGCGTGCGGACGACCGTGGCTACTACACTGGCGTGGGGTACACACCCACAGAACTTGGTCACTTATTCGGGGCGCGCGTGTGCCCAGCATCCTGCAATTGTGACATACAATACATGACACAGACAGACAGAGAGAGAGACAGAGAGCAGACAGAGAGAGAGACAGAGAGAGCGGAGTTGGTCACATTTTTGGGGCAAGTTCCTGAGATCGTCGTGTTTTTTGTTGGTCTTGCGCGCGCGAATGTCCACTTTACTTTTTTTTGCAAGGGAGTATTGAAATTTGATTATGTTAGAACAAGAAAAAGTAGCTCGCGCGAGCTCATGTAACATAAATGTTGAAAAACCATTGGTTTTGTGGGAGTCGGACAGCGCGCGCGGGATGAAATTTGGACATTTTTTTTTGAAAAACCATTGGGTTTTTGATGTTTTTATGTTGAAATCGTTACGAAACCTAAGGTTCTGGAAGGATTTCGTCTTGCGCGCGCGAATGTCCACTTTACCTTATTTTTTGCAAGGGATTATTGAAATTTGATTATGTTAGAACAAGAAAAAGTAGCTCGCGCGAGCTCATGTAACATAAATGTTGAAAAACCATTGGTTTTGTGGGATTCGGACAGCGCGCGCGGAAGGACATTTTGACAATTTTTTCTTAAAAAACCATTGGGTTTTTGATGTTTTTATGTTAAAATCGTTACGAAACCTAAGGTTTTGGAAGGATTTCGTCTTGCGCGCACGAATGTCCACTTTACCTTATTTTTTGCAAGGGATTCTTGCAATTTGATCAAGTAAGAACAAGAATTTTCATTTTCTAGTGTTTTTTGCAAGGGAAAACGGATTACAACAAAACAACCGGATCCGGTAATCCACTTTTCTGAAGCTTTCGCGAAAAATGATGAAAATGTAGCTGCGGCCTAGGCGCGGCGGGGGTCGCGCACCAGGGGTCCCAACAATAATTATTCTTTAGAATAATAATGTTCAACAACAACAACAACAACAATTACTAGCACGTGGGGACACTCCGTTCTCACCAGTGCCAGGGTTTTCATAGGAGGCGGGCAATACCCCCACTTTGTGGGGGGGCCGGTTCAAGCTCTACCAAATTTCCAAACGACTCTTCGCCACCACCCACACCCAGCTTCCCGCCCTATGACGTTCGGACACTTCACTTCGTGGCATGCGGACGACCGTGGCTACTATTCAGGGCCCCGCGGCCGACGACGACGGCGTGCGCGCGCGAAGAAAAAACGAATGTGTCCCGCATGGTATTATTTGACAGGGATGATGGCCCTGGCAGGTGCGCAACCGTTGTTGCAGAAGTTCGAAAAAGTTGCTCGCAAAAGCCCGTTTGACAGAAATGTTTAAAAAGTGTTGGGTTTCCTACGAATCCGCAAGAGCGCGCGGGATGAGATTTTGACATTTTTTTGTTGAAAAACCATTGGTTTTTTTGATGTTTTTATGTTAAAATCGCTCCGAACACTAAGCTTTTGGAAGGATTTCGTCTTGCGCGCGCGAATGTCCACTTTACCTTATTTTTTGCAAGGGATTCTTGAAATTTGATTATATTAGAACAAGAAATGTCATTTTATAGTGTTTTTTGCAAGGGAAAACGGATTACAACAAAACAACCGGATCTTGATGACATCGTATTACCTGAGGCTTCCTCACGAAAATGATGAAAATGTAGCTGCGGCCTAGGCGGCGCAGGGGGGCCGTGCACCAGGGGTCCCAACAATAATTATTCTTTAGAATTAATAATGTTCAACAACAACAACAACAAAAACAACAAAAGCAACAACAACAACAACAACAACAACAACCACAACCACAATCACAATCACAATCACAACCACAACAACACCAACCACAACAACAACACCACAAACAACAACACCAACCACAACAACAATAACAACAATCAGTTTACCCTCATGCGCGATGTGTCCACACGAAGCATGCGACCATCATGATAACCATCCACGTAATGGGGGACTCGTGTTCTACAGCGGGGTCCGTTATTCCCATTCCCAGATCTCTCGCCCAATGAGGTCTTGCAAACACCTCCTCCGAGGAATTTCAACATATCCCGCCTCGAAAACACAAGCCCGCGCCTTGCTGCGCCGATGCGAGACCGCCAGCCGAACCCCAGCGAAGGGTAAAGCACAAGGAAGTATCGAACGACACGATTGCCTTGGTGGGGATGGGGGCTGTCGGCGGTGAGGCAAGGACCTGGCCCTGAATAGAAAGGGAGGAAGTCTCGAGCAGGGCTGCTGTTGTTGTTGGGCGCGGCGCCACTGCTGAAGAGAGTAGGGCGCTAGTCCAGCGTAAAACAAAACGAAGTCTCGAGCGGGAACGCTGGTTTTGTTGGGACGGCGGCTTTCGGCGGCGAGGAGGAACACCGCCTTGAATAAGAAAGGAGGCAGCATCGAGCGGGAGCCGTGGTTTTGTCGGGACGGGGGCTGTCGGCGGCGAGGAACAGCACCGTCCTGAGGAAAAAGAGAGGAAATCTCGAGCGGGAGCGTTGTTCTTGCTGGGAGCGGCGCCAGTCCAGCGAAGAACGGAAGGAAGTCTCGGGCGGGAGCGCTGGTTCTGTCGGGGCGGCGGTTTTCGGCGGCGAGGAGGAACACCTCCTTGAGTAAGAAGGGAGGCGGCATCGAACGGGAACCGTGGTTTTGTCGGAGCGGGGGTTGTCGGCGGCGAGGAACAGCACCGCTTTCAGGAAAAAGGGAGGAAGCCTCGAGCGGGAGCGTCGTTCTTGCTGGGAGCGGCACCAATTCGTTCGGACGGCGGCTTTCCGCGGCGAGCAAGAACACCAGCCCTGAGTAAAACAGGAGGAAGTCTCGAGCGGGAGCGTTGTTGCTGTTGTTGGGGGGCCGGTTTTGGCGGTCCCCCAAACCGCCCGAGCGTGAGCCTCATTTTCAATGAAAATGTAGCCGGCGCTTCGGCGAGAGCGCCAAAGCGCTTTTAAGGTGTCCAACAATAATAATTGTTGAGTAATTAACATTCAACGACAGCAACAACAACAACAATCATTTTAAGACCGTTCGCCCTTATATGCTCTAGTGTCCAATAACGCGTATTTCCCAAACCCTCGATACCCGCCCTCTTCGTCTTCGATCGAACCCCTTTTGGGGGGTATACCCTTCTTCCCTGCAGGCCGGGCCCCGGCAAGCGGCGGGGCGGCCGCGGACCGTCGGCCTGGCCAGCGGCAGCGCTGATCGGCGGGGCGGCCGCGGACCGTCGACCCGACCCCAAGAGGGACGGACAGGGGACCGACCACGACGACGACGACGACGACGTCGAAGACGACGGCGACGACGGCGACGACGAGCGAAAGCGAGAGCGAGAGAGAACGACAGCAGGGCCACGAAGGGCACGAAGTAGGCCACGAAGGGCGACAGCGGGGACACGAAGGGAATGCGTATAGGGCCACGAAGAGTGCGAACGAGCGGGGGCCACGAAGTGCAGATAATGCGGGGCCACAGAAGGCAACTATGGGGCCACTGGGGGTAGCAACTGGGCCACGTAGGACAATGAGGGGGGCACAAATGGCGACAGCGGGGCCACGAAGGGCATGCACATGGGGCCACAACGGGCGCAACTCCTGGGTGCCTGGGTGTCGGGAGCGCGGCGCTTGGGCAATTTGCAGGAAATTCTAACGCAAGGTTATTCTTCAGTAAGTTGCAAGCAAATCTCCAGCGAGAGCGCGACTCCAGAGCTCCAGAAGAGCGATTCTTGAATAAATTGCAAGGAAGTCCCAAGCGAGAGCGCGATTCTTGAATAAAATGCGAGGAAGTCTCGGGCGGGAGCGGGGGTCCTGCCTAAATTGAAAAGGAAGTCTCAGGCGGGAGCCCTTGTCGCTATAACCCGGGAGGGGGCAGTTTGAGCAGGATGACTTTCTTTGTCAAAAAAACAGGGTGCGAGCGTCGAGGGGCACACTTTAATTGAGAAAAAGCAGTACGTATGCACCGGTGGGGGGGATCAACAATAATTATTTTCTGAAATGAAAATTCAACAACAGCAGCAGCAGCAGCAGCAACAACAACAATAACAATAACAACCACAGCAACAACAACAACAACAACAACAACAACAACAACAACAACAACATGTGTTGGGCCTCTTGGAGCCCTCTGAGGGCGTCTTGGCTTGTTGGCCGTCTGGAGAGCATCTTGGTCCTTCTCGGGGCAACCTTGGCCACGTTGGAGGCGTATTGGGGCCATCTTGGAGACCATCTTGGCGCCTTGTAGGCATCTTGGAGGCCAGATTGGCCGTCTTAGAGGCATCTTGGAGGCCTTTGCCTCCCACTTTGGGGGGGCTCTTCGGGTGGTCCGCGGGCTGGGCCGAGACCCCACTGGGAACAAGCAAAAAGAACCAATACCACTCAAAGTCCAGCAGGCCGTGCACCCCTGTGGCAAGCCTCAGTGGGGGCGGCGGATCTGGTGGCCAACAGGCCGTCCTGCCACCGTGCCTGGGTCGTGGGCCAGCTGCTTCTTGGAGCCCTCTTAGGGCATCGTGGGGAGAGCCCCTTTGGGGGGTGGGCTCTTAGCGTCCTCCTGGCGGCATAGTGGGAACCCCATTGAGGCATCCTGCAGGCCTCTTGGGGACGTCTGGGGACCGTGTCAGCGGTCTCGGAAGTCATCTTGGAGGCCCGTTCCTTATCTGGTGGCCTCTTGGGCTCTTCTTTGAAGCTCGGTTCACGGGACAGGCTTGGGGGTAGTTCGGGAACCGTGCCGTTTTGGACGCGTTCAAGGCCGAAGGGGCGAGGATGTTGCAGCTATACCAAATTTCTAAGGCAACCAGATCGGGTGGTTTCAGGACACGCATACCCCCGCCGCCGTATGGGCCCACGTGCCGAAAGGCACGCGTGCCCTGCATGCCCAGGCACACTGTGTTAGCTATTTGCGGGCGGATATTACCATCGTAAATCACGTATACATCCCGTGGCCGCGGAGCTGGCCTACTCTGGCCGGGTCCCGCCTTCGTGGTCTTGGTCTACATCCAAGCCCAAGGCGCCCTACATGCGCCGGCTCCCAGAAAGCGTGTCCCCGTACGGGTTCCGAGTCTAGATGGGGGCCGACTGCCAAGGCCACGAACCAGAGGACTTCGAAAGCGAGCAGCTTGATGTAGTGGCGGCACGATGTATGAGGTCCCTCGAAGCCGAGTGTGTACCAGCCTTGGGCATGCCTCTCAGCACCGCTACATGGTACGCCAACAGCCAGGTGGATCTCATAACCGACGCGCTTGGACACAGCTTGGACACAGACCACTCCAAGGGGAGCCTGGTGACAGAACCCCAAGGAGCATTCGACGGTTCACAGTGGCACTCAGAGTCAACAGTGCCCCGCGTTGTCTTGCGCACTCCGAACGGATCAGGTTTGCAGCCCGCTGTTTTGCACGTGGAGCAGCTATTGGCCACATGCACAGGAGGAACGACGACACAAGCACACGACGACCAGATTGGCCCCCGCAGGGAAACGCAGATTTCCGAGGTTGGGTATTGGAATGTAATGAGTGGCTCAACGGAACGAGCGGACGCGTGACCCCACAACAAAAGGCCGCTGCACTACAGCGCGGCACAAGCGGAACCGCACGTCACATTGCGATGGGAATTCCAAGCAGTGACACCATGTACGGAGTTGAGATAGAGGGGACCCGCACGGACCCAGTCATTTAACTCATGCCCATCCTGAGCACCAGGTTTGAATCACTCGACGGCGAAACGCAGCTGATCTCAGGAGCCCTGCTGACTAATTCCCATGTTAAACTCCGGATAAAATGATGAGACGCTGTCCACATTCGAACTCGCACGGCTCGAGGCAACGCCTGCGGGGGTCGAGATCCCGAAATTTGAATTGTTCATTACTGTATTGTTCCGAGCCCGCGGTGTTATTCCGCAGAGGGCTGTCACACTGCTGCAGCCACTCAACGGACAAGCGCCTCGCACCCAGCAGCCGCATGATGACCGAGTCGAGCGCACACGCTCCAGAGGGCACACTGAAAGAGCTCCCAGTTGTCGGAAGCACTTTCGGCCGAGGCCGAGGAAACGGACGAGACACCACGCACACCGACATCTTCAGGACCAACGACAGGCCTCAGCTTGTATGAGGATCTGCGGGCGGAAGCCCTGCAAAGTTCTCCCGATCGAGCGACATAGCTTCTTCAGTCCAGAGTGGGGAGCTGGCGGACTTTCCACCAGGGTCTCCTCAACCATGAGTAGCCCTCCGGGGAGACATAAGGGCGTCACAGGCTCCTCCTGAAGTCTCAGTCAACTCAGGAGAACATGCCGACACCGAGTCCTCAGATGGCATGGAGGATTTGGTCCGTTCTGACAGAACGGGATCCGCAAATCCATGCGAGGCAGCCGGATATCTGTGTTGGGCAACGCTTCATGCCAGGAGGCGATGGCGGCGATGTATAAAGAAATTTGCGCGTGGAGAACGACGCAAGGTCAGACGATTGATGGGAGGCAAAGGACAGGGGAAAGGAGGACGGAGACGTCTGAACGAAGCATCGCATCATTCATCTCTAGTCTTTCGAACGATGAATACGACGACACACTTAGCGATGGACGCGGTAAAATGACGGGTAGACGAACCTCTGGAAAATGAAGATGCGTGACGGGAAAATCCACGAGGACGCGACGGGCAATTCATGACATGTCACGATTGCGGCAGTGCCAAACAGCTGACTTAACGATGCCCGAAAGAGCAAGGTAAGGGACAGGGAGAGGCTTCCGCAGCTCACTTTGGCCCAGATGATACCAAGCGAGAACTTATCTTCCTCCGAACACCGCGTTTTCTTTCTCATTGCGTACACTGACGAGATCTGTCACGCCATGGAGACCGATCTTTGATTACTTATGATGAAGCGCAAAGAACGATGATGGAAGCACATCCTGAAACCACCCCGATTCATTTCCAAGAACGGCTCGGGACAGATGATGGAAACGATGGCGGCGACCCCGACGCCGAGCGCTGGGACACGGAGACAGCCCCCGCCACTCAAGAAGAGTGTCAATAACATGCGAACCGGAGTGCGAAAACGCACACTCTCGTGACGGCATGCCTTACGAGCCCCCCGATTGGGCCATGACTTGACAACGAGATTGCCCAAGTGGAGAGCGTCATTCTCAGTCGAGGCGCGCACTACCGATGACAAGCGCCTTGAGACATTCAGGGGTGCATGCGGCGGCACGGGCTGAAGGAACCCCCCCGACAGCCCCAGAGCCGCCACAGTCGGAGATGGATTGGGCAACGAGGGTTCCCTTCTCGCAGTGTTTGGAGGACTCCCGCCAGGACCTCTGCCCCGAAGAGGGGGCCGCGGTCCTGCCAGCGACGCGCGAGGCTGCGGGCCTGGAGGGCGTCGCCGACGAGCGGCCAGACCCCCGCCCCGGGCCTTGCGCGGCGCCTGGGCCCCGCGCTGCGTCGGGAGCAGACGATGCGGGCCGAGCGCATCCAGCAGGAGCGGGCGCAGCTGGGCGGCGGCTCGGCGCCCCGCCGCGCCGCGCGCCCCGGCGGGAGCCGCCGGCCCGGCGCCGCCGGCAGTCGCGGGGCAGCAGGGAGCGGTCGGCCGGCGCAGGCCGGGCCGCAGCGGCCACGCCGGCGACCGAGGCCTTCGGGGAGAAGCGCGTCGAGTGCTGGCTGGCGCCCCAGGGTTTGGGACTCTTGTGCCGGCGGCCTCCACGTGCCGGCGCGTGGCTCGAGCGCGGCCTTCCACGGGCCCGGCGGCGCGGCAGCGCTCGTGCAGGAGCACGGGGCCACGACGGAGATGCCCGGCACGGTCTTTGTCCGCAAGATGCGCGCGATCGCGGCAGCAGCGCGCGCGGAAGGCGTCCATTGATAGGGTTTTGGCGGCGGGCTGCCCCGCACCATCCACGTTTCTACCTTCGGTGGCTGCGCGCTCTGCGACACGGCGGCGCGACACTGGGTCAATGGCTGGAGCGCCCTGCCCCTTCCGCAGGAAGAGGCGGGTAGGGAGGCTTCTTTTAGAAGGCCCCCCTCTCCCCCATCCCCTCTCCCCAGATCTCCGACGGCATGATGTTTCAGGCCCGGCAGCTGTCCCGAGTCTCGGCCACTGGGGCCCCTGATCGGGCCCCGAGGCAAATCGGAGGTGGATTCGGGACGGAGCGGCCGCGGATGTCTGCCAGATGTCTGGGCTCGCACGCCGCCGGGGCGGGTCTGCTCTCCTCCTCGCCGAGGCTCGAGCCAGGCGGGCGCCGCAGCAAACCAGACAGCACAAGAACCAGACAGCACAGGCTCACGCACCTACGCGCACCATGCTTCGGAAGTTGTATTATACCTGGCATCGCTCGGACGTGTGCATTTTTCTCGGCGAGGACCATCGAGAAGCATCCTTGATCATTTGGCGAAAGAACCACGCACGAAACCCAAAAAAAATACAGGGAATGGACGTCCGAGCGATGGCCAGTATACTGCTACACACGTGGGCTCTGTAGCTCACCAGTAGTTGTCCGAATAGTATGGTCTACCGGCGTTTAGGTGCCAGAGCAGCGCACTGGCTTACCCCAGCGTTCCAGCCCCGATTGAGCGGGCGCACCTGCGTGCGGGTTGGTGAATACGCATTCGGAATACCAAGATAACGAAGAGACCAAGAACATGGGACAAGAAAAAGAGCGCAGCATCTTCGCATTGTTGCTGATGAGTATTTCGCTCCAGTTCTCTGTTATTCTTAGAGGTGTGTGAGAGGGGGCAGGCCTTCTCAGAAGGCGGCGTGGCTTCCTAGAAGGCTTCGTGGCGCCCTTCCAGAAGCTTTGCCAACCCTCTCCGAAGCCACAGACGACTTCCCAGAAGGCCGGAGGTCCTTGTGGGAAGCCCCCTGAGGCCTTCTGAGAAGCCCGCCGGCATCTGAGAAGGATAGCCTTAAGTCGGCCTGTCCCTCTACAGGGGGAATATTCGAAAATACTCCAAAAATCATCTGGGGGCGATTATTTGCATCTGTCATGCGTTTTGTTTGGCCACGTGTAGAGCAGGTTTGATCCTTCGTCCAAACTCCGCCTGTAGGGGGACACGCCCGACCTGAGGATAACCCCCGCTCACTTCCTCCCTGGGCTCGCCGCCGAATCTCAGGGCAGGCAGCCGAGCCGGCAGAGGGCGGGCTCTCTCCCCTCCCGGGCAGGGCTTCGAGGAGGGAGGTCGAGGCGCCAGGAGACGGGGGCACAGCACACGGGGGCACTGGGAGCGCCGATATCCACGTTTGGCGATGCCCCGGAGGGGAAAAAGCACAGACACAATTAATCGACGATTCCCAAGAAAATATAGGAAAATATGGGAAGTGGGGGGGAAGACAGAAACCCAGAAAATACGAGAAAATATGGGGAATCATGTTATTTGTGTGTATTTATTTGTGTGCCTTGGGGCCCCTTCACATGCCCCCGTTTCGGGGGCCCTGGGCGCCGCAGACGGGGGCACAGTGAACGGGAGCAGATGGAAAAACCTGAGCCCCCGCTCAGCTGAACCCCGTTCACGAGGCCCCGAGGAGGAGCACGGGTGTTCACGGCTCGGTCTGCTCGGTGGCGTGGCAGGCGGTCGCGTTCGGCCGGTTCGGTTCGGTTTGCGAGCGTGCTGTTACCACGTCGTTGCGCCCTGCCGAGCTGCTCTCGGCATGCCGATGTCGGTCGGTGTCGATGTCGCTGTCGGGTCGGCCGGTGTTCGGCGTTGCTGTCGCCGCGCACGGCTTCGAGGAGGGAGGGGGGGGGGGCAGGCTAGGTGCGCTCGCGTCATATCTGACGTCCTGCCCCTCCCTCCCATCCCTTACCATGGCGTAGATCTCCTCTCTACTCGCACAGTCGGATGGCGAGCAGGGCAATGATCGCGAGAGGGTGCGCGATGCATCGTAGAGCACGGCATGGCATGGCGTAGAAGAGCGCGGCAGAGCGTAGAATGTCATAGCATGGCGTGTCATTGCGTAGTGAAGCATTGGGGGGGAGGGGCAGCGGCGGCGGCGGCGGCTGCGGCTGCGGCCGCGCGCGGCGCGGAGGCGCGCCCTGCATCCAGCCCCACGAGCTGGAGGCGCGGTGGCAGGCAGGCACCGCGCCCACTGGAGGGCTGCGATCTGGGCCTCCCAGATGGGGTCCGAGGAGATGGGGTCGAAGGATTGCGCCGCATCGCCGCTGCATCGCGCGAGGCATCGCCAGAGGCATCGTCCATGCATCGGCGACGTTTGCGATGCATATCGGCGACGTCGGCGTGGAGGAAGTCGGGCTACACACCGAGGCGCCTCGCCGATGCATCGGCGCTGCGGCGGCGATCCTCCGGCCCCACCTGCTCGGACCCCATCCAGGAGGCCTCCACCACATGAGAGGGGGCCGAGGATCAGGAGCGAAGGAAGGACGTGCACGGACATGAACCCACGCTGGTTTCGAGAGTACGCATGGCACGAATGTTCGCATCATGCGGCCGGTCTCGCGGATCGAGGGGCCGTGCTCATGTACATGGCTGGGCGCGTACGTCCTTTCTGGGCTCCCTAGAGGAGGAGGGCCGAGACTGGAGGACCGCTTTCGTCCACGAGCATGCGCGCGCTCGCCGCCCTCGCGCACGGGGCTTCCACCCACGAGGCGCTCCATCGGCGCGGCCCGCTGGCCGTCCGCTGGCCTGCAGCGCTCGCACCGCTCGGCGTTGCCGCCGGTCGGGCGTCGGGCCCGCGGAGGGCCGGGCAGGCCGCCAGGTTCGAGGAGGAGTATCGAGGGGGGTCGAGGAGAAGCCAGGAGGATCCAGGAGGACCGAGGCTGGAGGTGGTCGTCGGTCGCCGTCTTCAACGGTCGTCGCAGGCGTTGTCGTCGACGGTCGCCTGTCGTCGTCGCCGACCCCTAGAGGACGGCGAGGAGGAGGAGGAGGAGGAGAATGGAGGAGGAGGAGGAGGACAAGCAGGAGGAGGAGGGGGAGACGCGGAAAACGAGAAGTGTGAGGAGGAGGAGGAGCAGGAGCAGGAGGAGGAGGATAGACGAGGATCGATTGAGGAACGACGACAAGAGAAGCTTAAAACGTTCGCAGGTCAGCTCGGAGTCCATGGGTCGGCCCCGGACGCCCCCCCTGGCGGCGCCTCCGGCGCCGCCCTTGGCGCGCTCCGCGCGCCAGAGGAGGGAGTCCACAGTTAGGATCGGGTGATGTCTCGACTGCACGTACAGTCATGGTCCTGATCTCAGCGCGTGGTTGGGAATACGCCTATCCACGCTGTGTGCTCCGCACTCGGCGTGCATCATGCGCGGTTGGCACTCAGCGCGTACATCGGAGGGCCGTTTCACCCGACCCTGCTCGGCGTGTAAGCCACTGCGCTGCTCAGCGTGTCAACGGCTTCGGTTTCGCACGGCCCGAAATCACATACACGCTAGACATGGGATCATGACCGTAATAGACACCTTTCGCCGGAGTGACCTTTGGTGCGGGCCCAACGGGGCCCCTCAATCGCCGAATGCGAGGCGGTAGCAGCGGCTTGCGCGCCTGGCGGTGTCCAAAGAGGGCCCCTCTTGGCCGCGCACGAGAGGTCACTCTTGCCTAGAGTCACTCTTGTGTGTAGCCGATTGTCAGAGCTGGCCCTGGTGCAAGGCGCCCCTGGCTTCTTGCTAAATTTTCGAGCCCCTGGGGCCCTCAAGGCATCGATGGGAGTCTTGGGGCAAGCTTGGAGCCAAGAGCTTGGGCAATCTCAAATTGCTCGAAGCGTTGCGCGCCGCTGCAGGGGCACGCCGCACGTGGTGGAGCTCGCTCTCGTGGGGCTCTCTTTGGGCGGCAAGTGCCGTTGGGAAGGCCTGGCTGCGCGGACATGGATGCGGCACGCGCGCGGCAGGGCAGGATTCGCCAGGGAACCGTTCGCCGTAGATCAGGGAGGAAAAAACACCCGGACTGGACAATTGGCATTTACTAAACGGCCGTGGCCTTTATTACACAGCCCTGCCCTGTTTGATTCCTTCTTTGGGTGCGTTTACCAAACGGCTTCGCGCGTCGGGGTGGTAATTATCGGAGTGGATGTTCTGCCCTCCTGTATGGGCACGAGGGCTTAAGCCTCCGAGGAGGAGGACCTGTCCGCACCCTTGTCGCGCTGGCCCGCGGGCCCACGCGCGAAGTGCGTGCGCGAGGGGGTGCTTCTGCGGCCCGACGGCCAACCCCATGATCACAGCCGCGCGGAAGCACAGCCTCCTCCTCCTCTTCCTCCTCCTCCTCCTCCTCCCCCTCCTCCTCCTCCTCCTCCTCCTCCTCCTCCTCCTGCTCCTCCTCCTCCTCCTCCCTCCTCCCTCCTCCTCCTCCTCCTCCTCCTCCTCCTCCTCCTCCTCCTCCTCCTCCTCCTCCTCCTCCTTCGCCTCCTCCTCGTCGTTCCCTCCTCCTTCACTCCTGCCTCCCAGCCCTTCCTTCCTCCCTCCGCCTGTCCTCCCGCCGTTCTTTCACGCCTCCGCTCCTCGACACCCACCCCCGGGAGGCCGTGGCCGACGCCGCGGCGGCCGCGGCGAGCGCCGGAGCGGAGCCGGACCAGGGGCTGCTGGAGGAGGGCTCGCCGGGGCAGCGCAGGAGGAGGAGGAGGAAGCCAGGGGGAGAAGGAGGAGGAGGAGGAGGAGGAGAAGGAGGAGGAGGAGGAGGAGGAGGAGGAGGAGGAGGAGCAGGAGCAGGAGCAGGAGGAGGAGGAGGAGGAGGACGACGACGAGGACGACGAGGACGACGAGGACAACGAGAACGAGGACGAGGACGAGGAACACCCACAGCTGGCTCACGGGAACCACGGGAACGACCCCGCACACGACGCCCACCGCATTCGGGCTAGCAGCGGCGTGGACAAGGGGTGCCCGCTATCGCCGGCCTTTTTCGCAATTGGCACTGTGGAAACGCTCGCCGATGTCTACGCGCGCCTCCAGGTTCTCTCGCCCTCCTGCAGGGTTTGCAGCTACCTAGACGACATCCTGGTCTTCGCCCCGCTGGAGCACGCGGGC
>CAUYUJ010004969.1:205996-230996 GCA_963575745.1 Prorocentrum cordatum | reverse complement strand
AGGAGGAGAGGGCAAGTTACCACTAATGGAACTTCAACGCCGCGAAACAACATGACGGTTGCGCCTTGACAATCCTAAATAGGACTCCGTCCTTGGGACATCAACACCGCGAATCAGCGTGAGCGCTGCGTCTTAGCAATCCTAAATCGAGACAGCACACCATTCTTGGGACTTGAACTGTACGGAGTTTTGAACATGTTGTAAACGTTGAGGCGGATGCGCCCAGCGCCAAGGCGAGGGCAAGAATTTGAAAAAGAACCGTCCTCCACCCCTGAAACAGCGCGAATGCGAGAGTCACATTTTGAAAATTGTCCACCCTCCACCGCTCCCAAGCAGCACTTCCACGTAGAGGTTCTTACTTCTGGGATACAGAGCTGGGCGTGGGAATCGGTCTGGCAGATTTGTAGTCGCCGCCGCCACCTCGTCGCGCCCGTCGTTTGGGCTTGGCGGTCGGTCTGGCAGCTATGTCGTCGCTGTCGCCGCCCCGTCACCGCCTCGTCGCCACCCGTCGTCTGGGCCTGGGGGTCGGGGTGGCGGCTATGTCGTCGCCGTCGCCGGCTCGTCGCCGCCCTTCGTTTGGGCTTGCATTGCTTTGCATCGCGTTGCATCGCTTTGCATTGCCTGCATGCGTTGCGTTGCAACCACACTGCAATCGCATTGCTTGGCATTGTCCGACTTTATATTGAGTTGTTGTTGCATTGTTTTGCGTAGATTGCCTAACATATGGTGCTGGAAACACACTGTTTGGGGTCCAGGGGTGCTAAAATCTGAAGCTGATACAAACGTTTCAGACAGACGCGCGCGGCGCTAGAGCGAGAGCAACACATTGAAAAGAACTGACTTCCATCCTTGACATTGGCGTAAGTTTTAAACATGAATGTGTGCGGCGCCCATGTAAGCACATGTTGAAAACGACCCACCCTCCATTTTTGAAACTGCTGCAAACTTGTGAGATGAATGCGCCCGGCGCTAAAGCGAGAGCCCCAAAGTGAAAAACAACGCCCTCCATGCATCTGCTGCAAAGGTTTAAGACGGGTGCGCGCGACGCTCATGCGAGAGCAACGTCTTGAAAACGGCCCGCCCTCCACCCTTGAAATTGTTGCCAATATCAAGTCCCAGGAGCAGAAATGCTGAGGAAGTCTCAGAGGAACCGTCTGGCCCGCCTTACCGATACGTCTGAGGGTGCGACAGGTAGGAGTTCATGATAAGGAAAAGGGGAGGAGGAGGAGGAGGAGGAGGAGGAGGAGAAGGATGACGACAACGACGGAGAGGAGTATGAGGAGGAAGATTGGCAGGATGGCAAGAATAATAATGAGAAAAAAACAAGAAGACAGACGAGAGAAAAAGGGAAAGTGAATAATAAAGATGACCAGATAAGAGGGATAGATAGGAGGAAGCGGACGCTCAAGAGAACGAGGATGAGGAGTTCGAAGAACAGGATGGTGCAGGTGAGATTAGTTACTCAGAAGGACAAGAACATCGGCCAGAAGGAAGAGGAACAGGGGGAGATAGGGAATAGCGTCGATAGTACTTGCGACTTGGTGGAGGGAGGGAAGGGGGGGGACAAGGAAGGGGGAGTCAAAAATGAATTGAGAGGATAAGGAATGGTGAGGTTGAGGTGCAGGGGGGGGGAGAGGAGGGAAGGCAGACGACAGCAGCAATGAGAAGGAGGAGGAGGAGGAGGAGGAGGAGGAGGAGGAGGACCAGTGTAAAACCGAGACCCATCAACGATATTGCAATAAACCCTCCTTCCAAATGCCCTATTCACAGGCCCCTACCATGATTCGTTTTCAGTGAGGGACCTGCCCCCTTGGAAGACCACCGCTTGAAAATCCGGATTGGTGCCAGAGCACCAGTCTTGGGATTTCAACGCCGCGAATGTTACCAATGCGTTTTGACGATCCTGCCAGAACACCATTCCTTGGACTTCAACACCGCGAATCGAAGTGATTGTTGCGCCCTGACATTCCGGCACCGTGCCAAAACACACATTCGTGTACGTTAACCATGAGAACCCTTGAAAGTGCTGCAAATTCTTCAGACGAATGTGTGCGGCGCTAAGGCGAAAGCCACGTTTTGAAAAGGAACCGCCCTCTATCCGTGAAACCCTTGCAAACTTGACGAATGCGCGCGGCGCTAAGGCGAGAGCCACATGCTGAAAACCACCCGCGCTCCATCCTTGAAACCGCTGCATTTGTTTAGGACGAGCGCGCGCGGCGCTAAGACGAGAGCCATTGTTTGAAAGCCATTTCCTATCCATGCGCGAAACGTCGTGAAACGTCTGCAATTGTTTCAAAATCGATGCGCGCGGCGCTAAGGCGAGAGCCATATGATGAAAAACACCCGCCTTCCACCATTGAAACTGCTGCAAACTTTCAAGACGAATGTGCGCGGCGCTAAGGCGAAAGCCACATGTTGAAAACCACCCGCCCTCCATCTATGAAGCTGTTGCAAATCCTAAGCTTCAGGATCATGAAAGGTGAGAAAGTCTCATGCGAAACGCTGGCCCGCCCTTTCGACTGGCCTCGGGGTGCGGCAGGGAGTAGGTATTTATAAGAAAAAAAGATGGAGGACGTGGGCGGCGGGAGGGGGAGGGCGGCAGGGGTAGGAGGAGGCAGCGAAGGAGGCAGCAGGAGGAGGAGGAGGAGGGGGCGGGAGCACAGCTGGATGAGGAGGGCGCGCAGGAGTTGAAGCTGATATACGGCTGCATCACGGAGGTGGTCACGTCCTGCGGCCTGACGAGCCCAGACGCTTTCGACATCTACGAGGCCGATGTCGACGACGATGGGGCGAAGAGGAAAAGGAGGAGGAGGAGGAGGAGGAGGAGGAGGGGGAGGGGCAGCCGCGTGCGCCCGAACCGCCACAAGAGACAGGCCCGCAGGTTCGTGCAGGTAGCCAGCGAGCTCGCCCGCAGGACCGCGGCGGCCGCGATATCCACCAGAACTTGTTCTCCCGTTGGCCGGCGTGGCCCCACGCCTCCAGCGACATCGAGGATTTAGAGGTCCCGCAGCCCCGCCACGCATAGGCGGCTGCAGAGGGCGCGCGCCAGCGCGCGAGTCTTGCTGCGCGTCGCCAGCGCACACGCACTCTTCACCGCGCACCACAGCGCGCAGCACCCACCACGACCTCAGGCAGCCACCGTGGCGCCGAAAGCAGCACCCAAAGACCAACCCAAGTGGCAACACAACCATAACGACCACAACCGCCACCGAAGCCAGCAGCACGACCCAGACCAGCAGTCCGCGCAGGACTGGCCAGGTGGACAGACGACAGCGCGCACTGGAACTAGAAGAACGACGAGAGCACCCAGAAGGACAAGAGCCAGATCACAAAGCACGAGAAGGAGGAGAACTGCTGGGACGACAACGAGAAGACGACCACACAGCACAACGTCATCATCGACAGCATCATCTCGGATGTCCTACCCGCAAGGAAGAAGGACGCAGCATCTTCATTGACGAACGGCAACAGCTTCTCAAGGCCATCGGGGGCTTAAAGGCAGACAGCGAAAGCAAGATCCACACGGCCGAGGGGCAGCACGAGAAGAAAGAACAGCATCTCAAACAACAGACCGAGAACCGCATCAATACGCACGAAGAGAGCAGCGCCAGGATCTACACAGAGCCGAACAGAACGGAGGAGGCGCTTAGGACCGAGTTCGAAACAGCAAACAAGCACATTTCCCATATAAAACAAGACGGCAAATACATCACCGACGAACGCCAGGAGGCATTGAGACAGAGGAACTACATCGCGGAGCACTGCGTCGCCGTCGACGAGACCAGCTGTCAGAAGAACGAGGACAGCATCACCAACATCTGGCTGGAGCTGCCGAAAGGCATGCCAAGACAAGAGCGAGCTCCAATATCTCAAGCAAGAGATCTACCGGCAGAAGCACCTCCAACACACCAAGCAGCGATTAGCTCAACAACAATAATCCAAAGCCGGAGATTTCGAGGAGATTCAGGTCATCCGATTCCAGCAAGAGGAAGCCAGGACCCAGCTCATCATCAGCGAGGCCAGGGCGATGTACAACGCGGCCAAGGAGGCTAAGAGACAAGAGCACATGGAGATACAGAAGCCAAAGCAGGTACCTGTAGAAGTCCCAAAAGATGTGCAAAATATGATACATGGACACTGAACCTGCGAGAAGCACGCATAAGACATGACCGCGAAGAAGAACAACGACACGATGCGCCTACAGGAGTTGACAGAGTACCAATCACCACGATAACAAGCACTTGCAGTAGCCAAGACGGAGATAAACCGATTGATAGGACATTGCCAAGAATCGAAGGCATGGATCACCTGATGAGGATGTACTGAGGGAAACGATCAGAGCCAACAGCCACAACGAGCACCAGGAGAGGCAGTGCAAACGGAGCAGGAGCTCAAGAAGGCACTGGAAGAAACTGGAATGCTCTACCCCATGCGCGCCGACCTGAAAAATATGACCCCACGATTCCACAAACGATTGAGGGAGCTGACCAGAACAGCACAGCAACGCCGACACCGCCAGACGACGACTCAATCTTCCTCGACGACACACCGGCGGCCAAAGCACCAGCCAGGCGACGCAGTCTTGCCGACGCCCACCCCATGCCCGTGCCGTACTGCGCGCCGATGAACGAGCGGGACAAGGGGATCTTTACCAGTGGAGAAACCGACCCCCAGAGAGAGGTCGAGATCACCTACAAGAGCCTGCTCACCCGACGCACCGACGGACCCGGGGAGTCCATCGCCGAAGAACCCCCACAAGGCATGGCACGTAGGGATGTCAACACCAGAACGCGGACAGGACGACCAGAGGATTCCCATCGCAGACCACACCTCAACGGCTTCATTGTGGAGGGGGGGCCCCTGACACCAGAACAAACACGGGGGCGCCACTACGGAACACCTGAGGGAGGAGTTGTGTTTCGCCCGGTGTTGTTTCATGCGCTTCTGTTTCGCCCGCTGTTATTTCGTCCGCTCTTGTTTCGCCCGCTTTTATTTCGCCCTCGTTTTGTTTCATCCGCCTTCTGTTTCGTCCGCCTTTTGTGTCGTCCTCTTTTGTTTCGTCCGCGTTTGTTTCGCCCGCCTTTTGTGTCGCCTGTTTTTGTTTCGTCCTGTGTTGGTTTCGTCTGCTTATGTTTTGCGTGTTGTCTTGTACAAGCCAGGCGAATTAACATTGGATGAACTCAAACCAGGCGAATGAAAACGGAATGAAATTAGACTGGGCGAATTAAAACGGGATGAATCCAATCCAGGCGAATGAAAATCCAGGCGAATGAAAACCCGATGGTTTCAAATCGTGCGCATTAAAACCACATGTATTGAAACTGGGCGAATTCAGACCAGATGAATTCAAAACAGGTGAATCTAAAAGCGGGTGAATTGAAACTAGATGAATTCAGACCATGATTGGTAAAAAGGAATAGCAGGTTGACGTGAAAGGGGGGGGAGCGAGGAAGGGGGGGACGGGGGAGGAGGCAGGAGGGAGGAGGGAGGAGGGAGCAGGAGGAGGTGGAGGAGGGAGGAGGGAGAAAGGATGGAGGAGGCAGGAGCAGGAGGCAGCACGGAGGAGAAGAAAGGGGAGGCAGGAGGGAGGGGGAGAAGGGCGAAGGGACGAGGAGGACAGGAGGCGTGGGGAGGACGAGCGAGAATGTGGAGGAGGAGGGGGGAAGAAGGGGAGGTGGGAGGCTCGGAGGGAGGACGAGGAGGACGGGGAAGCGAAGAGGAGAGGTGGAGGACGAACCGAGGAGGGGGAGGAGGTGGCCGCTTCGGCGGGCGGGCGCGCGCGCATGGACGGGCGGGCACGCGGGCGGGCGGGCGTCATTGTCGTCGTCGTCCGTCGTCGTCGTCGTCGTTTTTGTCCGCGGTGGAAATACGTGCCGAGTACATATTTGTGTTCGCTTCCGCGGCGCTGCCACGTCGAATGCAAAAGAGTAGTTGTTGTTCTTTGTGCGGTGTTGCCACGTGGCGCGTCAAATCGTGTGGTACAGTAGATTAGTGTCGTGTCGACCGGCGGCGACCCCTCCGGCGGCGTTCAACCTTGAACGCCGCGGGCGACCCAGAATCGTTCGATGTGGAACGATTTGGACGTTTCGGAAACGGCCGATCGTTCAAGGTTGAACGATCCCCGCGGTGTCAGAAACCAACGCCGGGGTCGACACGACGCGAACCTGCCGTATTTTGTTCGCAGGCTTGTCGTTGCCGCGTTGCGAAGTGAGTGGCGTGTTAGTTGTTCCTGCCCCGCGGCGTATGGAGTTGTGTTCCCGCCCCACCAGGCGTTGCCACGTTGCGAGTAGAGTTATATGTGATGTGTTCGGGCCGCGCGGCACTGTCACGTCATGAACAGAGAGGAGCTGTACTTCTTGTTCGCCCCCCATCTCGTTGCCGCGTGGCGTGTGGAGTGGGATGGTGTTGCGTGTGCCCCGTAGGCCTTGCCTCGTGTCGTTGCCATATGCCAGGTGGAGTGGAGTGTGTGTGGTTGGTCCCGCAGGCAGCGTCACGTGGTGAGCACAGGAGCAGAGTGAAATATAAAGCGTTCGGACCCGCAGGCGTTGCCACGTGGCGAATGGTGGAGTGGAGTGGCAGATGTCTCGCCTCACGGGCGTTTGCCACGTCGCGAGCAAAGTGGAATGGTTTTAATGTCTGGCCTGCAGGCGTTGCCGCGTGCCGAGTAGAGGGGCGAGTGGGGAGGAGGACGAGGAGGACGAGGAGGAGGAAGAAGAAGGACCCCTGTAAAACCAACACGCCTCAGCGATATTGCAGTAAATTTTCTCTCCAACTTCCCCTTAATAGGTCCCTACCGTCGTCGTCGTCGTCGACGCCCGTGTCCGCGGTGGAGCCACGTGCCGAGTGCATGTTTGTGTTCGCTTCCGCGGCGTTGCCACGTCGAATGCAATAGAGTAGTACTTGTTCGTTGTGCTGTATTACCACGTGACGCGCGCGGGCCTGTCGCTGCCACGTGGCGAGTAGAATAGAATATGTGTTCTCGCCCCACCAGGCGTTGGCGGGCGGGCGGGCGGGTGTCGTCAGTATCGTCCTCAGTGTCGTCGTCGTCGTTGTCATCGTCGTCCGTCCGTGTCATCGTCGTACGTCGTTGTCTTCGTCGTCGTCGATGTCGTCGTCATCGTCGTCGTTGTCGTCGTTGTCCGTCCTCGTCATCGTTTTCCGTCGTCGTCACCGTCGTCACTCGTGTCGTCGTCTTCGTCGCTTGTGTCGTCGTCGGCCTCGTCGTCGTCTTTGTCCGCGTTGGAGTCACGTGCCGAGTAGATGTTGGTGTTCGCTTCCGCGGCGTTGCCACGTCGAATGCAACAGAGCAGTGTTTGTTCGCTGTGCCGCTTAGCCACGTGGCTCGCAAAGTTGTATTATATGTTGTTCGCCATTGCCCCGTTGCGAATGGAGTGGCGTTGTATTTGTTCCAGCCCCGCAGCGTTGTTACCTGGCGTATAGAATGGAATATTTCTTTTCGCCCCCTAGGCGTTGCCACGTGGCGAGCAGTGTGAGATTACATACGTTTAGCCCGCGCGGCATCGCCACGCAATGAGTAAAGTGGGAAATATTTCCTGGTTGTCCCCCCCATTCGTTGCCACGTGGCGAGTGGAGTGGGATAGTATTGGTTTTTGCCTCTCAGGCCTTGGCACATTGCGTTGCCACGTGCCGAGTAGAGTGAAGTATTTTTGTCTCACCCCGCAGGCGGTGCCACGGGGCGAGTACAGCGGAGTAGAGTTTACTCCGCCCTCCGAGCGTTGCCGCGTGGCGAGGAGAGTGGAGCAGTATTTACGTGGTTCCCCCAGCGTTGCCACGTGGCGAGTAGAGTGCATGTATATTTGTGCTACCCCGCAGGCGTTGCCACGTGGCGAGTCGCGGAGTGTAATGATTTCTGTTTCGTTCTCCTTCGCTTCCACCTGGCAGTTCGAGTGGGATAGTGTTTCGTTCCGTCCAGCAGGCGCTGCCACGTCGCAAGGAGAGTGGGGTAGCATTTGTTGTCGCCCTCCCCCCAAGCGTTTGCCATGTGGCGTGGAAAATGGAATCGTTTTGATTTCCGCCCAGCAGACATTGCCGCCTGCCGAATAGAGGGACGAGGGAGGAGGGAGGAGGAGGGAGAAGCGACGAGGGAGGGGGGAGGAGGGAGGAGACAAGAGGGAGGAGGGAGGAGGGAGAAGGAGGGAGAAGCGAGGAGGGGGGAGAAAGGAGGCGGCAAGAGGGAGGAGGGAGGAGGGAGGAGGGAGCAGGAGGAGGAGAAGAGAGGAGGAAGGGCGGACGGATGAGGGAGGAGGCAGAAGGGAGAAGGGAGGAGAAGGGATAGGAGGCAGGAGGCAGGAGGAGGAGGGAGGAGGAAAAAGGGAGGACGGAGGACAGGACGGTAGGAGGCGTGGGAGGACAAGCGAGGAGCTGGATGAGGAGGAGGAGGAGGAGGAGGAGGAGGAGGAGTGAGAGGGATGTGGGAGGAGCGGACGAAAGACGAGAAGGAGCGAAGAGGAGAGGTTGAGGACGAACGAGAAGGGGGAAGAGGGGGCCGGACGGAGGATGAGGAACGGAGCACAGTGCAATGCAACGCATTGTGCGAATGCGCAAAGGGGAAAAGTGATGCCGAGTTTCACGGTGTACATCTTATGGGGCGAGGGGAGGATGACGAGGAGCAGGAGGAGGAGGAGGACGAGCAGAGGATGTCAGTTCTCAGGACTCCCCAGGGTGAGAAAATCGTCGACAAAGTGGTGGAGGGAGGGGAAGATGCGGAAGGGGGGGAGGAAGGAAATCGTCGGTTCAGTGGAGTAGGGGGGGTGATGGGGAAGGAGTTTTCCTGCCGCGCGCCTGATCGCCCAGGCACAGTTTGGTGGCCGCCTCGCGGGAGCGAGTGAGGGAGGAGGGTGACGGAAGGGGGGGCGGGCGTTCGGGCGGGCGAGCGATCGAGCGGGCGTCGTCGTCATTGTCGTCGTCGTCGTCATCATCATCGTCGCGGTTGTCATCGAGGGACGAGTGACGAGGGAGGGTGAGGAGGAAGGCGGAAGGATGACGGATGGAGGGAGGAGGTGGAAGGAGGGGGGAGGAGGGGTGAGGGAGGAGGGAGGAGGAGGAGGAGGAGGAGGAGGAGGAGGAGGAGGAGGAGGAGGAGGAGGAGGAGGAGGGGTGAGGGAGGAGGAGGAGTAAGAAGACCAGTGCAAACCCAAGAGCCACCATCGATGTTGGAGTGCACCCTCCCTCCAAGCTTTCTCTCTTGCAGGCCCCTGCAATGGTTAATTTCCACCGAGGGAACTGCCTCGTTGAAAGACCACCGCTTGAAGACCCTGAAGCATTCCAAAACTTTGTTAGTTGGATTCCAACCCCACGGAACAACCTGATGTTTGCTTCTTGACGATCTTGAGTCGTGCCAAGACACTATTCTTGGGATTCTTAACACCGCGAACCAGCGTAACTGTTGCACCCTCATCATCCTGAATCTCTCCCAATCACAATTTCTGTTTTGCTGATCATGGGAATGTGTGAAACTCTTGCAACGTTTTGTTTTGAAAAAACGAATGCGCGCGGCGCTAAGGCGAGAGCCACATCTTAAAAAGGAACCGCCCTCAACCCGTGAAACCCTTATATGTTTGTTAAACGAAATATGCGCGGCGCTAAGTCGAGAGCCACATATGTTGAAAACTACCCGCCTTAAATATGTGAAACCCGTTCAAATTTGTGAAACGAATGTGCGCGGCGCTAAGGCGGGAGCCACATTTTGAAAACCACCCGCCGTCCAGCTGTCAATTTGTTGTCAACGTTAAAGCTTCAGGGTCATAAATGTTGACGAAGTCTCAGGCGAAACGCCTGGCCCGCCCTGAAAATTGGCTTCGGGGTGCGATAGGGAGAAGTTATTCCCTACCTAGGCTCTGCCTAGAAGGGTTCTTACTGTGTGAGCTTAAAGGGCCGGGCAGTGTAACACGCTCCGGGCGGTTCACCTGGCATCCGCCCCGCGGTTCCCCCATTTACGTCTCCTTGGCTTAGCGTTGCTTATCTCATCTTAGCTTAGCTTAGTTCATCTTAGCTTAGCTTAGCTTCATCTTAGTTCAGGTTTATCTTAGCTTAGCTTACCTTCATCTTAGCTTCGCTGAGCTTCAGCATAGCATAGCGTAGCGTAGCATAGCATAGCGCAGTACAGCATGTCATAGCATAGCCCAGCATAGCATAGCGCAGCACAGCATAGCATAGCATAGCATAGCGCAGTACAGCACAGCATAGCACAGCGCAGCATAGCATAGCATAGCAGAGCAGAGCAGAGCAGAGCATAGCATAGCACAGCACAAAAGCAAAGGCAAAGCAACAGCAGCGACACCAAAGCAAAGCACAAGCAACGCAAAGCAAAGGAAAGCAAAAGCAAAAGCAAAGCAAAGGTAAGGCAAGCAATTCCCTACCTAGGCTCTGTCTAGAGGGTTAGCTTAGCTTAGCATAGCGCAGTGCTGAATTAGCATAGCATAGCATAGCATAGCCAAGCATAACATAGCCAAGCATAGCATAACCAAGCATAGCATAGCGCAGCATAGCATAGCATAGCATAGCATAACATAGCGCAGCTTAGAATAGCTTAGCATAGCACAGCGCATCATGATATAGCATAGCTTAGCATAGCATAGCATAGTATAGCGCAGCATAGCATAGCATAGCATAGCGCAGCATAGCATGGCATAGCATAGCATAGTATAGCATAGCAACTAATGCTGCTTTCCTGGGGGGTCCAACTTCTAGGTAGGGTCGCACTGGGGTAATTTATAAGGAAAGGAATGAAGGAGGAGGAGGGGGAGGAGGAGAAGGAGGAGGAGGGAGAAAAGGAGGAGGAGGAGGAGGAGGTGGAGGAGGAGGGGAGGAGGAGGAGGAGGAGGAGGAGGAGCATCCCCCCCACCCGTGGAGAAGAGCGCCCGCCCCCAGCCGAGCCGAGCGGGGCCGGCCACTCGCCTTCCCTCGCCCTCCCTTTGCCCAGAGGTGCTGAGCTCCACATCCCTTGAGTTCGTGAAAGAATTAACGATGACTATGGCCAATCCCGGAGGAAACCAAGCCAACGAGGTAGCTGAAGATATGGATCAACAACCCCTTGCCGAAGAAAATTATGAAGATATACGTGTATATATATATATATGATATCCTGCCAGAAAGTGAAGCCGAAGATGTACGGTGATCGTCAGCCTCTTGCCAAAAACATGTCGGGCACGTCCCTCTACAGTCAGGCGATCGCAAACACGGATCAAGGGGGCACTGATTAGCGACGGGTCCCATTTCCATGGGAAGCCTGGTTTCCCGCCGCCGAGCGAGGCGGCACCGGCCGCATTTTGGGTAGGGCACCTCCCCCGATCCATGGATTTGGCGACCGCGCGCCAAATCCATGGATCGCTAATCCATATTTGCGCGCCCCCGATTCAGGACGCACATGCAAGAACAGTTACAAGAAAAACTGTTTGGGGACGATTAGTATTGCCCTTTTGGTTATTTTTGCGTATGTTTTGACTAGAGATCCTTTTTCGTCCGAGATCCGCCCGTGGGACGACATGCCCGGCCTAATCTGAGCTCCACATCCCTTGGGATCCAGGCGTCGCAGTCTTGTCACCCAGTCGGACCGATGTATAAGATCGAGGTCGGTTCGGGAAGGGTACCTTGGTGTTATTCGTGTTTGTTGGATGTTGTTTTGCACCCTGGGGAGGGTGCCCTTGGATATTCTGTTTGTTTTGGCCGACGGAGGGTCTCATATTCTTGAGGGATGCTCTTCTGGTCTAGGTCTGACTGCACCAGGCGTCTCGGCCCGGATTCAGGCCCTGAAGCAGGCAGGGCTCGGATGCTTCCGAGAAGGCGTCTTGGAAGGCAGGGAGGGTTTCCGAGAACCCCCTTTGCCCAGAAGGCACCCCCTCGTCTAGCCAATGTTATCCTCCTCCTCCTCCTCCTCCTCCTCCTCCTCCTCCTCCCCCTCCTCCTCCCCCTCCTCCTCTCCATCTGCCGCCACTGGTCCGTGGGAGAGGCCCTGGCAGGGCCAAAAGCAGCCAAGATTAGCTTGGCGAAGGTCCCAACTCCATGCAGTTGCAGCGCGTTGCCATCTGTTCGTACACGGGGTTCGATTCCAGTGTCTTGTTCCAGAGCATGTGCGGGCATATTCCGCTCGGCAGGCGCGGGCATGTACCAGACATGTGCCCGGCAGATGCCGTCATGTTTCCCACGGACGCATTGTTCGATTGGACGTAAGAGTGACCCTTCGCCGGAATGACCTTTGGTGCGGGCCCATTGGAGCCCCCCGATCGCCGAACGCGATGCGATAGTAGCGTCTTGCGCGATTGGATTTGGTCTCACCGCGGCCCCCCAAAAGCCGCGCACCAAAGGTCACTCTTGCCCAGGGTCGCTCTTGCGTGTAGCCAAGAGGAGGAGGAGGAGGAGGAGGAGGAGGCGGAGGAGGAGGAGGCCGAGGAGGAGGAGGAGGGAGGAAGGAGGGAGGAGGGAGAGGGAGGGAGGAGGAGGAGGAGGAGGTCACTCTTGCGTGTAGCCGAACTGTAACCGATCAACGTGTGCGTGAGTGCGGGGCTGTGTGTGTGTGTGTTGCTTTGTCTTACTGGAGTACCCGTGCGGATCTCGCCCCCTGGCTGGTATTGGGGACATGCGGGCAGGTGCGGAGACCGGGGCATGATGCTCCTCATCCTCCACCTATTCCTCCCCATCCCTTATTACCCTCCCTCTCCTCCTTCACCGTTGTCCTCCTCCTCCTCCTCCTCCTCCTCCTCCTCCTCCTCTCCTCCTCCTCCTCCTCCCCCTCCCCCTCCCCCTCCTCCCCCTCCTCTCCTTCTCTCCTCCTCTCCCTCTCCTTCTCCTCCCTCTCTTTCCTCCCTCTTTTCTCCTCCTCCTTCTCTCCTCCTCCTCCTCCTCCTCCTCCTCCTCCTCCTCCTCCTCTCCTCCTCCTCCTCCTCCTCCTCCTCCTGGCTGTCACACTCCACCTCATCCGTCCTCGCTCCTCATCCCTGCTCCTCCCTCCTCGTCATTCCTCTCCTCCTTTTCTTCTCTCTCCCTCATTCTCTCTCCATAGCACGATCCGCGTGAGTGTACCAAAACGGGCGTGTGGACGCCATGCGGGCAAGCCCACTGGGGCCGTAGGTGGAGCTCCCTGTGGGGGGCACTATCCGCGTGAGCAGTGTGTCAAAATCCGTAGGGAAACGCAAAACATCCGCGTTCACTTGGGCCGTGGGTAGAGCTCCCTGTAGGGCACGATCCGGGTGAGAGGTGTGCCGAAATTGGCGAGGGGAGGGAGCCATACGTCCGCGCCGCCCACTGGGGCCGTTGGTGAAGCTCCCTGCGGGGCCACCAAACGTGTGATGGGTGTGCCGAAATTGACAACCGGATGGAAAGCAGAGGCAGGAAGACGAGAGGGAGGAGGAGAAGGAGGAGGAGGAGGAGGAGGACCTGTTGAAATAAACGATGTTGAAATAAGCCTTACCTCCAAATTACCTCTTCATAGGTCCCCTTCCAGGCCGTATTTACATTGCGGGAAGTGCAAGTACCCCATTGGAAGACAGCCGTCAGAAAAGTCTCAATCGGCAAAAACACAATTCTCAGGACTTCGGCGCCGCGACCCAACATGATTGGTGCGCCCTGACAATCCTAAAGCGTGCCAGGAAACCGTTGCTGGGACACATCGAATCAATTTGATTGTTGCGTCCAGACAATCCTAAATTGTACTAGCACACCGTTCCTGGGATTTCAACCATACGAACCCGTAAAAGTGCTACTAAGCTTCAAGACGAGTGCGCGCGGCGCTAAGGCGATAACCCCAGGTTGAGGAGCAACTGCCCTCCATATGTGAAATGGTTCTGCTTGTTTAATCGAATGTGTGTGTGTGCGGCGCGAAGGCGATAGTCACATTCTAAAAACGGCCCCACCTTTGAAATTGTTGCAAATGTTCACGACGAATGTGCGCGGCGCTAAGGCGGGAACCACATATTGAAAACGGCCCGCCCTCCATCCGTGAAGTTGCTACCTATTTTCAAACACTTGCGTGCGGCGCTGAGGCGGGAGTCACATCTTGGAAACCAACCGCCCTCCACCCGTGACAATGCTACAAACATTTCAGACAAAATGCGCGTTGCGCTTAGGCGACAGCCACATTGTGAAAAGCGGCCCGCCCTCTATCCGTGAAACTATTGTTCCAATGGCCAGGAATCCTCAGGCGAAACGCCTACTAGCCCGCCCTACCAACACGCTGGGGATGCGACAGGGAGGAGTCATGTATAAGGAAGAGGGGAAGGAGAAAAAGGAGGGAAGGTGAGAAGAGAAAGGAAGGACGAAAGGATTGATATGAGGAAGAGGAGGAAACGAATAGGGAGGAGAAGAGGAACAGGAGGGGAGGGAGGAAAAGGAGGGATGTGAGGAGGGAAGGTGAGACGCGCGGCGCTGCGGATCCAGAGCGAGGGCCCAACAGCACGGGGGGGGGGCTCGGAAAACTTGACCGTCGTACCTCGATCGTCGACGACAACGACGGCGGGGATGGTTAAGAAGACGACGACGGTGGCGACGAAAGCGGCGACGACGACGACGACGACGACGACGACGACGACGACGACGACGACGACGACGACGACGGCGGCGGCGGCGGCGGCGGCGGCAGCGGTTGCGGCGGGGTGCCACAGGCCTGCTTCGAGGCGCTGTGCAGGTGCAGCGCCCGCGTGCACGGCGGAGTGGCGCAGGAGTTGCTTTTCCTGGCGTTGTCGGAGCCCCCCCGCGCGGCGAACCTTTCCTCCTCCTCCGAGAGCTGTCGTTCGCGATCCCCCCGACCTCCTTCAACGAGTACCCCGACATAGAGGACCCCGAAGAGGCTACGAAGTTCCCTTGGAAGTGTGGCTGGGAGGAGGAGGGCAGCTTATGTGGGAGCGGGGTTCAAACAAAACGAGACCTGATGAACCACATGCGTCGGGTACATCACGTTCATAATCTGAGTTCTACGATGACGCTTCCAAGCATATGCATAGTATGTCGGCGAGCGCTTGGATCTCAGCGGAATGCCTACAAACACCTTCAGAGGCAGAGTTTGCGATTACAGAGCGGGCGCGGTCGATGATCTGTGTACTGTGTTGGCTGAGTTGTATCCCCCACGGCTTGCTGATGCTAACTTACCTCCACAGCTGGGCACCGATAGCGATGCCAGAACAGGCGGCGCTGACCATGCCAGATTGGATGCAGGCCCCATCATCAGAAGGCAACCCTCCAAAGTTGCGCAAGGTCACGGGCGGGAAGGGGGACTTGGGCAAGCAGCTCGCAGGCTCGACGCTCTCTCAGCTCGTCGTCATTATCGCAAAGTTGGTGTCGTCAGACAGCAGGCAGCTGGCAGAATTGACTGCAACAGTGTATCGAACGTTCGACATCGACGCAAGCGTGGGACTGGCAACTACCATGGAGGAGCCAGGACAGCAGTACAACGCCGCATCGCAAAGTCTCAAAGAAAAACAAAAAAGCATGGAAAAAAACAACTGAGGATCGCGAGGGCCGCCATTCGTACAGATTGTCACGGCGTCAATGTTGTGGGCAGCCAAGGAGGCGGACACGCAGGACGCTGCAGAGTGGGCGAAAGTCATCAAGAGCATATGGACGCAAAAGATCAGCAAGATAGCGATGATCGAGGTTGGCGGAGTGGTCCTCCACTGGCAATGGAAGCGCAACCAAGGGAAGCAGACGGAGACGGACAGCAACAGAGGCAGGATCATCTTCGCCATCGATATTACCAGCCAGTTCGGACAAGAGCTGGTGAAGCAGATCGAGAGCATGCTCGTGGGCCTCAAGGCGGAGAGGAAGATCATGCCCAGCCCCTCGCGGGCCGCCCGCGAGGGATGCGAGCAAGTTGCTGGCAGAGTTGAAGACAGCGGAGCGGGGAGAGAGAGAGAGAGAGAGATGCGTGATACTGCGCGGCTAACCGGGCTGATCGCCCATGGGATTACAAGTCCAGATGTTTGGGGCCCGAGCCCTCATCCCATCCCGACGGCCTACAGCCCCGAAGCTGCGAACACCCTCACCATCCAGAGGGAGGAATTGCGCAGCGGGAGAGGCAAGAGAGGGAAGGGCAAAGGACAGGGCAAGAGTCGGTAGCAGCGCGTGTTGGTCCCCACCGCGAGCCCCTCGTTGGGCCGCGCGCCGACGTCGGAGGTGCCTACAGGGGCGGCGCGACGTCCGTCGAGAGGCACGGGCTGCGCTGGATGGTTTCGCGGCATCAAGTTCCGCCCCCCAGAGTTCACCCTGCCCCGCCCCTCTTGGCAGCTGCTGGCAGGCGGTAAGAAGTAGCTGACGAATTCCAATGGGCCTGATCCTGATCCTGATCCTCCTCCTCCCCCTCCGCCTCCTGCCCGACTCACCGCTCCGAGCGCCGCCGCTTCATCCCGCTGCCGGCCAGGGCCGCCGCGACTGTCCGATCCGATCGCCAAGCCGCGATGCCGATCTCGGTCTGTTCCTCCTCCTCCACCTCTTCCTCCTCCTCCTCCTTCTCCTCCTCCTCCGCCTCCTCCTCCTCCTCGTCCTCTCCCTCGTCCTTCTCCTCCTCCTCCTCTCCTCCTCCCCTCCTCTCTCCTCCTCCCCCTCCTCCTCCTCGTCCTCCTCCTCCCCGTCCTCGTCCTCCTCCTCCTCCCCCTCCTCCTCCTGCTCTTCGCCTCTCCAGCCTGCAGGGGCCGAGCCTGAGCCGCGATCCCAAACGGCTCGGGCACGGACCGGACCGCGCCCGCGCCGGCGCGGTCCGGTCCGTGCCCGATCCGATCGCGATTCGACCCAGTTCACAGTTGCCAGCGTCCCCCCGATCATCAGAGGAGGAAAAGGTGCCCATACATCTACCTCTACCCTTCGGCCGTTTTCCCTTTTTGTTGAGCGTCCTGGGGGGCCTTCGTCGTCACCGCTGGATTCGCCTCGAAATTCTGGTCTCGCAACAGCAGCCCCCATGAGGGGGAAGAGCAGGACTTCCGAATTACGCCATCACAGCGACCACGGGAAGTGCCCCACAAGCTCAAGGCGGAGTCGCCCGGCGCCCAGGCAGCACCGCTTCGCCGTGGTACTGTGCGGCGGTGGTGCCCCTGAAAGCGGCATTGGCCTGACAGCATGGGAATGGCCATGATGATGGTGATCACCATCATCATCGTGATGATGGTGTGATGGTGATGATGCTGATGGTGATGGTGGTGAGGGTGGTGAGGGTGATGCTGTTGATGATGGTGGTAGCGATGATGATGTCGATGACAATGATGATGGTGATGCTGATGATGATGGTGGTGGTGTTGATGATGATGATGATGACGACGATGATGATGATGCTGATAATCACCATGGTAATCATGATGATGATGATGATGATGATGATGATGATGATGATGATGATGATGATGATGATGATGGTGATGGTGATGGTGATGGTGATGGTGATGGCGATAAGTTTGATGATGCTGATGATGATGATGATGATGATGATGATGATGATGATGATGATGATGGTAATGATGAGGGTGATGATGATGATAAAGATGGTTATGGTGATGGCGATGGTCAAGATGACGATGACCATGACCATGACGACGACAACGTCGACGATGACGACGACGATGATGATGAGAATGATAATGATGCTGATGCTGCTGATGATGATGATTGTGCTGATGGTGCTGATGGTGATAATGGTGATGGTGATGATCATGATGATCATGACTATCATGATGATGATGATGATAATAATGGTAATGATAATGATGATGATGATGATGATGATGATGATGATGATGATGATGATGATGATGATGATGATGATGATGATGATGATGATGATGATGATGACGATGACGATGACGATGACCTTGACCATGACCATGACGATGACGATGGCGAAGACGACGACGACGATGATGATGATGGTGCTGATGATGATGATGCTGATGATGATGATGATGATGATGATGACGACGACGACGACGGAGATGATTAAGAAGACGACGACGGTGGCGACGAAAGCAGCGGCGACGACGACGACGACGGCGACGACGGCGGTGGCGGCGGCGGCGGCGGCGGAGGCGGCGGCGGCGGCGACGACGACGGCGGCGGCGACGACGACGACGACGACGACGCTGCCGCCAGGAGGTCCACGAGGAGTACGACGTCCTCCTCTCGTGCGTCGAGACTTACGAGTGGGTGCAGCCAGGCACGACCGGCCTCCTGAGGCTGTGGATGTTGCAGGCCTTGCTCGGCCGGGGGCGCGCCCAGGACAGCGTCGGCGCAGAAGGCGACGTCGATGTCGGCGTTGTCGTTTTGGAGGTGTGGGGCATATCTGATGGGGCAAGGCATTCAAGACTTGTGAGGAGGAGAACGAGGAGGAGGCACACCAGAAGGCTCCAGATCAGAATGGAAAAGGAGAGGGAGGAAGAGTGGGGGTAGCTGTGGCGTGGCTGAGGCCACGCTCGCCAGAGCGGGAGGGCGCAAGGGCCCAACGACATCGTGAGAATCATGCGTTCCAAGACTTGGCCGCTAGATACTCTGGAATTCCTGGAACGTTTCCTGAGCCAATCGCATCATGGCAGCATTCTCGTGCTGTTTCTGGGGTTTTTTGTCGCCACGGCTGGGCGCAGCTCGGACACTTGGCCAGCATCGGCCCGGGAGGGATCCAGGGACCGAGTTTGAGTATATTGGCGGCTTGTTTTCTGATGCAGTGAGCCCACCGCAGGCGCCGGCGATTTTTTCGTTCTATCAGTGTGGGTGGGTCGCGGGGTGGGTCGCGGGTGTGTCGCGGGTGGGTCGCGGGCGGGTCGCGGGTGGGTCGCGGGTGGGTCGCGGGTCAGGTCGTGGGTGGGTCGCGGGGGTCGCGGGTGGGTCGCGGGCTGGGTCGCGGGCTGGGTCGCGGGTGTGTCGCGGGTGGGTCGCGGGTCGCGGGGGGGACAACGTCATCAACAACAGCAACAACAACAACAACAGCAGCAAGAACAATAACAACAACAACAACAACAACAACAACAACAACAACAAGAAGAAGAAGAAGAAGAACAAGAACAAGAACAAGAACAAGAACAATAACAACAACACCAACAACAACAACAACAACAGCAGCAGCAACAACAGCAGCAGATGCAGCAGCAGCAACAACAACAACAACAGTCCGCACCGCAGAACCTCTTTCAGCCTCGCGCCCAGGGACAGTGAATGACCGTTCGGCCCCCTCACTCTGATCGAGGTTCTTCGCCGTTTTCGGCGTCTGGCGCACGTCTTCAGGCACAGGGGACAGCAGAAGTCGATCCGGGACGAGGAGCCAGCCAAGGGTTGGACCCCAGGAAGGGCCCGCGGACCGAAGCGGCTGCCCCCTCCCCGTGCCCTCTCTCATCCCGCCCACTCCCTCTCTTCCTCGTCCCTCCCTGACCCCACCCGCTCCCTCCTCCCCCCTTCCCCCCTCCCTCTCTGTCAGGTGCGGATCGAGAGACCGCAATGGGAAGGGATGGGTGGGAAGGATAGAACGTCAGTTATGGCGCGCGCGCACCTAGCTTGGCCCTCCCCACTTTCTCCTTCCATCTCCCTCCCTCCTCCCATCCCTCCTCCCACCCTCGTCCCATGCCCTCCATCCCACCTCCCCTCCAGCAACAGGCTACGAGTTGGGATTGTCCCCGAGCGAAGGGTGCCCCTCGCTGAACGGTGGCCATGGCAACCCCGAAGGACTGTCAAATGGCGGCCCGCTCGCAGACTTGGCAGCTGGGTCAGTGATCCCCCTTCCCACTCCCTCCCCTCCTTTCCACCCCTGAATTTTTTCAACATGAATACTAAACGCTTCTCTCCCCTGGAGTTGTCCAGAAGATCTTCCGCCGCCATCCGGGTCCTTGTTCTTTCCGCACAGGATTGGGCCGAATTGTTTTTCCATGTGATGTTACATTCCGATTGTTTTCGGTGTTTCAAGAAGTGTGTTCTCGCCAGTTGTGGCCTCATTTTCGGATCGGCGCTGTGCTCCCGTCGTTCAGAATGGTGCTCTCGCCATGGACCATTTTCTGGATCCCACAGGTCCTGCAGGCCCCACTGGTCTCGCAGGTCTCGCAGGCCCGTACCACAGGTCTGACAGGTTCCGCGAGTGTCGCGGGTCTCGCAGGTCCCACAGTTCCCGTAGGTCCGACTGGTCCCCGTAGTTCCCGTAGTAGGAGGAGGAGGAGGAGGAGGAGGAGGAGGAGGAGGAGGAGGAGGAGGAGGAGGAGACGGAGGATGAATCAGGAGGAGGAGGAGGAGAAAGAGGAGGAGGAGGTCCTTAGGTTCCACAGGCGTCGCCAGCGCCACAGGCCCCACAAGTCTGGCAGGTCTCACACGTCCCACGGGTCCCATAGGTGTCGCAGGTCTTACAGGCCCCGCAGCCCGAAGAGGCCCCCCCAGGTCGCACAGGTCCCACAGGTCTCGCGGGTCCCACGGGGTCCACATTGCCCACCTGCCCCACAGGTCCCACATGTTCCACACGGCCCATAGGCCACAGAAGTCCAGCGGGTCCCACACGTCGCACAGGTCCCACAGTTCCCAGTGGCCCCACAGGTCCCGCGCCCGCGGCCCTGGCTCCAGTCTCATGTATCCGACTGTGGCGGTTCGTCAGCACCGACGACGTACAGCAATGAATCCATCCAGAGAGCGGCAGGCCACGTCTGGTTCGCAATTCTCCGAAGACGGTTCCAGCACCCACTCCCATCTTTCCGAATCCGGCTACCTTATTCCCGACCCCGGCTCCCAGTGTTCAGCTCCAGCTCCTCAGTCATATTGGCGCCCCGGCGCCCTCCCGCCGCACCCTCGTAGGTGCCTCGACGCAGGCTCTTGCTCTTGCTCTTGCCCACAGGTCCCACAGGTCGCCTTTGCTGATATTATGGTGCTTTGTTGGTTAATGGAGTTCCAGGTCGGCCATGACACGCGTCCGCGCATGGAGCAGAGAGAACAAAGCAGCGCAGTGGGAAGGGGTGGGAGGGATGGAGGGATGGAATGTCATGTGTGGCGCGAGCGCACCTCGCTGGCCTCGCCTCCCCCCTCCCTCCACCATCCCCTCCCTCCATCCCACTCCCTCCATCCCCCTCCCTCCATCCCACTCCCTCGCCCCACTCACCCCATCCCACTCTCTCCCCCTCCCCTTCCCCCCCCCCAGGGGAAAAACACACACAGACACAATGAATCGTCGATTCCCCAGAAAATATAGGAAAATATGGGAATTGGGCGGGAAGACGAAAACCCAGAAAACATGGGAAAATATGGGGCATCGTTTTATTTGTGTGTATTTATTTGTGTGTCCCAGGGCCCCTTCACTTTCCTCCGCGCTCTCTCCGCCCGCAGAGGTGGTCTTCTCCACGTTCGGCGCCGGGAGCCGCCCCGCGCCGCTCTCGCTCTTCGGTCGGAGAGGCGGTGTTCGGGCGAGATATTTTTTTTGTGGCGGGGGCCCGCTGGGAGGCAGGGGCGGGGCGAGGAGGACGAGGAGGACGCGGCAGGGGAGGAGGGCTTGAAGGCGGGGGGACGACGAGGGGGAGGCGGTGTTCGGGCGAGCTTTTTTGTTGTGGCGGGGGCCGCTGGGAGGCAGGGGGCGGGGCGAGGAGGACGCGGCAGAGGAGGAGGGCTTGAAGGCGGGGGGTGACGAGGGGGGCGAAGAGGGGGAGGCGGCGGAGGAGGACGATGAAGGCGAGGGAGGAGGAGGAGGCAGGGGGGGGAGAAAGAGGGATAGCAGGAGGAGGAGGAGGAGGAGGAGGAGGAGGAGGAGGAGGAGGAACGGGAGCGGAAGGGGTACGCAGCAGCAGCATCAGGGAGAAGGAGGACCAGAGGTAAGCCCAGGATGTGCAAACGATGTTGCTGTACACCCTCGCGTCCCGAGCCCCATCCTGAATAGCCCTTACCTCCTCCCCCTCCTCCTCCTCCCTCCTCCTCCTCCTCGCTCCTCTCCACATCCTCCTCCTCCTCCTCCTCCCCTTCTTCCTCCTCCTCCTCCCCCTCCTCCTCCTCCTCCTCCTCCTCCCCCTCCCCATCATAACCAGCATTACCATCGTCATCATCATCATCATCATCAGCAGCAGCATCATCATCAATCATCATCATCATCATCAGCAGCAGCATCATCATCATCATCATCATCATCATCATCATCATCATCATCATCCCTCGTCCCTTGCTCTTCCCTCCTCCCTCCTCCCTCCCGTGAAACGACGTCGCTCTTCCAGCCCTCCAGCTCTAGGGAACGCGGCCCGGTGCAGGACCACTGCACTTTTCAAGGAGGGGTCCAGCGAGAGCCCCGGTTGTATATATATATATGTATATATACATACATGCATGCATACATACATACATACATGCATACATAGATACATACATACATACATACATACATACATACATACATACATACTACAAACACACACATACATACATACATACATACATACATACATACATACATACATACATACATACATACATACATACATACATACATACATACATACATACATACATACATACATACATACATACATACATACATACATACATACATACATACATACATACATACATACATACATACATACATACATACATACATACATACATACATACATACATACATACATACATACATACATACATACATACCTACATACATACATACATACATACATACATACATACCTACATACCTACATACATACATACATATAGGGAAGCTTCCCTCCGTCCGTGCCACTGTTGCGCAGCGCTGCGCCTGTCGCCACCGCGATTGCGGACGTCTCCAGCGAGAGCCCCGTGCTGACGCGGAGGCGCCCTCCATCCGCCGGAGTCGAGGACAAAAGAAGCAAAAACCAAACAAAGAAATACTCCAGATTTCGTAATAAAAGGGAGGGGGTCTGGACCCTCCAAGACAAGCCATTTCAGACCTCCCCCGTGGGAGAACCCTCCAAAACATCGTCCCCAGACCCCCCAGGCCCTCCAAGATAGCCTGGAAGAGACCCCCCCCGAAATGAGACCCCCCTCCCTTTATTACGAAATCTGGAGTAACGGGCCCGACGACTGGCGTTTACTAAACGGCGCTGGGCGTTTGCGAAAGAGCCCTGGCCTGTATGATTCCTCCCCTGGGTGCGTTTACTAGACGGCTTCGCGTGTCGGGGGTGATTATTATGGGGGCGGATGTTCTGCCCTCCAGTGACGGTTGCACAAAGTGGCATGACGGTCCTGACCTGATGTGAAGAAAGGTTCAACCGAGAGCCCATGCTCAAGAGAAATCGAGTTTCATCCGCGACAGTGAATGTTGGAAGGGGAGGGGAGGCAGGTGCCGCTTCGAGCCCGGGAACAAAGCCCCCACCCAGGGAGTGGCGACAGGCCCGGGTCGTGCACAGGGTTCCCCCCGCAACTCCCTTCTGGCGAAGCGATGTCGGTTCGCTTGCGCTTTCGCCGCCGCCTTTTGTGGGGGGGCGGCGGCGCAAGTTTACGGACGAAGCTTGGCGGGTCCGCTCGATTGACATTGTTGCCGGGTTCAACCAGGGGCCTCATCGGTTTCTGGCAGGCGACGGTTCGGCAAGCGACCCATCGCTTCCGATTTTTACCTGGGGCCCTTTTTGGAAAGGTTCACGCAGGCGCGAGTGGTTGGCGAGCGATCGCGACAGCTGGCTTTGGCTTGGGGCCTTGTCGACTTCTCGCGAGCGCCAGCACTTTTGCGATGAGGGAGGTTCTTCCCCGGCGCTGGCCTCGGGCCCTCCGGCCTTCTCAAAGGCGCAGGCGCGGTCTGTGCCGGCCGTGGCTCGGGGCTTTCGAGCTGCTCGCGGGCGCTGGCCGGGCGAGTTTCGAAAAAGTCATCGCCGGTTTTGGCCCGGGGCCGCTTCGGCGTCTCGTGGGCGCCAGCTCGCAAGCTTTCGCCGCGCGTGCTGTTTCTGGCCTGGGGCCTTGACAACTTCTCGCGTCCGCAAGCACGGCCGCTGGGACTGCCGCCCTTGGCATCGGCGGGCGGGAAAGCCAACAAAAGGGTAGTGAAGGCGCGGCGATGCGGCGAGAACCGCATGTTGAGGGGAGGAGGAGGAGGAGGAGGAGGAATTGCTGAGGAGGGGGAGGAGGAGGAGGAGGAGGAGGAGGAGGAGGACGAGGAGGAGGAGGAGGAGGTGGAGGAGGTGGAGGAGCAGGAGGAGGAGGACGAGGAGGACGAGGAGGACAGGGAGATGGAGGCGCATGGGAGGAGGGGAGGGCGGAGGAGGAGGAGGAAGAGAAGGAGGAGGAGGAGGAGAAGGAGGAGATGAGCCAGAGGAAGCCATTGATGCACCAACGATGATGCAAGACACCCTCTCCCCTCTCAAGCCCCGTGCCCACAAGTCCCTACAAGCACCCCTTTTCCGCTGAGAAAGAAGGCGCCATGGATCTGCCATTCAGCCGAGTGCCCGTTATGAAGTGGAGCCGCCGCCTTCCATCGCCTTACGTGTCAAAGGTTGGCCAGCAAGAGACCCGTTTTGACAAAGGAATCTTTGTCATTTCGCATAACAGTTGCACAACTCCCACATGTTCAGCGGCAGCACCGTTCTGAGACACCGGAAGCGCTCAGACGGAAAAAAACATAGAAAAGTCCAAAGTATGGAATTATGTTTTCATTCGTATGCTGTAAGACTAAAACGACTACAACATACCTATACTTAAAATACATGTATATGTGCTTGTTGAGTGAAAGATACGCAGAGAGGGGGGTCTACTCCCTGGCCTTCCCCGGGGGCGAGGGCAGAGTGGTAGTCGTGTCGAGCATGTGTGGGGGAGGAGTTGGAACAGAGAGGAGGCTGGAGGAGGACGAGCAAGGCGAGGAGGAGGAGGAGGAGGATGAGGGGGAGGAGGAGGAGGAGGAGGAGGAGGAGGAGGAGGGCAGGAAGGCGGAGGAGGATGAGGGGAGGAGGAGGAGATTAGCCTCTGCGTTTCGCGCTCGTTCTCCTTCTCTGGGCCTTCGAGGGAGGGGGGGGGTCGTCGCCAAGGCTGGGCTGGGAAGCCCCCCCCAATGGCTGGGTGCGTGTGGGCGGCGTCCGCTCCCAGCCGCAGCGACAAGGCGGCGCGC
>CAUYUJ010004969.1:190411-205896 GCA_963575745.1 Prorocentrum cordatum | reverse complement strand
TCTCCTCCGCCCATTCTCTCATCCCAGCAAACGCACAAAAAGAAAAAGCTCAGCCAGACGCTGTGAGCAACCTATAACAATGTTAGTAGCCAGCGTGGACCCCAAACAATGGCTATTGCTATACACGCGGGGCATATGAGGAGGCGTACTCAACGCGGTGCAATCTAGGTGGCGCAATCCACGTGGTGCAACCTATGTGGTGCAAAGCAATGCACTGCAACGCAAAGCAGTTCAAACCGACGCAAAACAATGCGAAGTTGTGCAAAGCGATGCAGAGCGGCACAACACAACGCAATGCAAGCAACACAAAGCAATGCATTGCAATGCAAAGCAACGCAACTTAGCACAGCGTAGCGCAAAGCATTGCAAAGCAATGCAGAGCATACCTTGCAACGCAAGACAACGCAAGGCATTGCGAACCAACGAAACTCAACAAAAAACAGCGCAAAACAACGCAAACAACTCAGCCCGAACCAGCGCAGCGCAATTCGAAGCAGCGCAACACAATGCGAATCAACGCAGTCAACGCAAAGCAGTGCAAGGCAGCGCGGCCGCGAGGCGGCGGGCGGCGACGACGCGGCGACGGCGCGGCGACGGTGGCCACACGGCGGCCAGACTGCCACACAGGCACCGAAGACGGGCGGCGACGGGGCGGCGACGGCAACCACAAAGCGGCGGGCCCGACGCGCAGGCCCCGACGACGGGCGGCGCCGACGTGGCGACGGGGCGGCGACGGCGACCACGTCGCCGCCAGACCGACTCGCAGGCCCAGACCAACGGGCGGCGACGAGGCGGAGACGGGGCGGCCACGGCGACTTCAAACCAACGCGCAGGCCATGCTCTTTCAGAATCAAGCAAGGACCCCTAAGTAGAAGCAGCGTTTGGGGAACAAGCAATGCAAAACGCCTGGCCCCCTCCTCCAGATCACTCTCACACTCATCCGCGGGTCCCGTCCTCCTCCTCCCCTTCCTCGCCCCCCTCTCCGTCCGCATCCGTTTCCCCATATCCGCCTTCATCCGCATCCTGCTCCGCACCACCAGCATCATCATCACCATCATCATCATCGCCATCACTATCATCACCATCATCGTCAGCATCATCATCAAGTAAGATAACCTGGCCCAGTGTTTCCAGTAATGGCGTCTCGCTACAGCGCTGCATTTCTCGTCACCACCATCGTCGTCCTCATCCTCATCCTCCTCATCATCACCACCGCCACCATCCCCATCATCCGTGGCCATTTTGGCTCAAGGCCAACGGAGCTCCATTGGCCGCGAATCCGATGGGCGCTGTCAGCGGCAGGACTGATCTGACGCCAAGGGGTAAAATCCAAGTCTTCCATATCGAGCGGCTTAAAAGACCACAGTAAGTCTAGATCATGTTTTTGGGCCCGGCCGAGCTAGCATTCGGGAGCCACCGCTAGTTCGCAGGCTCGACCAGAGCGCAAAGCAGGGCGAGGCGGCAAGGGCCCGACCAAGATCGGCAACGCGACAAGCAGCCGTGACTGGGAGTGCCGAAAAATGTTGCATCCCCAAGCACGCGCAAAGAGTGTGGATACAATTGGTGGCATGGGTCGCTGTCGCAGGTATCGGACAGCTCGCGGTGGAGTAGGAAACCATGCCAGAATGACAAAGAGAGACATGAGCTCAACCAGCTGCACAGGCGAGTCAAGAAGCTCGAGTCCGACAAACGCAACACCGTGGGAAAAAGGATAAGGATGCCGAGCTGGCCCCCGATGTGGGCTCCAAGCATGAGCAGATCAGGCAGTTCGGTAAGTTGTTGTCAGAGATCAGGCAGCTGGACGGACACAGGATTCGAAGGCATTCTCGAGGTCAAGCAAACGGAGGCCAAAGCTCTGCAGGTCCAGATCGCCCAGGACCGTCCTCTCCCAGCTCAACTCGGTGAACTTGAACGTCGCCGACACACGCAGCGGGCGACCACAGAGACGCTTGCGAAGCGCTTCGAGGGCTTGGCAGCAGAGGCCGAGAAGCTGGAGCGCAAGCAAAAGGACGCGCAGTCCAAGCGCGACTCCTCCCAGGTAGCAGAGACAGAGATTCAAAAGTTGCTTGGCGATCCACTGGCAGCCCGCGCTCCTGAGGAGGCCCGACACGGCGCCAGCGCTCGTGACAGCGCAGGCGGAGCTGCAATTGCGGCAGAAACACCAGCAAGCACAGCAGCGCAGCAGCAGCCGCTCCGGCGGCTGGACAAGCCGCAGCAGCAGCACCAGCAGGGCAGCTTGAAGAGCGGACGCGGGCATTCATCACAGCCATGGACCAGGCCTCAGGAATGCATCCGCCTGGCTTTCGTCAACAGCGGGAGCAGCAAATCGCACCCACGCGGGCGGCGGCAGCAAACATGCCCAAGCCCCGCGAAGGAGGAGATGGAAGCGAGACCCCAGAGGTCGCGTTCGACGAGAGAACGCTCGAGGCGCCCATCGATTCCACCATGGACGAAGCAGACACCGAGGGCGCCGCAGGGGTCGACGAGGAGGGGGGCCGCAGCCACGACGCTGCTGCTGCTGGGCAACCCGCGGAGCTGGCCGATCTTGCCGCCCGCCACAAGGCTCGGTGCGACAGTCAGGCGACGGGGGAAGCGCTCCTGGCACTTACGCCCTGGTCAACCTTAACAGGCGCGGTTGGGGCCCTGCTGCAGCTGTCTCAACAGCACCGCAGGAGGGCAAAGCCTACGCGTTCTAGGCGCGCCAGGGCGACGCACACTTGTTGCAGGAACACCACCCGGGGCAGCAGCGCGCTACGGGGCAGGAGCAGTGGCGCCGCCAGGAGGTCGGCCTGCACGCCGTCCTCACCCCAGGCGCCACGGCCTCAGATGCAGCCCCGCACCGCGCAGCCAGTGGCGGCGCAGGCGCGGCTGTCCAAATTTGGAGACGCACGAGAGGACCGGGGCTCGACGCGGGCGGAGTCGACGCGTTACGCCTCGGGAAGCCGCGCCACCCGGGCGCGCATCGACGCCCTCATCCTTGGCAGCATCGTCGTCGGCCCCATCAACCTGGACAACGGCGCGCCGGGGCCCGCCAGCATGAGCGCGCTGCATGGTGTCGGCAAGATGCTGCGCCACGCGGGCGCGCCGTGGTTTCCGCGGGGCGATTGGAGTGGATTCCCACGCATTATTGAACGTCGCTGGGCGCTGGCTCGAGGACGCACACGGCATGCCCACCGACGCGGGCGGGGGCGCATGCCTGTTCTCGGCGAACCAGGAGGCCCCGGAGCTGGACTGCTTCCTAATCGACCGGAGCATCGCCGACAGGATCGTCAGCTGCGAGGCAGTCGACATGATCGGGCAGGGCGCGGCGAACCCGCGCAGGTCACATGTGGGCGCGAAGCCAGCCATGGCGGATGGGGGGGCCGAGCCTAAGTCCTTATGACCATGCACCTTCGCCCCGAGGAGCCCCCGTTCGGGCCGCTGCTCGAGGCGCCTTGGGACTACGGCGGCAGGGCCAAGGGCATCTGCAACGCAACTGCCACGGGCGAGTTGGAGCGAAATTCCGAACAGACTTGCAGTTCGATGGGGGCCGAGCTGCCGCGGATCTACCAGATGCCACCTGACGAGGAGCAGCGCTTCCGCGGGAGCCGCAAAGCACCCCGCCACGCGCGGCTCTCGCCCGCGAGGCCCAGACCCGCCAAGGGGCCGAAGGCGAGCCCCGCGGCGGGGCGCCACATCGCGGTCAGCGGTTTCGGCCACACTACGGGCACTTCGAGAACTCCCACGAGGGCGACCCCGCGCGCTGGGAGAACGACCGCACGTAGAGACGCGCGATTGCACGGCCCAAGAAAATATAAGGCGCGGGGCGAGGAGTTACATCTGCAACCCGCCCAACCCCCAAACCGAGGAGGATCGCCGGGACTGGCTCGACTCTTGCGCGGCGCGCGTCTTCCGTCTCTCGGGGCCCCCATCTTCGCGGCGACGGGGGCCGCGTCCAACGTTGACCTCCGCCTCAGCGCGGCGAACGAGGTCAGCGAGGTCGCGCGGAAGCGCGGCGCGGCGGGCCTCGCAGAGGCCCCCCGCATCTCGAGGGAGCGGCACAGCTGGGACTTCGACGCCTGGGCAGAGGAGGGGCACCGCGCGGGGGGCAACCACTTGGATGGCCGCAATTGGCCCAGGGACTGACACGGCCTCCGCCCCGCCCCCCCTGGCAGCGAAGGAGCAGAGGGCGACCACTCGGGCCGCTCCGCCGTTCGGCCCACGCTCTTCCAGCTCGTCAACGGCCGCTGCTTCGACGGCAAGCAGGAGGACGAGGGCATCACGGTCGATAGCGCAGCAGGGGAGCGCGGCGGCGGGCAGCAGGACCCACTTTCTGCGGCGGACGCGCGCCGCCGCACACGGCTCGCGGGCACGACGCGGCGCTGGGCGCGCGGATGGCCGCCAGGGCTGAGCTTGCGCGACGAGCGGCGCGACTTGCAGGATTGGGTCGACACGCGCATGCATTGCGTCGCCCACCGCCTGGGAGGGCCACCCTTTGGGCGCCGCGGCCCGATCGGGCTCGGCCCCCGCCACGGCGCGCCGGCAGGAGGCGCGCCGGGCGCGTGGGGGGCGCGGCGCGCGTCTAGAGCGGCGCACGATAGGCACCTGTCCGTAGCGCAGCGCTTGGAGGGCGCCGACTTGGACGCGCGGAACCAAGCCGTGAAGGAGCACCATGCGGACACGCGGACATGCAAGGGCCTCGCAGGCACATCGCTGGCCGCGCTCCGCAGATGCCAGCACCGCCCGAAGAGGGCCAGGAACGCACACCCGCTGGGGATGACGGAGTAGCAGCAGCAGCAGCACCACCACCACCACCACACGACGCACGCGAGCCTCCGAAGTACCCAACCCAATATGTCCCCCTTGCGGGCCAGTCCCGGGGGGCGCGGGCACTGCTCGCAACGGGCTGCCCCCCCTGATGCCGCTGGGCAGCTGGGCAAGGGGGGCCGCTGAAGCCGCGGCGCCCGAGGCCGCGGCATACACGGCACGGCGGAGCGCGGAAATAGTTCCAAGGAATTGTTCAGCAAGTCTCGCAAAAAGCGGAGGAAGCACACGCGCATACAGGAGGGGCACGAGAAGGCGGGCGCCCGACGACAAATTCTAGGCCGGCAGCTCTCTCGAGCGACGAGCTTCTGGAGGTCATCATCGACGTCAGCATTCGATGCGAGGTTTTGGGCGGCTGGCCAGTCCCCCTCGCGGACTCGCTGCTCGTCGCGCAACCGAAACCCACGGGCGGTTCTCGCCCCATCGGCTTGCTCCAATGGCCCCTTTCACCCACGGAGCCGCGCTCGTCTGGCGGAGACGAGGGCGCGGGGCGCCGGGCGGGGCGAGGGCCCGGCCGGCCGCCTTCGGGGGGGCCGAGGCCGCGCGCCAGCAGAAGGCGCACGATGGAAGGCATCACATTCACAAGCCAGCGCAGGCGGAGGGGTCGGCAACAGCCGCCTTCATCGACTTGTGGAAGGCAGACGAGCTCGTGGATCTCATCGCTCATCAGCGGCAAGTGCTGGCCCAGTACCCTGGCGGTCTCCTCGCGATGGCAAGGACGCAGGCGAGCGGCGCATCATGCTGGACGGGGGCGCATCCGGGGGGCCCTACCGGGACGCGGGCCTCACTACAGGATGCGGCCTCGCAGGCCATCTCCCCAAGTGCGGTTTGCCAGCGGCGGACGACGAGCACGCGTGCAAGCGGAGGGTGATCGAGACGAGGGTAACCTTGGCCATCATGCTCGACGACGGCAGCATCGCCTGCCACGGCCCCATGGCGCAGGTCGGGGCCCACCCGGCAGGCGCAACCCGGCCCCGCGGGGCTTCGAGGACTCGGGGTGCAGGGCCTCGAGGGACAAGAGCGAGCTGCTCGCCAGTCCCACGGTGGCCCCTTTGGCCACCAAGTTCTCGGGGGCGCGAGCCTGCCCGATCACTGACAGCGCGAAGGACTTGGGGTGGACTACTGCTAGGACGGCCAGGCCTACTGCGTCGCGGAGGGCCGCAAGCACAGGGCGCTCTCCCTGCTGCTGAGGGCGCATGCAGTCAGAAGACACGGCGCGCGGGCGGCAGGGCGGCTAGCCGACACTGGCCTTAGACCTATGGCACGGCACTGGGCGAGCGGGGTAACACAGCCGACTCACCCGCTGAAGCAATTGCGCAGCATCACCAGCGATATGCACCACGGGCGCGCAGAGGGCAGGAGCGTGAGCCCCAGCTACCTCGTCGGCCGCTCGCTCACCAGCGACCCGCTGCACGACCACGCGGCACTGCCCATCGTTGCGCGGGCCAATGGGGACGTCGGGCAGCAGCTTCAGCACAGCCGCACAGCGGCTGCAGAGACAGGGCCCCGACGCAGTGGCAGGAGCAGGACTTGCATCGGCGCTGGCCCTAGCCTACAGCGCCCACACTCACGAGGCTGGTCAGCGCCAGCCACGGGCGTCTCCTTTGGAGGGACGCGAGCAAGCACTCTGGATTGGAGCACCTCAGCGCCGGCGGGGGCCCGATGGGCATCGAGAAGGCGGTTCATCGCAAGCGGACCCCCACGCAGATGATCCAGAAGGCGAGCTCAGCAACCAATGCCACGCTGGGCTGCCTGTGGCCAGTTGCGCGCAGCGCTGCGCTGGAGAGGCCCCTGACCGCCTCGCCCACGTGCCCGAGGGGCCGCGGGGAACGGGATGCCATCCGCACCTGGCGCGGCAGTGCGCGGCCACTGAGGAGGCCAGAGAGGAGCACGCAGTCAACGACGGCGCCGGCAAGAGACAGTCGCCCGACGACACCCCGCGCAGCGCGATCGTGGCCATGGCGCAAGGTGGCGCAGACAAGGGCGCCCTCTGGTCGCGCGGCCCTGCAGCAGAGCATCTCTGCCGCACCCTCCAGCCCCCCTCAGAACTTCGAGGAGGGAGGGCGCGCTCGGCGCCGTGGGTCAGCCGCTGCCGAGAGATAGTTTCACCGACAGGAGCGTAGAGGACCCCGCCACATGCGCGGCGCGCGCAGGTTGGCGCGCAGTGGTCACGGGCCACGAAGGGGGGCTAGTCGCCGAGTTCCGGCCCGCCCCCCGGCTATCACCGCAGGAGTCAGGGGCGGCTGAGATCGGGGCATGCATCGAGGCACTCCAACCCTGCATGCCGCCAGCACACATCTGCGCGGATTGCAGGAGGCTGGTGGACGGCTTCAAGGTTGGCAGGCAGCGGCGTCCACAGCGCCCTCACCCAGAGCTGCGGGCCCACCCGAGACGATGGATGACATCGGCGAGAAGCATCTTGACATCAGCAAAGTAACGGCACACGCCGCTGAGGGCGACATCCTGGCAGAGCGCATCGATCGCTGGCAGATGGCAGGAAACCAAGCAGCTGATCGCAGAGTACAACTTGGCGTAGCCATGCATCCGCAGAACCTGCGGCGCCGCAGCAGGCGCCAGGACCAGCTGGCACGAAAGACCTTCAGATGGATCGGCAGGGCCACGCAGGTGAGTCACGATCTGCTCACGGCCGAAATTGGACAAGGCGACGAGGGATCAGGTTCAGTCCGCTGCTCACCACACGGATACCAAGTACGTCAGAAGGCCGTCTGCGCCCATAGCGACTGCCGCGGACCTGCGCGCCGCAGACGCGGCACCTGGATCGACAACGACGGCCAGACCCACTGGGCATGCTCAAGGCGCCGAGGCAGCGGCCGCCCAGCGGCGGGCCCACCACCAGAACACGGAGGAGGTGCGGGGCACTCTTTTGCTGCAGCAGCTCCTCTCGCAGCCGGAGCTGCCCTCGTCGCAGGCCAGACGGACGGCGACCGCGCACGCGCGCAGAGGGGGGGCGCGGAGGCGGCCAACGCCGAGGTGGCGGGCTTAGGCAGCCACAGCGTCGCTGGCGAATCGGCACACCAGCCGCGACAGCAATATCCTGAACCGCCGCCCCCGCCGCCGCGGTGGACGCTCGACGCGCGCGAATCGCATCGGTCGCGGCGAGCAGGCAACCGCCGCTTCTGCTTCGCGCGCGGGGCTTGGACGCAGAGCGCGAGGCTGGCTGGTCTGAGTAGGCCCTGTCCGAATGCGCCAGCCAACGTCGACAAGCCGTTGTCCTGGGGCGCCACGAGCGCCGCGTTGTTTTGGCTGCATCGGGGCGCCAGAGCCGCTCGCGCGCAGGGGCCGCCCCGGGAGCACGCGGCGCGGGTCAGGCGCTCAGGCTGGTTAGCAGGATCGGTTCAGCTTTCTGCGCAAAGGCAAATTCGGTCTCATTCTGCCCTGGTTCGCAGCCAAGAGGAGATCCGCACATTCCACGGTTCTCTCTCCCGGGGGGGGGGGGGGGCGGGGCACGCGCCGCCGCGGCCTCGGGCCACATGGCGGCGCAGCCACATCTGCCATCTTCTGTGCGCATGCACCGTTGCAGATTGCCGCGCGCTGCCCGCCGCTGTCTCGGGCGGAGGGGGGCGCCGGGTAGGTCGCGCACTCCGCGACGCTGCGCCCAGGGACTACAGGAGCGCACAGGCCTTCTTGGGTTAGTTGTCGAGCCGGAGGGCGGCGCGCGTTTCGAAGTCCAGCAACGTAGCTAGCCGGGCGTTCCAACGCGCGACTGGCGCACGCAGCTCGCAGCACCCGCGGTGTTTGCTTGTTTTTGCGATGGCTACGCCTATCTCGCCGCCGTCCGTCTAGGGCGACATGGCCAAGGTCAGCTTGCGCGATAGTGGGGGGGGGCCCGCTGGCGCAGCTCGCACGCTCCTTGGTTCTGTCTCCGCACGGGGAAAGGGGCGCACAGACCGCTTGGGGGCCTGGAGCCTGAAGGCGGCGCAGCCCAGTCCGCCCTCGCCACTCAGCCGCCGCCCGTCGCCGCGCGCGCCCGCCCACCGCCAGCGCGGCAGCCGAACTAAAGGAGTAGCTCGCACACTCCGAGGTTCACCTGCCGGGGGGCCCGGGGTGCACAGGCCGTTTCGGCTCGGCGTCAGAAGGTGGCGCACGTTCGGCCGCCCTGCGTTCAAGCGTCACAGTCCGCGACGCCCTGCGCCTCGCCGAAGGGCTTGGCGCTCGCGCTCCGCCCGCTGTCGCCACGGGCGGCCCAGCCGACAGGTGGGGGCAGACAAGACAGGGCAGGTCCGCACACTCCGCGGTTTTGTCTACAGAGAGAAAAGGGGCGCGCAGACCGTTGCGCGGCCAGGTGCCCGGAAGGCGGCGCACGCCCGGTCGCCTTTGGAAGCCTCCGCTGCGCAGGTGTTAGGCGCATAGGCGCGCGGCGGAGGGCGTCGTGCTCGAGCCGAGGCTTGGGCCCCAGCATGCAGAGACGGTTGGCCTCTGCCTACACACTTGCGTCGGAAGCTTGCCTCGAGCCGACTGTTGGCTGGCGCCTGGCATGGTCTGCCGCTGCTCGCGAGGCGCCCAGGGAAGTTTTGGGCTTGGCCAGTTGTGGAGGCACCCCTCCCGGCTGCGTCCATGCACTCGATCATCCTCATGATCATCATCACCTTCATGACCACCCTCCCACCAACATCATCATATCTCCACATCTACATCCTCACCCCCATCCGCATCCCAGCAACAACTTTAGTGGACTGTGCTAGGAATGGGGAAGAGTGGCCGCACAACCACAACTGTTGTGCTCAAGCTTTTGAGGGGCTTGTACGTTGCCGTCTCGCGATTTCTTTCAGATCTCTCGCGTGGCGCCTCGCAGGCCTTGATAGCGTGGTCGGCGACACCGGCTGCGCCGCCTGCTTGCCCTCCGCGCGCTTGCGTGCTCGCCGACCTACAACACATCGTGCCCGAACGTGGACGGCGCGAGCTTCCTGCGCCCGATCAGCTCTTGGTGCAGTCACTCAGTGGTGCTCCTGGACTCTGGAGTGTGAGGTCTTTTTCTCGGAGCGCGTGGTGTCGGCGTCGTGATGGGTCGCCTCAGTCTGCATCGGCTGAGCCTCCGAGCCCGGCGGAGGAGCTTCGCGCCGTCGCCGGAGGCGCGCTGCCTGCCGGCGCCCTGCCCGCCGCGGTGGACAAGCGGGCGCGCGCGATCGAGACCGACAGCACTGGACGGCGCCAGCTGGACTGCGCCGTCGCCGCGCGGGAGGCCGCTGGCGGCCCTTCGGCATGGTCCTCGAAGAGGAAGGCTGAGGCTCGGATCAGAGATTCGGATCCGACCTGCCAGCAACACGATATGAATTGCCGACTATTGGAGATGGCAGGCGGCTGCGATCAGCTCAACATATCGGAGATAGCCGCCTTCGAGTTGATGTGCCGCCAGTCTCAGCTAATCGAAGAGAGGCGCCAATCGACTCGGCCGTGGACGCGCGGGCGGGCGCTTGCCACTGCCGCCGCGGGCGACGGAGGGCGCCGCGGGGCACCGCTTGGAGGCAATGGGCCAACGATGGGATCGCAGCCTTCAACCAGCTGAGCGGTCACGCTTCGTCGCCGTCGCTTCCCCTGGGTGGACGGCGTCCGCGGCGCAGGACAGCGCGATGGATCGCGTCATCCCATCGTCCCAGCAGTTCCCGCCCCCCCTGAACATCACGAAGATCATCGCTCTGGCGAAGCAGCCCTTGAAGAGCTGCTCACTTCGGCGCCTGGGTACTCGGCCGACTCCCAGCGCGTCAAGCCCTACAGCAAGGACCTAGCATCCTGGTCTCACTTGCCGACGGCCCCCGTGAATGTCACGGAGCTCGCCCGCCAGGCCGAACGCGAATGTTTGCCGGGATGGAGCGGGACTATGCTCGGAGGTGAGACATCTGCTTCAGCCCCGAGAGCGGCGGCGGCGCCGCTGCGGCCCTACGTCGACCCGGCGCTTGCCAACGACCCCAGGGCCTACGCAGGATTCGTGGGTAAGTTGCTGCAGGGCGGCATGATCAGCTTCCGAGTTGCACAAGCCGCTGATCCATACAGGTTGGGGTTTTTCTTCGTTGAGAAAGCTGGCAAGGGCACGCCGAGGCCAGCGTTCGACACGCGGGTGGCGAACGAGGGTTTCGAGCCGCCGCCCAAGACCACGTTGCCTACGGCGGCTACGCGGGCTGCCCTGGAGTCAGAGCACGCCGCGGCGGCGGCGCAGGGCGACATCCAGTGCGCTTTCTACCATATGCTAGCGCCGGCAGGTATGGAGGAGTATTACACGCTTCGACTATTGGGCATCAAGCAGATCGAGGGGAGACCGCTGGCCAGCGATTGCATCCTGCAACAGATGGTTCGCGCGCCCCCCCATAGGTTGGATCTGGCCATTATTATTCTGCCAGAGTATCCTGAGGAGGGCCCTTGTCCAGAACGTGTTTGGCGACGGCAACCTGATAGAGGACGGGCGACCCAGTCCTGCGTTGCGTTCGCTGAACTGCGCAGCTGCAGCTGGCTATGTCGACAACTTCGCAGCAGCGGGCAGGAATGCGGCGATCGTGACCGACAGGAGGGACATGATCACCCGCACCCTGGAGGGCCGGGGCCTGCCCGTGCACACTATCTGTGAGGTTCCGTCGGTGTCCATCTTCACGGGTTTCGAGATCAGCGACGACACGGGCACCGCGAGGGCGACGCCGTCCAGCATCGCGCGGCTTCGACAGGCGATCCCGGCGTTTCTGCGGCGAGGGGTTGCGTCGCCTCGCATGTTCGAAGTGATGATAGGTCACGTCACATGGGCGATGCTGCGCAAAAGAGAGACTCTTACCATTTCGTCCTCCGCCCACGCTTCCAATTCTCAGAAGGACCACGGTGCGAGGCCCCTGCGGCGCTCAGTGAGGTTCGAGCTTTGGTGTGTCGCTAGTACGTTGCCTTGCTGGACCTCGCGCCTCAGCGTTCCACAGGGAACGCGCGTCTCGGCTTGGGATGCTTCACCTGTCGGCGTCGGCGCGTGCACTCGTCAGCTGGTTGAGCCCCGGGCGGCCGACATCGGGGGGCACGCGGCCAAGTGGGGGCACTGGCGTACGTCAGCGGTTTTAGCACGGGCTAACGCACTAGGCCTGGACGGGCCCCACGACGCGAGGGCGTCTTGGAGGCCGTCGTCAAGGGCGGGGTCGAGGCGCCCGACACACGGGAGAAGGCCACCCTTTTTCGACAGGGGCTTCCATGATATCCCCGAGGATATCACACTGGCCTCGTCGCGGGCCACCGTCATCTCCAGAAGGCACTGGGAACCCCACGAGAATATCTTGCAGCACTGGGGGGGGGGGCGCCTTATATGATGCTGTACGGCACGCTTCGCGCATGTCATCTCTTCATCATCACCGCCATCTACTTCTCGCCGATAATCTACCTTTGGCCCCCGCGGCTGGAAAGGGCAGAGGGCGGAAGCCCACCCTTCGAAGTCCTTCGCGGAAGGCGGCAGCTCCTTCTCTCGCAAACAACATTCGTTGTTGCGTGCGCTGGCTGCCGTCGGAGTTGAACGCGGCAGACTGGCATTATCGCCATGGCTTCTTCCATGGCACAGGATTCTCGCAGGCGGTCGAAACCTCGGACTGCCCAGGTATCCTGGAAGCAGCTGGCATCGACAGTCAAGGCTGCGCGGGGGCTGGAGCACCCTCGACCTCGAGAGCTGGCGGAAGGGGCGATCAGCTTCCTGGAGATGTCGGCGGTCACGGACACGACGAGGGATCGATATCGCGGGCACGCTCTGCGATCCCTGGAGTGGCTCGGGTGGCACGAGCAAGACTTCAGCACCGCCAGTCAGCTGGACGTGGTGTCGATCAGCTTCTTGACCGACCTGGCGCTCGACGGGTTCGACTCGGCGACGGGCAGGATGACGGCAGCCGTGCTCAGGCACTACCTGCCCCACCTCCTGGGAGGCAACCGTCCTCTGCCCCGAACCGCCCGTGCACTGGACGGCCGGGTCGGCGCAGGCGTGTACCTCCGCAGATGCGGCTGCCGCTGCCGAGGGCAGCTGCCATGGCCGTGGCAGGACGGATGATATACACGCAGCTGCCCAGCCTGGCGGTCGTCGCGTCGCTGGCGTTCCACGCGTACTTGAGGCCCTCAGAGGCCCATGGGCTGCGCGCGTGCTCGCTGGCCCCCCCCCGATAGAGGGCTCGAGCATCAACGCCCGGGGGTTCCTCGCGAACGGGGCGAAGCCGGGCCGCCCGGGCAGGATATGGAGTGTCACCGACGAGTCGGTGCTGGTCGACGCCCCCGAGCTCGGCCCGCGCCGACGCGCGGCGCCTCCGCGGACTCGAGCCTCCTCCTCCTCCTCCTCCTCCTCCTCCTCCTCCTCCCTCCTCCCTCCCTCCCTCCTCCTCCTCCTCCTCCTCCTCCTCCTCCTCCTCCTCCTCCTCCTCCTCCTCCTCCTCCTCCTCCTCCTCCTCCTCCTCCTCCTCCTTCAGGCCCGCGGGCGCGCGCGCCAGGTTCGCGCAGGGGCCCCAGCAGCTGGAGCTGCAGAACGAGCCCCCGCGCTTGCACACCCTCCGCCATGGGGGGGGGCGCCTCGCGACTTCCACTCGGGACCTCGCTCGGTCGCGAAGGCGAAGGAGGGGGGCGCGGTGGATCTCGGATCCGCCGTTGAGGCGGCACGGGAAGAGGACGCGGATGCAGCAGCGCATGGCGGATCTGCCGCCAGCCGCGGCGTATTTCGGCGAGCAGGTCTTCAGTCGGCTGGCGGAGCTCATCGAGGCCAAGCACCTGACAGGCTCGCCCCCGTTGCACGCGCCGCTGCAGGAGGGGGCGATCGCCCCGCGGGCCGCGAGGCAGGAACCCGCTCTGACCAGACGTTCGCTTCTCGCATGGAATATGTTTTTTTCGGCGGGCCCACGCTTGGGCATCCAGCCGCCGCCGCCACGTTTTGTCTGCGGTCGGGCCCCACGGGGCCCCCATGTGCAAAGCGCTCCGCGGTCGCGGTTTGGGGTGTCCCAGGCTTGGTGCAAGTCGGAAGGTTGGTCTCTGTCTTTCAGAGCGGGTCGTCGTCGATCGAATCTTGGGTTGGGTCCGCTCGTCGGCGGACGGCGCGTTGTGGCTGCATTTACAGCGTGGATCTTGGATCGAGTCTGGGTCTCTTCACATTCGCACCTCGGCCAAGCCGTGGGGCCGCCCACCCAGTGAGTGGGGCGACGAGATTTGCCGCGTCGGTTTTCTTGTCAGATAACGTCGAGCTACGAGCTGCATGTCATGTAATTCGCGCGCGCATCGAACACCGTGTGCCTGTCTGCATTGAACACCCGAGGGCTAGTCTTGCGTGGAGTGCGCCCGCGTTGAGACCGTTGACGCTTTGCGAATGTGTTGAGGAAGTGGATCTGGACCTTTGTCAGTTCGGAGCCGCGACGCGTTCTCCCACGCGCCTCTGGAGCTGGCGGCGCCAGCAGCTCCAATCTCTCCGTTCGATTTGTGTGCCGCGTGGAATTGCATGCTCTTGCTCGGGCCGACCTCACTTGCAGTTCGACGGCGGCGCGGCGAAAGGCGTCGCGCGCAGATATAAGCTGCACGATTTTCCGTCAGGGCAGCCGAATTTGTCGCGAGTGCTCTCATTCAGGCGATGGAAGATCTGAATCGGTCCAGAGTGTTTTTTCTTGTCGGCCATGCTATTCAATGCACGGATGTGCTGTTTACGAGTGTGCACTGCCACTCTCGGAGCCGAGACGCCGTTTCCTGCCATCGCCACAATCAACTTCTCGAAAAAAATGTTGTGGCCGCGGCGGCCCGATCTGGCATAGCAACAACTGTAGTGTGGACTGTGTTGGGGATGGGGAAGCGTGGCCGCACAACCGCAACCGTTGTGCTCAAGTTCCCAACCCGCCCGCCCTCGCTTAAGGGCTTCAGATCGGTTTAACATGTTTGTGCTGTTTGCGAGTGTACATTGCCACTCTCGGAGCCGAGGCATGGCCTCCTGCCATCGCCACCGCCAGCCTCTCCGAAAAGAATGTTATGGCCGCGGCGATCCGACCTGGCATCATCATCATCATAATTTCTCACATGCTCACCATCATCATCACCATCACAACCACCATCCGCATCGGCATCATCACTACCATCAGCATCATCATCTTCATCAGCATCGTCATCGTCATCGTCATCATCATCACTTGTCGCATCAGCATCATCACAATCATCATCATCATCATCATCATCATCATCATCATCATCATCATCATCATCATCATCTTAGTCATCTCTATCATAATCATCATCCGCATCATCATCAGAATCAGCAGCATCAGCATCACCATCACCACCACCATCATGACCACCATCATCATCATGACCACATCATCAGCAGCAGCATCACCATCGCCATCACCATCTTCATCAGCATCGCCATCATCATTTCCCACACCATGATCATCATCATCACCAGTGTCATTATTTACAGAAGCATCGTCATCATCATCGTCATCATCACCACCATCAGCATCAGCAGCATCATCAACCTCATCATCATCCTCATCACCATCATCATCACCAGCATCACGAGCACCATTCCTCATATCTGCATCATCGCCAGTCCGGTACCATCGTCATCATCATCAGCATCATCAGCAGCAGCATCATCCGCTTTAGCATCAACATCATCAGCAGCAGCAACATCCTTCCTCACCCTCATCCGCATTCTCACCCTCCCGCCCTCCCCACTCGCCCACCCCCTTCCCTCCCCCTCT
>CAUYUJ010004969.1:167911-185411 GCA_963575745.1 Prorocentrum cordatum | reverse complement strand
ACGGTGCAAGAGGGTCCCGAGACGGCCGTTAGGTGCGCCCAAGGCCCCAAGACGGCCGTAAAAGAGCCCCGAAGAGGCAAACACACCGATTGTTGCATCTTGCTCCGTGATTTTCTGATTACTCGCCTGCGTGGCCTTCAGAATACCCTAGAGGCCCCTGGAATCGCCCTAAGATGGCCCACGAGGGCCCCAAGACGGCCCAAGAGGGCCCCAAGACGGCCCTAGACAACCCAGAAATGGCCCCGAGAGACCCACAAAAAGGTTTCCAGATCGTGAAAAAGTCGTCGCAGGCAACCGTGGTTTGCGACCGAGTGGCCCCGAGATTCCCCCAGGAGGTCCCAAGACATCGCCATAAGGCTTTCGAGAAGTCCCATGAGTCTCCCAGGAGTCCACGCGAGACTCCGAGGACGCCCCCAAGATGCCTGCAAAGAGATCAGACCCATACTCAGGGTCAGCCAGGTACAGATCAATCCATTCCGAGATGCATTTAAACACCCTCTTAGCTTGGCTAGGCTACGGGGAAAGTGTTCCAGCATAGAGTAGGGAGAGGGGTAAATCATTCCCTGGAGGGGAAGAAGAGGGTGAAGGAAGCTACCATCAAAAAGCCAGTTTCGCTTAAAGTGATGGTTGGAGCTACGCTTGTTTGTTTATCACTACGTCCGCCTCCATTCTACTCCCCCTCCCCTCCCAATTCCCGCCCCTCCTTCCCCCGCAGGGTGCAGAGAGCAGATCAAGAGCCTCCTCATTCGCCACAATTCTGAAAGCTTGGCATTCACTTGATGCATGCATGGCCACCTGCTCACGCCCCTCCTCCCCTCCCCTCCATTCCCCTTCCTCCTCCCCTCCCCCTGCTCCCTCTCTCCCTCCCTGCTCTCGCTGATGAGAACGATCATCCCATCATTAGCAACAGCAGCAGCAGCAGCATCAACATCATCAGCATCATCTTCATCTTCATCATCATCAGCAGCAGCATCATCGTCATGTTCATCTTCATCATCATCAATCATCATCATCCTCATCATCATCATCATCACCACCACCATCATCATCATCATCATCAGCAGCATCATCATCATCATCGTCATCGTCATCGTCATCGTCATCATCATCCGCTTCTCCCCCGCCCGAGCCAGGCACCCTTCGAGATGCAGGAGGCCGCCGGCCGCTGCCTCGTGCAGCTCACGGCGGCCGACTCGGTATTCCTGCCGATGGTGGAGGCCGACCTCTCTGGGCGGCTGCGGCGGGAGCAGGGAGCGGCGGCGGCGGCGGCAGCGGCGGCAGCCGCAGCAGCGCTGGCGGCGGCGGCAGCGGCTTCGCCGGCGGCAGCGGTGGCGGCGGCAGCGCCAGCAGCGGCGGCAGCGGCGGCGGCTGCGGCGGCAGTGGCGGCGGCAGCACCAGCAGCGGCGGCGCCAGCAGCAGCGGCGGCAGCGGCGGCGGCGGCAGCCGCGGCCGCGGCAGCGCTGGTCGGGCGGCGGAGGTCTGCGGAGGCAGTCGGAGGCCGGGGTCTTCGGTGGGCCCTCGGAGGCCTCTCCCAGTTGCAGAGATTGGTCATTCGATCATAGCAGTAAGTCAGGCCTGTCCCTCTACAGGGGGAGTATTCAAAACTAGTCAAAACATAGTCTGGGGACGATCTGTTTAAATGTTTTGACATTTTTTATTATTTGGGGTACTTTACATGTTTCGTCCAAAATCCGCCTGTAGGAGGACATGCCCGACCTAATCATAGCATGGGTAGCAGACCGAGCTCAGGTCTTCTCGGAAAAGATCATGAGCTTCACCGAGTCATTGCCCCCCGAGGTGAGCTCGCAGAGCATCAGTGTCGATGGCACCAGCGTCACCAAGGAACCCGCTGCGCCATCGGCAGGCAAGCAATCTGACGTGGCGACGAGGTCAAGCGGGGCACTCGATCCTGGCCTCCCAGATGGCGTCGGAGGACCGGAGTGCGAAGCTACAGGCCGTGCCCGCGCTCACGCACAGGCAGAGCTCTGAGGTTTAGGCCAAAAACCGTTCGACTTGGGGGGCTGGCAGGAGGCCGCGGGTGCCGCGCGGCCCTGGGCGGGCACGGCCTCCAGCGCCAGCGTGTCGGCTTCTGTGGTCTGCTCCGGGGCCGGGCGGGGCGGCAGCGGCGGCGGCGGGCAGGAGCGGAGGGGGGCGGGGGGCAGCAGCGCAGGGGAGGGGGGAGGGGGGAGGTGGCGAGAGAGAGAGACAAGGGGGAGGAGGAAGAGCAGGGGGAGGAGGAGGAAGAGGAGGAGGAGGAGAGGGTGAGCCGGAGAAAGGAGGGGAGGGGAAGGGGGAAGGAAGCCTCCTCCTCTTCCTCCTGCTCCTCCTCCTCCTCCTCCTCCTCCTGTTCCTCCTCCCCATCCTCCTCATCATCATCATCATCATCATCATCATCACCATCATCATCATCATCATCATCATCATCATCATCATCATCATCATCATCATCATCATCATCATCATCCTCGTCGTCATCATCATCAGCAGCATCAGCATCAGCATCAGCATCATCATCGGCAGCAGCATCATCATCCTCATCATCCTCATCATCACCATCCTCAACATCATTATCCTCATCCCCATCCCCATCCCCAGCCCCGTCCTCACCATCAGCAGCAGCATCATCAGAATCCTTACCCTCATCCTCATCATTATCATCATCATTATCATCACCCTTATCATCATCATCATCATCATCATCATCAGCAGCAGCAGCAGCATCATCATCATGTTCATCATCAACATCATCCTCATCCTCATCCTCATCCTTATCCTTATCCTCATCCTTATCCTCATCCTCATCATCATCCGAGAGAGAAGGGGGAGGGGGGAGCCGGAAAAAGGGGGAGGGGAAGGGGTAAGGAAGCTTCCTCCTCTTCTTCCCCGTCATCATCATGCTCATCAGCAGCATCATCAGCAGCATCATCAGCAGCATCATCATCGTCATCCTCATCAGCATCATCAGCATCATCATCGTCATCATCAGTATCAGCAGCATCAGCAGCAGCATCATCATCATCATCATCATCACCATCATCATCATCATCATCACCATCATCATCATCATCATCATCATCATCATCATCATCATCATCATCATCCTTACCCTCATCCTCCTCCTCCTCCTCCTCCTCCTCCTCCTCCTCCTCCTCCTCATCCTTGCCCCGCTGGACGCGCACGACGTGACGATGCCCCCGCACGCCGGCTCCATCGGCCTCGAGGCCACAGCCGACCTGGCGAGCCTCCCCGCTGGGCGTGGACGACGACGACGACGACGACGACGACGACGACGACGACGACAAGGACGACGACGACGACGACGACGACGACGACGACGACAAGGACGACAAGGACGACGACGACGACGACGACGACGACGACGACGACGCTGCAGCGCAGAGGGCGGCGGCCCGGGGCCTAGCCCCGGTCCGGCTCCAACGTCGTCGCCGGCGTCGTCGAGGGCCCGAGAGGCCCCGAGGCCGGAGGCCCGCATCGGGCGGTGTGGGCGAGGGCGAAGTCCGCTCGGGACGCTCGATCTCCTCCTCACCCTCCTCCTCTTCCCCCTCCCCCTCCCTCCCCCCCTCCTCCCCGCCTCCTCCTCGTCCTCCTCCTCCTCGTCCTCCTCCTCCTCCTCCTCCTCCTCCTCCTCATCCTCCTCCTCCGCCTCCTCCTCCTCCCCCTCCTCCTCCTCTTCCTCGTCCTCCTCTCCTCCTCCTCCTCCTCCTCCTCCTCCTCCTCCTCCTCCTCCTCCGCCTCCTCCCCCCTCCTCCTCCTCCTCCTCCTCGTCCTTCTTCTCCTCCTCCTCCTCCTCCTCCTCCTCCTCCTCCTCCTCCTCCTCCTCCTCCTCCTCCTCCTCCTCCTCCTCCTCCTCCTCCTCCTCCTCCTCCTCCTCCTCCTCCTCCTCCTCCTCCCCGTCCTCCTCCTCCTCCCCCCCCCTGCCCCTTCGCAGCGACAGGAGGCCCGCCTGCTCTCCCTCGGAGCTCGGAGCTGCGGACGCTTCTGGCTCGTCGGAGCTTGGAGCCCTCGACCCGCCAGTGCCGCATGGCTTCAGCGGGCTGGGGGAGTGTAAACGCGGGCCGCCTGCGACCGCCAGATGATCAGGGGGGATGGCCCCCCGAGGGAGACCGACGAAAAAGCAGCACGAGGGACAGCAGCAGGAGGACGAGAAGGGAGGAGGAAGGAGCAGGAGGCACGACGGATCGAGGCGAGAGGAGAGGGGAAGGCTTGCGATTGCCCGGGCCACTGCGCAGCGTGTCGCCGTTTCTGGGTTGCTGCTGGAGAAGTGCTTGGCAGTGCGGGTCCGCAGAGATGGCTGGATTCTTGGGGACTGGCCAAGCCATCGGTGGAGGCCGTTCAATCATTGGCGATGGTGCACTACGCGCATCACGCCTGCATCTGGCCACCTTGTTCCTCATGAGCACGTGGCTTCTCGATTGGAGGACGTTTATCGTACAGTCGTGGCGCTGAAATAAGGAGCAGTTCGGGTTCGGAAGAGGCTCGTTGTTCCATCGGTCCTTCCACGATTCTTCCTCGGGCGCTCCTCGTGCACCCAGGCGCTTTGAGAGCCAACAGGGGGAGTCGTTCCTGATCTTGCAATCATTGTGGTAGCAGCTTGACTGTACTGTGACATTGGCGTCACCGAACTCGCGAGCCCTTCATCAGCTTGCTGACAATCTGCTGTGGCGAAGCCTCGTTCGGCCCGCTTGCTGCGTCCCTGCTTCCCCACTGTCTGCCTGGATGCGGAACAGCGGCGCAGCATGGCCTTCAGAAGCGCGGTGTTCGACTGGACCCTTGCTCAGCACGTCTTCGATGTTCTCGGTGGCAGAGCCCGCTCCTCAATCGGGATGCCCCGTCGCTGCGGATCCCCGGCACGGTGTGCCGCGCAGTCCGCGGTGAAAACCGTCGCGGCGCTCTGCAGGCGGGCCCTGCCCCTCGACTCCCGCGGCGAAGCTGCATGATTGGTCACCGACGGCACCAGCAGCCGGCTTGGCTCCTCTGACAGCAATGTCGGCCTTGCTGGCTGCCTCCTTTACCGTCGACGCTCTCGACGGTGTTTGCCACACCGCTTTCGCGTGCGAGGTTTTGGCCAATGCGGCCCGAACACAGCCCATTCCAGCCCCGCCTAGTGGGAAGCTCGGTCTCTTGGTGACGGGGAGGGGATGGGAGATGATCTACCCTCGTTGACCTGGGGGTGCTCGCAAGCGCTGACGATCTTGAGTATAGTGTTCTTCCGCAGTTTGATCTTGTTGCAGGGCGACCTTGAGCAGGTGATCTGGTCCTCCTGCCTGATGGCTATCATTGTCGATGATCTCTTGGTCCGCTGTCTGATGATGCGGGCAGGCTGCACAGTCAGACCGAGGTCTGAGATCGAGGCCAGCTCGGGGAGGGTACCCTAATGTTTTTCGTGTTTGCTGGATGGTTGTTGGCCAGTTCGCTACAACGGTGCCCCCGCTTATTTGGCTCCGTCCGTCGGCGCAGACGACGCCCGCCTGGCCGCCGACGCAAAGAACAGGTGCTGTCGGATGTTCTTGCGCACCCTGGGGAAGGGTACCCCTGGATATTATGTTTGTTTTGGCTGGCGGAGGGTCTCGTGTTCTTGAGGGAGGCTCTTCGGGCCTAGGTCTGACCGCATCAGGCGGCTCGGCCAGATTCGGGCCCTGGAGCAGACAGGGCCCGGATGCTTCCGAGAGGGATTCTTGGAAGGCAGGAGGGTTTCCGAGAACCTCCCTTGCCCAGAAGGTACCCCCTCGTCCAGCCAACATGATCCTCCTCTTCCTCCTCCTACTCCTCCTCCTCCTCATCCTCATCCTCATCCTCATCCTACTCCTGTAGACTAAGGTATGTTATCATGTCCGAGGTTCGACTGCAGACTCTCACATCCCAGTCCTCTACGCCGCCCTGCCTGTCCATCCGCCGCCGCGCCGCCGCTCCTTCCCGTGATGTTGTGTTTGTTCATGCCAGCAGCGAGGAAGACGGCTAGTCTCGAGTGCATCCTTGTCGTCCTGCTTCGTGTTCCTCCTCCTCCTCGATGACGACGCTGGTTACATCGGAAGTGACGAAGAATACGGGCTTTAGCAGCACCGTCCCCCTCGTCTTGCACACTACAATGATGGTGTTGATCACGCTGGCGGTGAGGAAGAGAACGGGTCTCAAAAGCATCCTCGCCCCGTCCAACACAACGGTGTTATCGATCACGGTGGTCGTGATGAAGAAAGTCTCAAATGTATCATCTTCCTCGTCCGATTCCGCGCAATGATGCAGCTGAGCACGCTGGTGGTGAGGGAGAAAGTAGGACTCCCGAGCATCCCCCTCGTCGTCCTACACCACCACGCGTTGATGCTGTTGATCACGCTGGGGATGAGGAAGAAATCTAGTGCACCCTCGTCTTGCGAGTAGCGATGACGATGCTGGTCACGATGGTGGTGAGCAAGGATAAGGGTCTCAAGAGCATCCTCCGCCTCGTCCCAAACCACAGCTTCGCATCCCCGTCCCGAGCCACGCGTTGGTATTATTGTTCACGCGAATGGTGAGGAAAAGAATACGTAGCATATGCATCCTCTCCGTCTTGCTTGCCCAATGACGATGCTGGTGGTGAGGCATCAGATTCGTATTAAGAGCATCCTCCTCGTCGTTTCGAACCACGCAATGTTCTGGACTCCCTACTACCGGATGATGTTTCTGAGATGCTCTTGGGCTTCTGGGCCCACTGTACGGTGGTGCGCCCGCCTACCAGCTCGACGGCGACGGTGCTGGCCAGATCCATGGCGGCACCGATCTCCATGGCTCCGACGGTAGCGGCACTGGGCGACACATCGACGATGGCGGCGACGCCTTCATGGTCGCCCGTGACGTTTTCTGAAGGGAGGAAAAAGCCACCCTGACCCCGACAATTGGCGTTTACAGAACGGCCCTGGGCGTTTACTTAATAGCCCTGTCCTGTTGATTTCTTTTCCTTAGGTTGTGCTTACTAAACGGCTTCGCTTGTCGGGGTGCTCATGATAGGCGGTAGATGTTCTGCCTTCTATTCTCGTCGAAACGATCGACGGCCACCGTTTTGGGACTCGCGGTCTCCGCGCGGAGGGGGCCCGCGTCCCTGCGGTGCGCTGGTGCCCTTCCCTCTGCGGGGTCCAGGAGAGGCCCCGTGGGAGGCCGACGGAAGTCTCCCGGAGGTCGCCGGGGGGCTTCTCGAAGGACCGCCAAGGCCTTGCCAGAGGCCCAGGACACTTGGCATCGCTCAGGCTCGTGCATTTTGTTGGTCTCGGCGAGGACCATCGAGGAGCATCCCCAGACCTCCTCGCCTGGTGAAAAATCGCAACGGGAGGTTTTTCGCTATGTTCGGCTTCTGATAGCCCTTCCCAGGCCTCGGGGCCGTCAAAAAACGGTTCAAGACAAAGAGTTCGGTCCCGGGTAAAGGGTCCAGACCTCTGGGGGTCGACGTTTGTTCGGGGGCGGAAAAGAGGGTGGTGATGACAAGGGGGGGGGGGGGATATCATGGCGTGGGCCATGATATTTCCCCAGATTTCATGGCGCCTCTTCTTATTTCATTACGTCCCTGGCCCCCCCGCTGGGCCGCGCACATGCCACCGGTCATGATTTGCACCCCCCCCTCTTGGACACCCCCCTCTTGGCCGCTCCCGATTTTGAAAAAATCACGACGTCGGGAGTCTGGGTCTTGGATCATCTGGCAGAAACAGTGCGCACGAAATCGAAGGGTGCACGGGGAAGGGACGTCCGCGCGACGGCAAGGAGACCTCAGAAGGCCGAAGGCCTCGACCTCTCGAGCCTCCTGACGTGTCCTGGCGTTTCGGCACAGAAGTGCGCGATGACGTGCATGCGGCAGATGCGGTCGCACCGAGGCATCAGATCGAGGTCGGTCCGGGGAGGGTACCCTCGAATGCTCTTCGTGCTTGATTGGGTGTTCTTGTGCACCCTGGGGGAGGGTACCCTCGAAGGTTCTTCAGTTTGGCTGGCGGAGGGCCTCATATGAAGGCTGTTACTATGTACTAGGTCCGGCCGTAACTGCACGCATGTTACAAAAACGGCGGCCGCGAACGGCGGCAGGGGCGGCGGCTGTTCGAAGGAGAAGCCGACCTCAGCCTGGACAAGAGTTGCAGCCGTGTGCTGCCCTGAGGTGTTGGAGCGCCACCTCGAAGCAACGACGGAACGTGAACCTCCTCCTCCTCCTCCTCGTCGTCCTCCTCCTCCCTCCATCCGTCCAGCCTTGCCTCCCTCCTCCTCTTACTCCTCCCCCTCCTCCTCCTCCTTTTCCGCTCCTCTTCCTTATAAGCAATTTCTCCCTGTCGCACCCCGAGGCCAGTTTTTAGGGCGGGCTGGGTGTTTTGCTTGAGACTTCCTCACCACTTGCGACCCTGATGCTCAAAATTTGACAACAGTTTCACAGATGGAGTGCGGACCGTATTCAAAATGTGGCTCTCGCTTTTTTGGGGCCGCGCACACTCGTTTTAAACATGCGAAAGAGTTTCACGGGTTGAGGGCGGGTCGTTTTCAAAATGTGGTTGTCGCCTCAGCGCCGCGCACATTCGGTTTAAAGATCTGCAAGAGCTCCACGGATTGAGGGCGGCTCCTTTTCAACATGTGGCGCTCGTTTTAGCGCCGCGCACGTTCTTGTTTAACAAAATTGCAAGAGCTTCACGGATTGAGGGCGGGTGGTTTTCAATATGTGGTTCTCGCTTGAGCGCCGTTCACATTATTTTGACAAAAAATCAAGAGCTTCACAGATTGAGGGCGGGTGGTTTTCAACATGTGGCTCTTTCCTTAGCGCCGCGTACATACGTTTTAACATGTGCAAAAGGTTTACGGATTGAGGGCGTTTCTGTTTTGAATGCTATTCTCGACTCAGCGCAACGCACATCCGTTTTAAAGAGCTTCACGGGTTCCCATGACGAACAAATCAAAAATGGTGTGTTGGAAGGATTCATGATCATGAGGGTGCAACAGTTACGCTGATTCGCGGTGTTCATTTCCCAGGAATGGTGTTCTGGCACGGTTCAAGATCGTCAAGACGCAACATCCGGTTGATCCGTGGCGTTAGAATCCGAACAATGTTCTGGCATGCTTCAGGGCCTTCATTCGGTTGTTTTCCAACGAGGCAGTTCCCTCAGTGGAAATTAGACCGTTGTAGTGGCCTGTAAAGATGGAGCTTGGAGGGAGGGTTTATTCTAGCATCGTTGATGACCCTTGGGTTCCCACTGGTCCTCCTCCTCCTCCTCCTCCTCCTCCTCCTCCTCCTCCCCCTCCTCCTCCTTCTCCTCCTCCGCCTCCTCCTCTTCCTCCCCCTCCTTCTCCTCCCTCAACGCCCCCAGCGCTGCTCACCCCCCCAGAGGCGTCTGGCCAGGACCTGCAGAGCCAGCAGATCGCGCAGCTCACGTCGCTGCTCAACCGCCACGTCAACGGGCTGATCAGGGCCCGCCTGGGCACAGTCGTCGTCGTCGTCGTCGTCGTCGTCGTCGTCGTCGTCGTCGTCGTCGTCGTCGGTCGGCTTGTCGGTAGGATCGAAATACCAGGCCTCCAAGATGGGGTCCGACTAGATTGGGTAGGATCGTGCTCCTCGGCGTTCCGTTCCTCCCTGGGCCTCCTGGAGGGCCCCCGCCACCACGGCTGGACGCGCCCTGAGGTCCCGGTCGGAGCGCGCCCTAGGATGGGCCGTCGCCATCTTCAGCGAGGAGGAAGACGTGGGGAAGGGGGGGAGGGGACGAGGAGGAGTAGGAGGAAGAATCAGGAGGCTTCCGGGTCAAAGAAGAGGAGGGCGATGAGGGGAAGGATGAGGAGGAGGAGGAGGAGGAGGAGGAGGAGGAGGAGGAGGAGGGAGAGGGAGGAGGAGAAGACCGTAGCCATCTTGGCTCAAGGGAAATCGGGTGTCACTTAAGTAGCCAAGTGAATCCGATATTATTTTAGTCTGTGTCCGAAGCTGGCTTGAGCAGCTGGCACCTGGCCTGAGCAGGCCACCATTCGACGCCCACTCCACAGTGTGGTTTGGTTCCTGTTGTTCTTTTGGGTGCTCGCTCCCAGTGGCAGGTGCTACTACATTCCGAGCGACAGAACTTCGGAACCAGGGCGACGACAGCAGCGGCGAGCAATCTGGGTGAGTTTGGCTCACGTGGACACAAGCGAAGCGGGGGTTCGCTCCAGCGTGAAGGCCTGATGGACGCTGAATGTGTCAGAGACCATGTGGATATCGTTCAGGGGCTGCTCACACAGACCGATGACATTCGCCAACAAGCACTGGTAGATCTCGCAGGGGTGCAGAGATCGATCAACGACGCGCTCAACAATTTATCGATTCGGGCACCGTCGACTTGCAGCGCGCTCTCGAACAAGCTGTGGGCACGTATCTGTCCTGTGGAACGGTTGGCTACGCTGGAGGCTGATTACGGACGATTTCGTGGAGAAGTCAACGTGGCGTGCATTGACCAGCCAGCACGGGTGCGACGCCCAGTGCAGGGACGAGGGTTTATTCGCGAGGTGGGCCCGTGACCCGTGCATCATCGCGGCGCGCGCGAAGCTCCAGGTGGCCAAGGAGGTGGCGACGCAGACGATGTCCCAATGGATGGCAGATGCGGACGTCCCGCAAGGCGAGGGACAGTTCGAAGGCGAACCGACCTCCAAGAAGTTCATCGTTCGTATGGCCGGCGCGACAGACTTTGCCAGCAGGCGCGTGCAACATGCACGTAGCATCCTTTGACCTGCGGGACCTGGAGGACAAAGGAGGCGCTTCACTGCACGGTCGATCACGGGCAAGACATGCGAAGTCAGCGTGGGGGTGGGCAAGAACCAGAGTCGTGTGCAGAAATGTGTGTACAGCTGTCAAACGCGTCTTGCAGCGGCGCTACCCTCACCACACCTTCTACGCGGACAAGGCCAGGGGTTGCGTCGATGAATTGGAAGCCGATTCTCGACATCACCTTGATGGAGGACCAGGATCTTCCAGAGATCAGGTTCGCGGCATCGAACATAGCAGCAGAGAGAATCGAGAGTAGCGCGACCGAGGACTCGCTCAAGACTGAACTCAGGGCTAGCAACTGCGCCCCTGAGAGGAGTCTTTAGCAGCACATGTGCGCCATGGGGCAGCACGCGTAGACCGCCCGCGCCCTTTCGTCTGGCAGCTTGCCCCTTCCTTCTCCTTGCCCTCCCCTGCCCATGTTCATTCGGAACGCACTGATGGCGCCTCAACGTTTGGCCCAAAAATCTCAACGCCTCGCGCACGCCCGCCAGCCCATCCAGAGACACATCACCAGGCAAATTTCCTTTATCATGTCCCTCTGCAGGAGAGATGTTCAAAAATAGTCAAAAATAGTCTGGGGACGATTTGTTGATGATCTGTTGGCCAGGTTTGGTTATCCGTAAGGGCTTCGCCCCATGCCGCCGGCCCCCTGTCTCGGATAATGGGAGATGCAAAAGCTGAATCATGAGGTCTGGGTGCCGCCGTGAAGCAGTGTCGGGACCTGTTTGTTTTTCGACCCTGACCCCGCCGATCTGCATGATGGGTGCCACCGAATTTCAGGAATGTGACACATCCCGTATGTTTTTCGACCCTGACCCCGCCGATCTGCGTGAGGGTGCCACCGAATTTCAGAAATGTGGCAAATCCCTTATGTTTTTGGACCCTGACCACGCCGATCTGCATGAGGGGTGTCACCGAATTTCAGAAATGTGGCAAATCCCAAATGTTTTTGGACCCTGACCCCGCCGATCTGCGTGAGGGGTGATACCAAATTGCAGAAATGTGGCAAATCCCATGTGTTTTTGGACCCTGACCCCGCCGATCTGCGTGAGGGGTGTCACCGAATTTCAGAAATGTGGCAAATCCCAAATGTTTTTGGACCCTGACCCCGCCGATCTGCGTGAGGGGTGCCGCCGAATATTAAAATGTCGCAAATCCCATTTGTTTTTGGACCCTGACCCCGCCGATCTGCGTGAGGGGTGATACCAAATTTCAGAAATGTGGCAAATCCCATGTGTTTTTGGACCCTGACCCCGCCGATTGCATGAGGGGTGCCACTGAAGTTCAAACATGTGGCAAATCCCTTGTGTTTTTGGACCCTGACCCTGCGGATCTGCGTGAGGGGTGTCAGAGAACCCTCCCAGGCGTGGTAGTTCTGCTGGTTTGAGCTCCCCCCCCCTCGCGCGTTCATCAACAAGGAACAGTAAGCAGCAAGAAGCAGAACTGTAACAGTGGAAACTGGAAGCTGCAACTGGTACAGAGAGCAGCACATTCCTGGCCCCGCAAGGGGGCCGGCGGATGGTTTGACTATGTTTATGTTTCGTCCAAAATCCACCTGTAGGAGGACATGCCCGACCTAATGCCAGAGTCGCCCTCTCTGTGGAGACGCCCAGATCTCCGACGATACAGTAAAGTCGGGCACGCCCCTCTACAGGAGAAATATGCAAAAATGGTCAAAGAAAATAATTGTGGAGACGATTTTCCGACTAGGTTTGAGCAGTTCCCAACCATCCGGTGGTGTTGGGTCTTCGTTTTGAAGAGAGCGCACCGCGTTCTCACTACTCCTCCCGCTGCTCCCTCCTCCCCTTCCTGCCTCTGCTCTCTCACATGCCCATTTCGGCGCACCCTCACACGTTTCGTGGCCCTATAGGGTGCTCCGCCCAAGGCCCCAGTGGCAGGGTCCGCACGCAGTTCCATCTCCATTTCGGCGCACCCCTCACACGTTTCGTGGCCCCATAGGGTGCTCCACCCAAGGCCCCAGTGGCAGGGTCCGCATGCAGTTCCACTCCCATTTCGGCGCGCCCCTCACACGTTTCGTGGCCCCATAGGGTGCTCCACCCAAGGCCCCAGAGGCAGGGTCCGCATGCAGTTCCACCCCCATGTCGGCGCACCTCTCACACGTTTCGTGGCTCCGTAGAGTGCTCCACCCAAGGCCCCAGTGGCAGGGTCCGCGTGCAGTTCGACCCCCATTTCGGCGCGCCCCTCGCACGTTTCGTGGCCCCATAAGGTGCTCAGCCAAAGGCCCCGGTGGCAGGGTCCGCATGCAGTTCCACCCCCATGTCGGCGCACCCCGCACACGTTTCGTGGCTCCATAGGGTGCTCCACCGAAGGCCCCCGTGGTGGGGTCCGCATGCAGTTCCACCCCCATTTCGGCGCACCCCTCGCACGTTTCGTGGCCCCATAAGGTGCTCAGCCAAAGGCCCCGGTGGCAGGGTCCGCATGCAGTTCCACCCCCATGTCGGCGCACCCCGCACACGTTTCGTGGCTCCATAGGGTGCTCCGCCAAGGGCCCCAGTGGCAGAGTCCGCATGCAGTTCCACCTCGACTTCGGCGCACCCCTCGCACGTTCCGCGGCCCAGGGGAACGCCGCTCCCCAGACATGGGGGGCGGCGTCCCGGGCGTCGCCTTGACGCGCGTCGCAGCGACGCCCGAGACGCCAGGGGCGCGAAGAACCCCCAGGGCGCGGGCGGGTGGGACAAAACGCGGCACGCGGCGTCGCATGGGCGGCGTGCACGCCACGAGCCCCGCGTGGCCCCCTCCCCAGAGGCGAACCCACGGCGCGCACAGCCGCGCGCACGGACGGGCCCCACGAGGCCGCCCCAACGCCACCCGCACCACGATGCGGTGGCCCAGCGCGGCGGGGCACGTGTCCGCCAGCTCCCACAGCCTTGGCCAACAGGCCACCGGCCGCACATGGGCGGACCGCGGACAAGAGAGCGCAAGAGAGCAGAAGCGACAGCCGCACTGGCAGAGCAGCACCAGTATCCCTCCCCCACCCACGGCCCCGCACCCCGACCCTCCCCCCGCCCCAAGGACGAGGAGAGGGCAGGGATGCGGGGCAGACGCAGGGGCAGCATTCGTGCCAGCCCACAAACCCTGCAACAGTGCGAGCACTGTCCCCGAGTTTGTGGGTTCATCACACATGCCTGCCCCACGCGCCGCGGGAGGGGAGAGGGATACCGAGGCCCGCTCCGCGGCCCAGGGGAACGCCGCTCCCAGACATGGGGTGCGGCGCCCCGAGCGTCGCCTTGACGCGCGTCGCAGCGACGCCCGGTACGCCAGGGGCGCGAAGAACCCGACGCCAGAACGTGGCCCTGGCGGCTCGGGCGGCGCCTGCCCCGGAGGCGCACCACCCCCCGCTGCATGCGCCTGCAGGGGTGAGGCAAGGCACGATGCCAAGCGGACCTCCCACGCGGAGGACGCCCCAGTACGCTGCGGCTCGATGCACCGCCCGGACTTATGAATCGACGAAGAGTCGCTGCTGGAAGACTCGTCCAACTGCGCCTGCGAGCAACGAATGCACTACGAACCGCCTTAATACGGAACGCGTCACGCCTCCAGTACGGCGCCCGACGCAAGGTCCTGAGAATGAATGTGTTGGAGGAGCGCTAGTGAACGCCACTGCCCGGCTTGTTGAATCGCCCCCAGGCGAGTGCCACCTTCAAGCATGTCTTGCGCGCGCCCCGCGGTCGCAGCGCGCGAACGGGCGCGGTGCCCGAGCCTGCGCATGGCCGCGGCGCAGGTCGTGAGACCGATACAGCTGTGCCTCGGGGACAGACAGCATGGTCAGTATCCTCCGCAGGGACCGCAGCGCCCTGCTAGGCGCCAAGCTCGGGAATAATTTATGCCCCCGGGCACGCGACGCCGCAATCTTTCCGAGCACGTGCACAGGACATGTTTCTGGGTGCTTTGCGCACCAGCAACCGCGGACCAACTCGGTGCCCGACGGCACATTTTTCTGCTGGCCAATCGCAGCCTCAGTTCGTCCCCAGCGATATACAGGCAGGACTGCATGCCATCCACGGGCTCGTTCGCTCCCCACACGCATGGGATTGCCTCCGATGGGACGCGCAGCAGGAAAATATACGCCATTAAGCACAATAATTGCGTCTCTCTCAGTTCAGCGTCGCGCAAAGCCAACTTCAGTATGCGCGCGACCATGCCATGCCGAATATACATCTTCTTGCGCGGGACAAACAGCCGTCGCTTCCTGCGCGCGCCGACAGACCGCGCGACCTGGGCGCGACCGCCCCGCGCGCCCCGCAACCGCCTGATAGCGGTACGAGCCCGCGCCAGTTCGGGCGCATTGAACACTGCCGTATCCGCGCGGCAGAGCCTGCACACTGTGCGCACGAAGCTCAGATAATTCGCGAATGTCCCGCTGCACCGGTGGAGCGATGCCCATGCCAAAAGAGAAACGACGGCGGGCGGGATCTGAGCACTGCCAAGTCCAGGGCGCCCTGGCAAAACCCGTTCCAATACGGTATCCCGCTCCGCAGGCTTGCGATGGACAAGGGGCATGATCCCAGCAGCGACGCACGCGCTCCCGCTCGACCCAGTTGGTGCGCGCCGCTGGCGTACGCAGTTGGCACTGCAGCGATGTTGTAGCGGCGCGCGGACCCTTGCCTGAGCACAACGCTGCCGGTGCGGTGACATCCTCCTCGCCGGCTGTCGCCGCGGCGATGCCGACCTCAATTGTATCCAAATTCCGAACGATGCTGGCGACAGCGGCCGCGACTCACTTCGCACTGGGCTGCGAGACCTTCGCGGCGCCGCCGCGGTACACCCCTCACACGTTTCGTGACCATGTAAGGTGCTCCACCGAAGGCCCCCGTGGCAGGGTCCGCATGCAGTTCCACCCCCATTTCGGCGCACCCATCGCACGCTTCGTTGCCCCATAGAGTGTTCCACCCAGGGCCCCAGCAACAGGTTCCACATGCAATTCCACCTTTCATTTCGGCGCACCCTCTCCACGTTTCGTGGCCCCCAAAGGCCCTAGTGGCAGCGCCCGCACGTGGTTCCACCCTGCGTTTCGGCGCACCCTTCACACGTTTTGTGGCCTCACATGGGGCTGCACCGACGGCTCCGGTGACAGCGTCCGCATGACGTACCCGTGCCAATTTTGGCACACCCGTCACACGCGTCGTGGCCCCAGAGAGAAGTTCACCGAGGACGATACCCACAGCTGCGTGACACACAGCTGCACATGGTTGAGTCCTTCGCCAGGATGATTTTTGACTCTGCCTCACTTCTCTCTCTGCGAAAACCCGCCTGTAGGAGGACATGCCCGACCGCGTTGGGCTGCGGAGGGGCGCGTGCTTGCGGGCCGGTCCCTCGACATGTGTCCCGCAGCCTGTTTGTGGCCCAGGCTCGCCGTTTCCAGAGCAGGCCCATTCGTTCCTTGGGAGGCGCTCCTTTCTAGCAGCACGACGGCCGCATGATTTGTTCGGCTCTGTCGTCTTTCCTTTATGTTGGCCCCTGGGGCCAGCCATCTGAGCAACGCAAAGAAAAAACGGGGTCGTCTTCGTCGACACTGGCGCGTGAGCGTGCCGCGGCGGCGGCCCGCGGAAGCTGCGGCGTAAGGTCGCTGTGTCATCTCGAAGACCCGTTTTTGATGGGATGAGGAGGGGGAGGAAAACGAGGAGGAGGAGGAGGAGGAGACAGAGGAGAAGGATGAGGAGGAGGAGGAGGAGGAGGAGCAGGAGGAGGAGAAGGAGTAGGAGTCTGGAGGGCCCAAAATTGATTTGGGGCGGCGAGCTACCCGTGGGGAGGGGTCGGGGCCTTTCCTGAGGCCGCGCACGGAGAAGCCAGGCTGCCGGGCTTCGTGGGAGGATGGCGAGAGATTTTTGTTCGAGCCGCGGTCCGTCTGGGTCCTCCTCCTCCTCCTCCTCCTCCTCCTCCTCCTCCTCCTCCTCCTCCGCCTTCGCCTCCGCCACCTCCTCCTCCTCCTCCTCCTCCTCCTGCTCCTCCGCCTCCTCCTGCTCCGCCTCCTCCTCCTCCTCCTGCTCCTCCTCCTCCTCCTCCGCCCTCGTCGGGGTCGGAGTCGGGCCCCAGAGCCGTCCAAGGGTGCGTGCTGGGCAGCAGCTCGAGGCGAATGCAGCCGTGGCTTCGAGAGGCCCCGCCGGGGCTCGGGAGGGGCCAGGGACGCCCCCGAAAGCCTAGAGGGGGCTGGAGGTGCTCAGCCCTTCCTCCCTCCCTCCCTCCCTCCCTCCCTTCCTCCCTCCCTTCCTCCCTCCCTCCCTCCCTCCCTCCCTCGAGAGGGTCTGGGGAGAAGCCCCCCACACCCGGCCAGGGAATCATCCAGTTCGACGTGGTGCACGCCTTCGGCAAGTGTGCCCCCGACTCTTGCCGGGCCTAAAACGGCGACGACGACGACGACGACGACGACGACGACGACGACGACGACGACGACGACGACGACGACGACGACGACGGGGGCGGCGGCGGCGGCGGCGGCGGCGGCGGCGGCGGCGAGGGAGCGGGAGCGGGAGCGGGAGCAGGAGCAGGAGCAGGAGAGCAGGAGGAGGACGACGAGGAGGAGTGCGGGAGGAGGAGGAGCAGGAGGAGGAGGAGGAGGAAGAGGAGAGGAGCAGCAAGCAGAAGAAGGACAGATAGAGAGGGGGGCAGGAACTGGTAGAGGTGCAGGAGCGGGGCAGTACGGGGGCGAGCACGGTCACGGAGGAGGAGGACGAGGAAGAGGATGAGGAGGAGGAACAGGAGGGGGAGGAGGAGGAGGAGGAGGAGGAGGAGGAGGAGGAG
>CAUYUJ010004969.1:92911-160411 GCA_963575745.1 Prorocentrum cordatum | reverse complement strand
CAGTTGTGAGTACCGCAGTTCTGGGCATCGATTTCGGTGGAGCTCCCTATGGGGCACGAAACGCTGTACTGGGCTGGGGTACCGCACGAGGACACCGCCACTGGGCGTTCCCTACGGGCCACAAAACGCTGTATTGGGTGGGGGAGCCACATGAAGACACCGCCACTGGGGCATTCGGTGGAGCTCCCTACGGCGGACACCGCCACTGAGGCCTTCGGTAGAGCTCCCCAAGGGGCCACGGAACGTTGTACTGGCTGGGGGAACCGTATGCGGACACCGCCACTGAGGTTTTTGGTGGAGCTTCTCATGGAGCCACGAAACGCTGCGTTGGGTGGGGGAACCGCATGCGGACACCGCCACTGAGGCCTTCGGTGGAGCCCCCTCTGGGGTCACGAAACGTTGTAGTGGGTGCGGGAACCGCATGCGGACACCGCCACTAGGCAGTCGTGGAGCTTTCGATGGGCCATGAGCCGCTGTCATGGGTGGGGGAACCGCATGCGGACATCACCTGTGAGGCAGCCGGTGGCGCTCCCTTTGGGGCCACGAAACGCTGCACTGGATGGGGAAACCGCATGCGGACACCGCCATTGAGGCCTTCGGTGGGGCCACCTATGGGTCCACGAAACGCTGTACTGGGTGGGGGAACACTGAGGCCGTCGGTGGAGGTCCGTATGGGGCCACCAAGTGTTGTGCTGAGTGGGGGAGGCAGAGGCAGGGGTGGGAGGACGGAGGAGGGGGAGGAGACGGAAAGAAGGAGGAAGGAAGGAAGGTACGCGGGGCGCTGTCTCTACAAAATGAGGACCCAACACCACAGGACGGTTGGGAATTAGCCTGGCGAAGGACCCAACCAGATGCAGTTGTGAGCACCGTCGCTGTACGCACCGCATTCGGAGAAGTCCCCTTATCGGGCCACGAAACGTGTAAAGGTGTGCCAAGATTTGTCCAGTGGGCGCATCCGAAAGCAGCCACTGGGGCCACGAAGCGCGTGACAGGTCTGCCGAAATTGGTGTGCGTGACGCATGCGGGCGGTGGCACTGGGGCCTTCGGTGGAGCTCCTTGTGGGGCCGCGAAATGTGTGGGGTGTGACGAGGTGGGTGTGGGTGACGCATGCGGGCGGTGGCACTGGGCTCTTCGGTGGAGCTCCCTATGGGGCCACGAAACGTGTGAGGGGTGTGCCGAAATGGGTGTGGGTGACGCATGCGGGCGGTTGTACTGGCGCCTTCGGTGGAGCTCCCTATGGGGCCACGAAACGTGTGAGGAGTGCGCCGACATGGGTGTGGGTGACACATGCGGGCGGTGGCACCGGGGCCTTCGGCGGAGCTCCGTATGGGGTTTCGCAACGTGTGAGGGGTGTGCCGACATGGGTGTGGGTGACGCACGCGAGCGATGGCATTGGGGGTTGCGGTGGAGCTCCTTATGGGTTCACGAAGCGTGTGAAAGGGTGTGCCAAAGTGAGGGGTGTGACGGGAGGAGGGGAGACGAGGAGGAGGAGGAGGAGGAGTGACGCGGGGCGCTGTCCTTTCAAAACGAGGACCCAACACCACAGGATGGTTGGGAAATTTGCCTGGCGAAGGACCCAACCATACGCAGTTGTGAATCCCATCTTCGCCCGCGCTCCCTATGTAGCCACGGCTTCCCGCCGGGGCCCGACATGCTCAGGGACACGTTTGTGGCCGTCTTCGCGGGCGCCGACGACGACGGCGTCCCCCTGACCGAGGAGCAGAAGCAGGAGAGAGCTCTGAGAGCCATGAGGGAGGCCGCCACCTGGCGCCTTCGGTGGAGCTCCTATGGGGCCACGAAACGTGTGACAGGTGTGCCGAAATGGCCCGAGGCCGCCATGCGAACCCTGCCATTGGGGCCTTCGGTGGAACTCCCTCTGAGGCCACGATCCTCGTTCTGAGGGGTGTGCCGAAATCGGCCCGAGGCCGCCGCGCGAACCCTGCCGCCGGCGCCTTCGGTGGAGCTCCCGATGGGGCCGCGAAACGTGCGGGAGCGGCGCGCAGAAATCAGGCGGCGCCGACACGCGGAACCTGCCGTTGCGGCCTTCGGCGGCGCCGCTTCAGACCACGAAACGCGCGAGGGGCTCGCCGAAATGGGGCGTGGAACCGCGTGCGAACGCAGCCACAGGGGCCTTCGGCAGAGCTCCCTGCGGGGCCACGAAACGCGCGAGGGGTGCGCCGAAACTCGAAATTGGAGGGCGGAACCGCAAAAGCGAGCGCAGCCAGCGGGGCCTTCGGTGGAACTTATGAGGCCACGAAACGTGTGAGGGGTGCGCCGAAAGGGAGGCCGAACCGCATGCGAACGCAGCCACTGGGGCCTTCGGTGGGGCTCCTTGTGAGGACACGATACGTGCGAGGGGTGCGCCGACATGAGGTTGGAACCGCATGGGCCGCAAAAGCGAACCCAGCCACTGGGACTTTCGGTGGAGCCCCTATAGGGCCACGAAACGTGTGAAGGGTGTGCCGAAACAGGGGGTGGAACCGCGTGCGCCGCAAAAACGAACGCAGCCAGCGGGGCCTTCGGCGGAGCTCCCTATTGGGCCACGAAGCGTGCAAGGGGTGTGCCGAAATGAGGGGTGGAACCGCATGCGCCGCAAAAGCGAACGCAGCCAGTGGGGTCTTTGGTGGAGCTCCCAATGGGGCCACGTGTGAGGGGTGTGCCGAAATGGGGGATGGAACCGCATGCGCCGCGAAAGCGAACGCTGTCATTGGGGCCTTCGGTGGAGCTCCCTATGGGGCCACGAAACGTGTGAGGGGTGTACCGACATGGACGCGGTGGCCGCATGCGAATGCAGCCAACTGGGCCTTCGGGAGTGGGCAGCGGGAGGAGGAGAAGTGACTCATGGCGCTGTCTTTTCGAAACGAGGGCCCAACACCACAGGACGGTTGGGAAAAAATGTGTCCTAGAATTCGGTTCGCTTCGCCCACTTCTTCAGTCCATCTTGTATTATTGTTGGCAGGTACAGGTGTGGTCGTGGGGGCTGAAAAAATTGTGGCTGGCGGTCGTTCGTCTGAATTGTCGTGTGAACATCGACTGCGGGAGAACCACTGGCAGGCTGGCGCATCCTGCCGAAGCCCTGTCCCATCGAAACTTCCCGTCGAAGCTCTGTCTGGTGAGCGAATCCACGGAGCATGCCCCCACGGAAGCTCCGTCGGTACATATTGCCACCGTGCTGGCGTCGTGCGTCAGAAGCCCGTTGGATATTTCTCGGGGGCCTCTTGGCGGCTTATCGAGTGCCTGCTGGGGGGGATCCTGTGGATTCAGGTCTCTGGGCGCTTGCTGGCGGTCTCGGAGGCCATTTTGGGGGCCGTTCCGAGAGTTTTTGGAGCCGTCTTGGGGCCTTTTTGGGGGCGTGTTGGGATTACTTCGGGGGCCTATGGGGCCGCGGTTGAGGGGATTTCGGGGGCCTCTCTGGCCGTGGAGCCCCGATAAGTGAGAAGGCTAAAGTATGCTGAAGACCTATGGGGAATAAATGGTGCTCGCATCTTGGGGCCTTTTTTGTCCGTCTTGGAGCGCTCTCGGCCCGTCTCGGGGTCCTGGGAGATCCCTTGAGGTGCTTCTGGGGCTGTCGTGGGGGTCTGGAAGCCCGCGCCCGGGAGCTCCAGCATATCTGATCCGACCTGTCTGGGGTAAAGATTGTTCCTCTGGGGACCGTCTGAGGCCGCCCCGCGCGCGCGCATTTGCGATAAACAGATTATCTGGACCTCGTGCCAGAGATTCTGGCACGCCTTGGGCCGGCGAATTATCTTGCACAGTGTGTCTAGAGTTCTGTCGATTTTGCTCCGCACTCACGACACGGCACCTCGCCCCCCCGCCCTCTCCTTGCTCCGAACAGCCAGCCCCGCTCCGCTATCTCCCAGCCCCTGCTATACCGACCCGTCTGTATCAGCATTATCAGCAGCATTACCATCATCACCATCGACTACAACAACAACAACGGCACCGGCATCATCATCAACATCATCATCGGCATCATCAGTATCAGCATCAGCAGCATCATCACCGTCATCATCGTCATCGTCAACAACAAAATCAGCAGCATCACAATCATCACCAAAATCAACAACAACAGCAGCAACAACAACAACTACAACAACAAGCACAACAACAATATCGGCAGCAGCATCAGCAGCAGCGGCATCATCATCAGCCTCATCATCATCATCATCATCATCATCATCATCATCATCATCAATATCATCATCATCATCACCATCACCATCACCATCACCATCATCAGTTGCAGCAACAGCAACATCATCTGCATCATCATCATCGTCATCGCCCTCTTCATCATCCTTACCCTCATCCTCATCATCTGCTCGTCCCTCCTCCTCCGTATCCTCATCCTCCTTATCATCATCCTCATCATCATCATGTGCATCATCAGCATCCTCTCTTATTCCTCATCCTCCTTCTCCTCCTCATATTTACCATCATCATCATCGTAATCATCATCATCACCATCATCATCATCATCATCATCATCATCATCATCATCCTCTTCATCCTCTTCATCCTCATCTTCATCCTCTCCCGTTTCTCCTCCTCCTCCTCCTCCTTCCTCTTCCTCCTCGCCGTCACATGGCATGCGCGTCTCAGCCAAGCTGCCCGTGCCTCCGTGCGCCCCGCGGGGCAGCGAGCAGAGACGGCGCGGGACCGCCGAGGTCCAGAACATCCTGCCAGCGCTGTACAGCCGGCCGGACTGCGGGCCGGCGCTGATAGAGTGGCAGAATTTGAAGTCCGTTTTGCAGACGTTCGCGGTCGTCACCTTCAACGTCAAGGCGGCGAGGGGGAGGAGGAGGAGGAGGAGGAGGAGGAGGAGGAGGAGGAGGAGGAGGACGCAAGCTGCCGCCGAGACGCTCGGCAGGGGCCGTGGCTGTCGGGCCGCTCCTCTGATCTAGGCTGGGGAGCCTCTTCTTGGCCCAGGCTCGCCGTGATCAGGAAAGCCCCCTCGTACGTTCATTGGCGTTCCTGGCGCTCCTGATGGCAGCGCGATGAGTGCACGCGCCTGCACCGGTCCCAGCCAGGCCCGCCTCGGGCCGGGCTCTTGGCTCGGCCGAGAGGGGAGGTGCGCCGACGTGGGGCCCAGGGTCTACCTGGACATAAGAGGCATCCTGTGAGGGGGCACAGGAGCGAGATGGGCAAGGGTTGGTGGGATTAGTGTATAGAGCGCGCTGTCCCAGCTGATGCCGTTTCTTCCTCTTCCCGAAGTGGCGCCTGAGACGCGACAGTTGCAATTCATACGAGTCTTGGCAGAAGCATTTTGATGAATTTAGAGATCGAATTTGCACGCAATCGGAGCTTCCTAATCGTGGCCGGCGGGCACAGGACGGGCACGCTGACATCCCGGTTGGCCTCAACAAGCGCACGAAGATTCTCCATCACAGCTTAGACGGCTGCCCGAATCAACATGGAGACGAACCGCCTGGCATGGAATTTCACCGTGATTGCAATTGTTTCGTTTCCGTATTTGATTGTAAACCTTTAGCTGAAGTGACACGTGGGCACGTGCCGTTGAACACGCCTGGGCTCACACCGGTGTTTGCAAGGATCACTGATCATATGTTCAAGCTGATCGATGCTGGATAGTCTCCGGCGTCTCAGACGGCGGATCCCGTTTTATGGCAGCGGCGCGAAAACAGTCGCATCGTTGATTTTCGCGTCAATCCCACCATGGATGTAGGCACCGGCTGGCGGAAAGACGTTTCGCCAGTCTTGGATGATTTCAGCACGCTCGGGGCCAATTTGATCATTCATTCTGACGGGGGGACGCGCGCCGGCTCCTGCTTAGCTGGAGCCTGGTTCGCCGAGGCGGTGGTTTTGCGCGACCGCAGGCGCTACCGTTTCCCTATCGCTATGAGCGGCACGTACATGCATCCGCCTGTCTCATCTTTCACTGCGGAAACCATGGCCTTAGAGGACGTTGTTTGCTCGATATCCCGGCTCATCCATCAGAGCCGCACGGCAAAGCACGGCAGAGTTCAGCGCAGTTTTGAATTTTCAATTCTTGTTTAGAGGCCGGTCACAGTGTGGCTAGAGGCGACCGAAAGAAAGGAAGGAGCCCACGAGAAGATTCGGGGGACGCGGAGACGAGCGAGGATTCGGAAGGGCGCATGGGATGTAGAGGAGCAGGCGAGACGGGCGAGAGCGTCGTGGGCAGGGAGGGGGGGACGGCATCGCGCACGGGCGGGTATTCCCGACCCTCCTTGGGTCCTCGATCTCTCTCCGCTGCGTCACTGCCTCTCCTTCCCGCCTCACCCTCCCTCCTCCCCTCCCTGCCGCCGCTGCTGCTGCCGTCGCCCCGCCCAGCTCGCCACACCCTTCAAACGGATCACCCCCGACAGGGAGCTTTACCTCACAGCCCCGGCGGGCGCGGTCGGCACACTCCTCACGCACGGACCGTGCTCCCCGCGCCTATGGTGGCACGCCTCTCGCGCGGGGCGTGTCCCACAGGGAGCTCCCCATCCACGGTCCCAGCGGCAGCGCCCGCGTGCGGGGCCACACCCAGCTCGGCGCACCCCTCACGCAGGACGTGCCCCGTGGGGGACCTCCACCTGCGGTCCCAATGGGAGAGGACCCGAGCTCCTACGGCTTGAGTGGGCGCGTTCGCAAGCGGTCCTTCCGCCCATCGCGTCGCATCTTTCACGCGGATCCCGCTCGCGGCGCGCAGGGCATGAGGAGAGGGTTATTTGTTGCGTTGCACTCAGCCTCACACGGTTGGGCACTTCGCCTCGCTACTCTCCCTAGCATTCCAGCGGCATTGGAGTTCCATATTCTCTCCGTGTGCCCACGCCTCATGTTTTTCTAATCTATCACCTCCTGCTCATCATCCTTATTTTTCTCCTCCTGCTCCTCCTCCTTTTCCTCCTCATCCCCCTCCTCCTCCTCCTCGTCTAGTTGCTGGCGTGCAGCCGCCACTGCTGCTGCTGCTGCTGCTGCTGCTGCTGCTGCTGCTGTTGCTGCTTGGTACAACCCTTTTGACCCTGGAGTGCGATATACAGCATCCCTCGAAGTATTCGCGATCCTAAGATAACAACGGACAGAAATGTTATGACATAACCCTGGAGCACTTTTACAAAGGAGCTCAAAACCGAATTCCTCGGGACAATTTCTGCTTCGACGACGATCGTCATGGAGCCGTTGAGGGAAAAAATCCACTGCTGCTGCTGCTGCTGATCCCACCACTCAGGAGGGGAAAAACCATGCAGACACAATTGACCGGCGACTCCCAGGAAAGTATGGGAAACATGCGAAGTGGGGGGGGGAAGACGAAACTCCATAAAATGTTGAATAATGTATAGCGGAATCCTGTGATTCGTGTGTATTAATTTTCCGGTTCCACCCTCGGAGGCCACGACCCTCGTGAGGCGTGAACCAGTTATCTTGCGCGAACTAGAAATACTGTGAACCAGTTACCGGAGATCTTAGCGTGCCTCTGGCCCGTTGGGCCGGCGAATTTGTCTGTCCCTGGGCCCCTTCAACCACTGCAACCTTCGCAGCAGCAGCACAGACAAGCACGAGATGGTCTATCCTGAGCGTGAGGGCCGTGCTCGGGGGAGGCTGGATACCCAAAGCTTGCTCCCTCCTCCCTCCTCCCGCCTCCCGCCTCCTCCTCCTCCTCCTCCTCCTCCTCCTCCTCGGCAGGAAGCGGCAACACCGAATATTCACCTCACTCGCTGCGGATATGGTCGCACAGCTGGGTCATATTCTTGATGTGGCTCGTACCCCCACGTCGTGCCGAGGTCGCTTGCCTTCAGGATGCCGTTCGAGAGCTGCTGGGGGTGGCCGGCGGTTCAATCATCCCCTGGAGCCACCCGTCCACGGTCTTATCCCAGGAGGGAAAAAAAATACAGACACAATGAATCGTCGATTCACCAGAAAATGTGGGAAACTATAATCGTGTGTATTTACTTTATGTCCCTGGGCCCCTTTACTATACCACGCCCTCGCGTCAGCCTCGGGAAGCACACAATGTTCAGCAGCTCCTCACCCGTGGGTGCTGGCGGCGCGCCTGTTGCAGTTGCCGCGGGCGGCTGCGCAAACGCGCGAGCTGGGCGAGCACCTAGGCCAAGGCGCCCTGGGGCAACCCCGCGCCGCCCCGAGAGCTCCCAGCTGAGCCCTGCGCGTGCCTCTGGCCGCGGTCGCCACCCTCAGATCTGCCGCGCTTGCCACGGCGCGCGACTCCGTCGTCACGACCGCTCATCTGCTGCAACACGGGTGCATCTCGTCGTCGTCCACGCCCACGTCGTCGTAGTCGTCGCGAGCCTCGGCACAAGCGCGCGGCGAGGCCGCCCACCGGCCCTGCGGAGCTTGCGCCCGTGGTGTTGCGCTCTGGCGTGCGTTCAGGAAACTGCGCTCGGACATTGACGATTGCGCAGATGCCTCGGTGCTCGTGCGTACCAGCCGGCGCCCTGCGAGGCGAGCCTCAGGAACTGGAACGGCGGGTTGCGTCGCGGGGCCGGTGCCTCATCTTCATCACGTGTGGTCGTTTCTTCCACGTTTGGTGTTGTCCTTCTTCATGTCCAAGACGTTCGTTATGGTATTCGTCGTCCTGTCGGTCATGGCTGTCATGAAAAGACTCACGTGTTGCTGATGCTTGCTTCTGTGCCTCCATCTGCCCGTACTTCTCGCGCAAGCTGTTGAGCTCGCCCCACAAGCAAGCGGGCGCGCTGCCTCCTCCGGAAGATGACGAGGCGTGCCCATGGTTTGATGATTAGTTTGTTGTTGGAATTTGCCCTTGCCCTTGCTCTTGCCAGTCCCACGCGGGCCTGAGGAGCCCCACCGCATGGCAGCCTTTGCAGGCAGGTGGACGCGGGTGCGGTATGAGAGATGGGGGGGATGCTTAGACGATACTGCGCCTCGAGCAGGACAAATACGGCCAGCGGTCTGTTGTCCAACCCTCAGCAGGGCTTGCAGGAGGAACGGTTGCGACGACACCGTGGCGCCGACATCGCTGCTTCTCCCTGGAAATCGGCCCCCCGAATTCCTGCCAGGGTGAACTTTTCTTGCCAGGGTGAACTTGTGCGATGTCGGGCCTTCGCCTCGGGGCTCTTTTCGGAATTTGCTCGGCTTTTGTGGGGGCACTTCCCTGGACTCTCTGGAGGCCACTTTGGGGCCACCTTCGTGCTCTCTTGAGACGCCTTCTCGAGGCCCTCCTGCACTACGTCCTGTGGCTTCTTGGGGCCCTCTTCAAGCCTCCCTTGGGACCCCCTTTGGGCCCTTCTCAAGGCGCGTTTGGAATCCTCTTGGATTGCCCTTTGGAGTTCTCCGCCAACCCCCCTTGGGGCGCCCTTGGAATCTTCGTAGCGCGCCTTGTCTGAAATCGTCTCTGAGCGGCCCACGCTCTTAATACTCATTCACCCTATGTTTGAATAAGTTGTGGGTAAGTCGTGACGTTGCATGTGTGCATACGCATTTGCACGCAACTGTGAGATTGTCAAGGGCTGGAGCTTGCTAGAACCTAAGCGCGCGCGAAGTGCGAGCGTGGTTCTAGTTATGGTAAATACGGTTGAGTCGCATGGCGGTTCGCTCGACGCCACGGGCCACCAAGGAATCTTTAGAAAATTGCGCAGCATCATAGGCTCACAGGCTCCAGACGGGCATCCATTCCCATAAAGTGGCACAAACGATAGTCTACTGATGCGTGACCGCAATGCGCTGCCCACATGTTGTTACTCCCGTATTGTCAAGAATAGCTCGCACGCGAGGCGTTTGGCCAGCCAGAGTATTTTGCCAGCATCGCCCAAAAAGCGCTTCTCCATTTCAAGACGATTCGACACAATCTCGCGGTGGTGGACGCGTGGTTTGCCACGTTCCAAACGGCCAGTATTTGCGCGCAAACACCCCCCAAAATTGTAAGATAAGTTCTGGGGATAGTGAGTGCAGTGGCCAGCTGCTTGCTGCGACACATGGACGGAATGAGCTGCTGGGACATGCGCTTCTGATACCGCGCCACATCTTTAACCGACATAGTCGGGCAGTGCGCGCAATGCACTTCATCATCATGGAAGCATTGCCCCAAATTCCAAATATAGTTTCCGAGCGCGAGGCCAACGCGTCTGTGGTTGTTTTTGTCCAGCGGCACCCACACCTTACCAGGTGTGGACCGCATGGTTTCGGCAGCCAAAATGTCAAGGGGTCAAGACGCACAGTTTGCATCCGTCCGGCACGCATCCAAAATTTGTTTGCGCAATGTTGGCCACGGGATGCGTGACATCTATGGTTGCAGAGCATCAGTGTGTGAGGAGCTGCTCATGCCAGCCAGCCTAGACTGCATTTGGGTCGCCACCAGTTTCAATTCCCCAGCGCAACCACTTTCACCGGCAGTCGTGTGAACGCCAGCAGCCGTTGGATTCCAGATGGTTTTGTTGCTTTTGCACATACCATGTAGCAGTATACTGGCTTGCGGTTGACTGCTGATGGCTAGGAACATATGAGTATTTGCAAGTTTTTGTCGTGATCACGCGCGTTCGATGCCCGAAAAGCGTGCAGATTGGTGTCGATTGTTGGCTAATGTGATCGATACATGAACGAACCTTCGCGCGCGCTCGGCGTCACATTTGAGGAAGATGGTATTCGCAGCATGGATTGCCTAGTGGGCATGAGGTTGCCCGACGACAGAACAAAAAATTGCATCTGTCCCCTCGTTCTCTTGCAATTCTCCCACGGCAGGAAAGAGCACAGATGCCCGAGCGTTAGCGCGTATTCGACAAGTCACACAAGTGTCCACATGGCGTGAAAATCGAGCGTGGCGCCTCGTGCCCCAAGATACAGCACGTGCCGTACGTCTCTACCTTAGTGGTGGAGCAGTGATGCAACACGGGCGGGGGCCCATCCCAGCGTAGCAGGGCACCATGCAAGCAATGAATCCCAAGACGCCGTTTGCGCCAAGAGCCGTTGGTGCCACGAAGTTCCTTGCGCCTCATATCCTTCGTGCCCGTCGAGGTGATCTGGGCTCCCTGCCAGCGGACGCTGAGCTTCTACGTGATCCCCCCTTCTACCCTGGCACCCCAGACTTGAAGAGAGCCAGGCTAGATAATGTATGTAATCGGAGGTTGCAGATCGAGCGTTTCTCCTGCAATGCGACGTCTCAGTTTCCAGGGGGGGCAAGCGGGCAAGATGAAATGGCAGCGTGTAGCACATAAGGCCTTATACGATGCGATCTCTTATCCTCCCACGATGCCAAAATGGGCGGCACCAAGCATCTTGAAGGAGTGGCCCCAATATGAGCAGATCGTGATGATGATATCATGGCGATGACGATGACGATGGCGATGACGATGATGATGATGATGATGATGATGATGATGATGATGATGATGTTGATGATGATGATGATGATGATGATGATGATGATGATGATGATGATGATGATGATGATGATGATGATGATGATGATGATTAGTATGATTAGTATGATTATGATTATGATGATGATGGTGGTGATGGTGATGGTGATGGTGATGGTGATGGTGATGGTGATGGTGATGGTGATGGTGATGGTGATGGTGATGATGATCGACTGGGACGGCAAGCGTAACAAGCTTGCACAGCTCCCGACCTCGTGGGCCTGGCCGACTGTGCGGCCGTGGGGAAATGATCGGATGGCGCCTTGGCGAGTACCCGGCCAGAACGGCCGTCTGCGTCTTGATCGGCTTTGTCTGCGCAAGCCGATCCTTGGCACCTTCTGCGGTGCCCGGTCGTGGCCTTCGCGACCGACGACCACGTCAGGCTTTGCGAGATCGAGGAAGTCAACGTCAACATGCTCGTGGAGCACCTCGAGGCGTCTGAGCGAAGCCTGCGCCTTCCCCGCCGCGCGGCCGCGGCATGGGCGTTCGAGGCCACAATTGCGTTCCGAGGCACGGTGCGATCTTCCTCTTCCTGCTCCTCCTTCTCCTCCTCCTCTTCGTCCTCCTCCTCCTCCTCCTCCCCCCCCCCCGCTCCTTACCATCAGCATCATCATCACCATCACCATCAGCAGCGTTGTCATCATCATAGTCATCATCACCATCATCATCATCATCATCATCATCATCATCATCATCATCATCATCATCATCATCATCTGCATCGGCATCATCGCCTTATTCTTCTTCATCATCACCGTCATCATCACCATCGTAACCATCAACAGCGTCAGCATCATCATATTCGTCATCGTCACCATGACGATCATCGGTGTACTCGTCAACAGCATCGGCACCGCCATCATGGTCACCGTAGTCATCATACGCATAGCCATAATCAGAGTTGCCATCGCTATCGTCATCGTGATCATCACCATTATCATCGCCGTAATCGCCATAAACACCAATAATGCAGCCATCATCATCACCAGCAGCATCGCCTTCATTCGCGTCATCATCACCATCATGTTCGCCATCTGCATCATCCGCATCGCCAACATTATCCTTATTGTCATCAGCACCATCATCATCAGCATCATCATCGTCGTCATCATCATCATCACCATCGTCAGCATCAGCATCACCATCATCATCACCGTCATCGCCGTCGTCGTCATCATCCTTTTCCTCCTTTGCCTCATCCTCCTCCCTCATCCTCGTCCTCATCCTCCCTCCCCCCTCTCCTCCCCCCTCCCCCCCTCTCCCCTCCCCTCCCTCCCCCCCCCCCCCCTCCTCCCCCCTCCCCCCGCTCCCCCGTGCCGCATCGGTGCTCTCGCCGCCCGCACGCTCCAGCGCCGCTGGAGGTGCTCCGCCCTCACCTGCGCGACTCCCCCGTGCTGCTGCAGATTTGCCAGGCGCCCCCATCCCGCCTCAGCGCCCTCGGCGTCGTCGCTTCGCGCGGGAGGAGGAGGAGGCAGAGGAGGAGGAGGAGGAGGAGGAGCACCAGTGTGAACCCAGGAGTCATCAACGATGTTGGAATAGACCCTCCCTCCAAGCTCCCTCCTTCATGGGCCCCTACAAGGGTCGGTTTCCGCTGAGGGGACTGCCTCGTTGGAAGGCAGCCGTCTGAAGACATTGAAGAATGCCAAAACATTATTCTCGGGAATCCAACGCCACGGATCAACCTGATTACTGCGCCTTGACAGTCTTAGATCGTTCCAGAACGCCGTTACTGTGACTCCACCACCGCGAATCATCGTAACCGATGCACCATCCAAAACCTGAATCTCTCCAGAACACAACTTCTGGTACATTGACTATTGGAAATCGTGAATCTCTTGAAATGTTGCACAAGGAATGCGCGCGAGCCACATTTTGAAAACGAGCCGCCCTCAAGCCGTGAAACGATTGCCAAAATGTTAAAACGAATGTGCGCGGCGCCAAGGCGAGAACCACATTTTGAAAACGAACCGCCCTCAATCCGTGAAGCTCGCGCAAGCGTTTGCAAACGAATGTGCACGGCGCTAAGGCGAGAGCCACATGTTGAAAACGACCCGCCATCCATGTGTGAAATGCTTGCAAATGTTTAAAACGAATGTGCGTTGCGCCGAGGCGGGAGCCACATTTTGAAGACGACGGCCTTGCCCTCAATGTGTGAGACTTCGGGGCCTCCAGCGAAACGCCCGGCCCGACCTCTCGACGGGCCTCGGGGTGCGACAGGCAGAAGCGATGCATAAGGAGAAGGAATGGAGGAGGAGGAGGAGGAGGAGGAGGAGGAGGACTAGGACTAGGAGGAGGAGGAGGAGGAGGAGGAGGAGGAGGAGGAGGAGGAGGAGGAGGGGGAGGGGGAGGAGGAGGAGAGGAGGAGAGAGAGGAAGGAGGAGGAGGAATGGAGGAATGGAGGAATGGAGGAATGGAGAATGGAGGAATGGAGGAAGAAGGACTGGAGGAAGAGGAGGAGGAGGGGGACGAGGAGAAGGGGGAGGAGGAGGATTTTTGCGCTTGGTCGCGGGCGAGCGGGCCGAGCACGATCGGCCCAGGGACGCGTCGCGCGGGCGCGCCCGCAGCTTGCCCAGGAACGAGGAGGAGGAGGAGGAGGACGACGACGACGAGACAAGGAGGAGGACGAGGCAAGGAGGAGGCACGGAGGAGGCGGAGAGGGGAAGAAGAGGGGAGGAGAAGTGCCGAGGAGGGTGGAGGCGGAGGAAGAGGAGGGAGCAGGAGGGGGGGAGGAGAAGGGGGAGGAGAAGGGGGAGGAGGAGGAGGAGGAGGAGGAGGAGGAGGAGGAGGAGGAGGAGGAGGAGGAGGAGAGCAGGAGAACAGGAGAACAGGAGAACAGGAGAACAGGAGGAGGAGGAGGAGGAGGAGGAGGAGGAGGAGGAGGGGCCCATCACGGATTCGATGCTCAGGATCTTCGGAGCGGTCGCGTTCGGGAGCCCGAAGGTTGCGGGAATCCTCTTACAATGTTCCAGACTCTTGGCCCCGTTGCGAATGACGTCCATTGCCACAAGGGCCCTCCCGCACATAATACCACGACGTGGCCCTCTGCACAGAATGTCAGACAAGATAGCGTTTGGAATTGCGCAGAGTGGCATGCGGAATAGCTGGTGCCAAGGCGACAGCATGCGCGCCGAAGAAGGCGGCCCGCGCCAAGGCGGAAGCAGGATGCTCGAGTAGCCATGCGAGGTATTCGAGGATTAGTCGTAAGGTCTTGGCGGGGTCCTGGCAAATCCTTGTAGCGCCTAGGCAAGGCTCTGATGAGATCCTGGTGTCGTCTAAGCCCTGGTATGGTCCTGCCAGGGCCGCTGCTGGGTGGGGCACTGGTAGGGTTCTCTTAGGGTCGTGCTTCGGTCTTGGGTGTTGGGGCCATTGCATGGTTGTGATCGTTTCAGGCTCCTCGTAGGGATCAAGCAGGGTCCCATCAAGGTTCCGAGCTGGAGACGTTGCTGGCGCCCATGGGGCAGCATCACACCGAGCTGGGAGTGGGCAGGCGTGTCCAAGAATGAACACGACTCTGAGCTCCAAGGGTAGCCAGCATTATTGTACGGCGAGAGAAAAGTCCGTTGGTACATTGTGAAGGAGTTTGTGGCGCCGCTTGCGGCCAGCAGGTGGATGCTAGCCGACGCTAAGACATTGAGGCCAACCTTCCAAAAGGGAGACGGCTTGGGACCAGGGCGAGAGCCAAATTCTTGGAATTCGCGTGGGCGTGTCATGCGCCGCTGGCGCCAGGTAGACGTGACCGCAGCGGAATTGCAGCCACGTCAGGAGTTCGAAGGGGCTTGATAAGATGTGTTAGAGGCTCTGAATGTTTCAACCTTCATTGGCGTCCTAAGAGAAAGGCTCCGATACCAGCTGGCGAGAGCAGCTCAAGCATTTGGACGCGTGTGGCCGCGCGTGGAAGGAAGTGGCAGATCCCGGAAGCACTATGGACCAAGAGGAAGCGAATGGGGCCGCTCGTGAAAGCACGAGGAATCGAGTGGAAGTAGTCTGGGATGAGCGATGCACTAAATCCCAACACGGGGTCAGCGTTTGGGCTACTCGGGGGTCGTGGCGCACCTGAACGCCACCCAAAGACTGGACTGCTCGGGGCAGGGTACAGTCAACCCGCATGGCAAGGATGAGCAACGTTCCAAGCACCCTTGCCCCTTCGGCCCATCCCTGGCAACGTTCGCTGGCCAGCCCCTTCGGCCCATCCCGAGAATCGTCAGCATGGCTTTCCAAGGCCCTTGCATCCTTACCGCGCGTCCTTGCTATGTGGGTTGACCGTACAGCACCCAGTGAGCCCAGCGCAAGCACTGTCAGGGGAACACGAAAGCAAAGCTTGGGGGGAGGAGCGCCAGCCGCTGAGAATGGCGCGCAACGAGAGGTCGGCTGCACCCAGCTCTGCCTTCTCCTCCTCCTCCTCCTCCTCCTCCTCCTCCTCCTCCTCCTCCTCCTCCTCCTCCTCCTCCTCCCCTCCTCCTCCTCCTCCCCTCCTCCTCCTCCTCCTTCCTCCTCCCTCCTCCTCCTCCTCCTCCTCCTCCTCCTCCTCCTCCTCCTCCACCCCCACCTCCTCCTCCTCCTCCTCCTCCCTCCTCCTCCTCCTCCTCTTCCTCCCCACTCCTCCTACTCCTCCTCATCCTCATCCTCATCCGCCTCCCCTCCTCCTCCCTCCGCCTCCTCCTCCTCCTCCTCCTCCTCCTCCTCGTCCTCCTCCTCGTCCTCCTCCTCCTCCTCCTCCTCCTCCTCCCTTCCTCCACTCCTCCTACTCCTCCCACCCTTCCCACTCCCTCCACTCCTCCTCTTCCTTCTCCTCCTCCTCCTCCTCCTCATCCTCATCCTCCTCCTCCTCCTCCGCCTCCTCCTCCTCCTCCTCCTGTCACCACACTTTCATGTCATTCGCTTGCCAGTCATCCAGGCAGGGTGGCAGCAGAAGAGCTGGAAGAGGGGAACCGGGGTGAAAGGAGTACGGAACAGATGAGTAGCTCAGGTGTGAAGGATGTCGCGGGAGTTTGGGGGTGAATCGAGATGTGACCGTGGTGGTGCGCCAACGAGAATGGGGCGTCAGAGGTGGGAGAGGGAAAGGTACCACATATCTTGGAGCACATCTCGATGCTTGAGATGCTGATCAAGATCTCCATCAATATCAATTTCACGGCGGGCCCCCATCAGGATGCGTTCCCATTCATCTCTGACACTCGGCAACCATATTGGCCTGCGTCTTCGCGAGTATGGGTTACCCACTTGTTTTAACATGCGTCCATGATATGAACTTGTTGCGCATTGCCAATCATTAGTTGCCACCTTCTTGGCCTCTACTCAACGATTAGTGTTTCGCTTAGTACTCATCAGCTGAACGCAACTTGATGCTTCCTATGTTCATACCCATAAGGAGTTGGTAACAAGGTTCCGCCCGCAACGAAGACCGTAAATCATGCACAGGAATCCGTCCGGTGGTAATGCGGTATACGTCGAAATACGCGTTGTTCCTGGATGTGTCGAGCATGTTTGGTTTGCCTGAGATCCACGTGCTACGTCGTTCGTGGCTTTGTTGCGCATCGTACAGCGAACGAGTCCTACATGGACTGGCGGTTGTCATCACGTTATACATTACGATAAGGTATGGGTGATTCGGAACAAACGCGTATTTGCGTTCATGGCCCGTCCGGCGCCTCTGACCGTAGTGAGTTTTGTGGTCAACGAATTAAAGCCAGAGCATTTTTCTGGCCGATACGAGCAATGCGAAGTGCTGGATGCTGTTCGAGTGTTGGTTTTTCCTACCTCTTGCCATGCGGGTGCTCTGCCGGTGTGGTTCAAAATCGGGTGGCCAGCTGGGCTTGCCAGGCGACTGTGTCGAGTGTTCGAGAAGTGGGCGAGAACATTTTTGTCAGAAGTCGATGATCATGATGTTCAATTGTTGTTATTTCCTGCTTCTTGTCTTGGTGATGATTTGCCAGAGTGCACCATGCCATAGACCTTGCGAATCTGGATAGCGCATGCCCCCGTATTCCGAGATTCTAGACAGTGCAGTTCGCCTAAGTCACGAGAAATTTTGAGTAGCTTGCGGCCTTGGGCCAGAGAATCTTGACAATTTTCCCCGCTTGAGACTGGACATTGTGCACAGTGTACCCAGTTTGAAGTCGGAGATGCACCCTAGGGACAGCATACGTCGAAATACTCACTTTTCGTGGATACGCCAGCATGTCTGGTTCGCGTGAGATACCAGTACTCGGTCCTTTGTGGTTCTGTTGCGCATCATTCAGGGAACGATTCCAACATGGACTGGCGGTTGTCATCACGACACATAATACGATGGGTTATGAAAATGGTTCGGAACAAACGCGCATGGGCGTCGAGCCCCCAGGCATTGCAAAATCACTTCCGCTTCGCGTTTCCCCACACACCCATTCAGCGACCGCTGACGCGCCCTTGACGATGACTGTCGAGCCTCTCTTTGGGGTTTCATGGGGCATGCCTCGGGTCCGCTTGTCCACGTTCTTCCCTTCCTCCTTCTCACTCCCCCGTGGCATGAGCACCCCTCGACAACCATAAAATCCTTGACGCCTCGCTTATTTCTACCAGCTCAGCTCCACCCCCCTCAGCTTCCCAGCTGCCTGAGTGGGCCGGCTGGCTCGCGCCTGTCTTAGCTAATTCGCCTAGTTCGCGTCCCGGACTTTGCTCTTGCCGCCTGACCGTCGTCTCGCGGCCGCGCCCGAAAAAAAAATATTTCTACCAGCCCCTCGTAGCCCGAGCCGACCTGTGACGCCGTCGGCGCCTTCGCCTGCGGTTGCGACAAAAAAATTATACCAGCCCATGCAGAAGCGATGAGAGAACCCAAGCAAAAGAGCAGCCGTTCCGAAGGACCCATGTTCGGCGGTATCTTGGTGCATTCTCGGGGTCTTCTTGAGGAGGAGGCGGACGAGCAGGACAACGACCAGGGCAAGAAAGAGGATGAGGACGAGGACGGTGGAGGAGGAAGGGTAGTATGAACAGGAGGGCGACGAGGAGAAGGAGGACGACGACGAAGACGACGACGAGGACGATAACGAGTAAAGCGAAGATGAGTAGGAGGAGGAGGACACCAAGGACGGGAACTGTTTGAGCCATCTTGTAGTCTTCTTGGGGTCCTCTGGAGGTTGTCGTTTGGTCCTGTTGGTCCTTCTTGGCGCCCTTCTGAAAGGTTCGCGGGTCCTCATGGAGCTCTTTCGATGTGGCTTCTTGGGGCCATCTTGCAGGGCGTGGATCAGAAGAGGGGGCTCCCTGATTTCCGTCCCCCCTCCAGAACGATCATGAGCGGTTCTTGGGACGCTCGTTGGGTCGTTTGAAGGCCGGTTCGGAGGTTTTTTGGGCCCTTCTTGGGCCCATCGGAAGCAGGAAAGGGAGAATGAACAAATCATGGATTTCCCGTATGTCTTTGAAGGATTGCATTTCTTGGTGGAAATCCGTGGGGAGTTCCGATGGAACCACCTTGTGGTTTTCGTTGTGGCCTTTTGGAGACATGATGGAGGCGATCTTTGATTATCCTCGGCTATATTGAGCAATCTTGGAGGCCAATTTCTTAGAGAATCGAAGGCCCACTTGGAGTTATCTTGAGCGGAAGAGCAACCTCTATCGCATCGCGGCCCCTTTTGTCCAGACCCTTGGGAAGGGGGTAGGGAGAGCGATAAGTCCCTCCCCGGAGGTACGAGGGCTCTGGAAGAAGAAAGAAAGAATTCGTTAGACCATATACAACCAGAGGGTTGGTGAGATTCTGGACGCTCCGAGCATCTCTACCAAACCATCCAGAAACTCGCCCTCGCCGAACGTCGTAAGAGGAGAACAGATAGAGGGAGCAGGACGGGAGGAGAGCGGGAGGAGCAAGCGCAAGCGAGCAATTTCAAGCAAGCAAGAGCCAGCGATCAAGTGCAAGCAAGCAAGTGCAAGCAAGTGAGAGCAAGCACGCAAGATCAATCGCTATTGGAAAAAGGGGGAGGTGCCATTGGAAAGAGGGGGGGCCATTGGAAAAAGGGGGGGTCCTGAGGAGGAGGACGACGACGACGAGGAGGAGGAGGAGGAGGAGGAAGGGAAGAAGTAGGAGGAAGGAGGAGCAGGAGGAGGAGTGCGAGCAAAAGGGCCAGAGGTCTCTTGGATGCCTCTCGGAGCCTCTTGGAATATCGTTTGGGCGCTTCCTGGTGGCCTCTTAGGACGTTTTGGCGGGCCTCTTGGCGGTCCTACGGGGCGTCTTGGGTGCCTCGGGGGGCCCTCTTGGAGCGTCTGGGGGGCATCTTGGGTGCCCCGGGGATCCTCTTGAAGCCTTTTGGTGGCCTCTTGGGGGCGTCATTTTTGGGTCACCCCTGAGCCGCCCCGAAGGCACTTTCAGAATCCCTGCGGTGCAACGTGGGCGCCCATGTCGCCCATGTCGCGCGCAGCGCCCATGTCGCCCACGTCGCCCATGTCGCCCATGTCGCCGCCCATGTCGCCCACGCCGCGAGCGCGCCTTTGCGCGGCGCCCGCGTTGAACGCGCGGTTTTGGCGGCGCCGATCGTGCGAGTGATTTTGGCCTCCTGGGGCTCTTTTATGGCCTCTTGGAGCCCTCTTGGGCCGTCTTGGAGTCTTGGGGCCATCTTGGGTTGTTTTTGAAATTTTAAGTTTGGCAGTGTAGAACCGGAGACCGCAATTCATCTTCTGAAATTCCAGCCTGTTGACAAACCGACCTTATCACAAATTGAGATAGTGTGGGTTTTGAAATCGGCATTAACGGTATCATTTTGCACGTCGGATGAGATTTGATCATTGTTGTTCCTGAAACACCAATATGTTTGCAAATGTGTGTTTTCGTTTTTTCGGGGTTCAAGAATATTTGATTGGATCTTGCAATTTTTCTTGCCATTTCCAAAAAAAATGAAGTTGCATTCTGGAACTCTGTACGATGCCTTTGTCAAAGTATGATTATTATGTGTCGAAGTTTTTGATGTTTTAATCGGGTTTTTTCGAATTGCCTTCATCCAGAGAACCCGGATTTTTCTAATTCCCTTTCGAGCGTAAAAGCGGTAGTTTCTACCAGATTCCGCTTCAGAGGTTTTTTTAAGCTGACAGAAAATAACAAGTCTTGATCAGGTCAAGGCTTCCTTCGATTTTTCGAAACCATTTTGCATTTGAAGGTTCAGGTTTTTTTGCCGCCGGCTGAGTTGGAGGCTCGCATGTCCTTTTTACGTTTCCGTCCCAGTCTTATTCGGATATTTCAATGCACAATCCGGTTTGGGTTCGACATTCGATTCGCAGACGCTTGAAGAATTGAGGCACCACGATTGTACTCATTCTATGAAGTGGAGCAAATCGTGCGGTGCACGAGAAAACAGAATTTGTTTTGATTTTGTCACATTTGCACGAGTTTGCTCATGTTCTATGTTATTTTGATCATCATGTCTTTCTTCTATCCTCGTCCTTCCCTCCATTGTATATGTTCGTGTCGACCCGTTGTTGGCAATTTAATGCATGGGATTTAAGGGCAGTGTCCCGCGTTTTTTTCAATTAGAGTCTAATTCGTGAGATGCAGGTGCCGATTTTCGCCCGCTGCAGAAAGGTTGTTTCCAAATTTCTGTGTATTTTAGCCACCCATGGTAAACAGAGGAGTGTTTGAATGCAGTTTCTTTGAGAGATCAGGCGGCAGAAACAACAGAATAAGTTTTGAGTACATGTAATGCGCAGATCATGAGATCGCTGGCACGCGGCTCGCAATTTTGGTGACCATGCGTTCAAAAGAGAGAAGCGTCAGTCAGGACACCATTCTCGCTCCTGCGGCAGCTGCCGCAGCAGGCGAGGAGAGGCGAAGAGGAGAAAGGGAAAGACGAAACAAAAAGATACAAGGCGGGGAGGGAAGGGGAGGGAAGAGAGGACGAGGAGGCAGGAGAGCAGGAGGAGGGAAGAGACAACAAAACTCAACAACGCAAAGGAGCGAGGAGGCAGAGAAGGAACGAGAGGCGCCGGACGCGCAACGATTCAAATATGCCCCTTGCGCAGCAAACAGGACAACAACAAAGCCGACGGTGGGACACACCAACAGCAGACGAGAAGATGCCCTGGAACGGGAAGCGTGGGAGGAGGGGAAGGCGGCAAACGAACGAGGGGGGAAAAGTAAAAGGAGAGAAAAGAAGAAGAAAAAAACTACCCTCACCAGGCTCGAAAACCCCGCAACGGGTGCGAAGCAAAAGAAAGCCTCGGCGAAAACGTGCGCACGCAATCGGCACAGCGCTGTGCTCGACAGCGAACGAGGCGTTACAAACGTGAGGAATTGAAATACGGAACGGGCGGAATCTGGCAAGAGATTGCGAATCCGGGTAACACCTAAGGAAAAATGCACAATGTAATGGAGCGAATCGAAAGCCGGCTCCTTGAGATGTCGGCGTTGGCGGCGTGAGGCGCGGAAAGAAGGGGGAGGGAAGGAGGGCGAAAAAACTGTAGAAGGACCGGCACCGAGGACGCTCCGGTGAATGACCGTCAGAATGCTCATGTCAGACCTTGTACACAGTGGCGCGATTGACTTGCATTAACGGCAACAATACCGATGTAGAGGCATGATACACTGTTCTCGCTCGTGCGATGCTCAATAAATGACAGGCATCTCAGCATCATCTAGCTCGCAGCTTGTGCAGACGTTTTTGCAGGCGAGGCGATTGATCTCTTGCAAAAGCGTGGAGCAAACGTGTGGGTTTACTATCAAAAAGGTGAAGAATGATTCATCGAAATCGCCTGATCAGTAGTATTTTCTTCAAAAAGAGAACTTTCCTCATGCTCAGAATCGAATGCCTGACTCGAAATATCTCGACTGGTTCTATAGAATTCATCCAATCGTTTTTATTATCTTCACACTTTTTGACACCTCTGGTTCTCTCGCAGTATTTCATCGCAGAATTGCATGTGTCACGGAAATATATATATATATTATATATATATATATATATATATATATATATACATATATCAAACTTGTTACGGTTCTTCTTTCGTCTCAACTTTACCTAACAGCGAAGACTGATAGGTTTCTAGTTGACTCAAAAGAGCTCACAGATCACTCCACAGGGGGGTCCGGGCAGGCGTTGGGAGTTGCCGGGCGGCAGGGGGCCCCGCTCGTTTTTCACCAACAGTCACACACTTCGTGCTCTTCGAGTTCCCAGAACTCCATTCCCAGGCTCATTCTGAATAACCGGATGCAACAGTCATACACTTCGTGCTCTTCGAGATCCCAGAACTCCATTCCCGGGCCACATTTTGGATGCCCGGAGCCAACTGTAGGCCACTTCGTGCTCTTCGATTCCCAGAACTCCATTCCCGGGCCACATTTTGAATGCCGGAGCCAACTGTAGGCCACTTCGTGCTCTTCGATTTCCCAGAACTCCATTCCCGGGCCACATTTTGAATGCTGAGGCAGGCTGATGCTGCGGCCGAGCAGCTGAGGCTGAGGCAGGCTGAGGCTGAGGCCGAGGCTGAAGGCAGACTGAGGCTGAGGCTGAAGCAGACTGAGGCTGAGGCTGAGGCAGCTGAGGCTGAGGCTGAAGCAGGCTGATGCTGAGGCAGGCTGAGGCTGAGGCTGAGGATGAGGCTGAGGCTGAGGCAGGCTGAGGCTGAGGCCGAGGCTGAAGGCAGACTGAGGCTGAGGCTGAAGCAGGCTGAGGCTGAGGCTGAGGCAGGATGAGGCTGAGGCAGGCTGAGGCTGAGGCTGAGGCAGGCTGAGGCTGAGGCTGTGACTGCGACTGCCGTTGCCGCTGCGACTGTCATCGCGAATGCGACTACGATTGCAAGAACAGCAGAACTCTACAGCTGGATTCTCACCTGAATCTTAAGGGGAATGCTTTCAGATATGCTTCTACACATCGCTGTTAGGTTGCTTTGCCGGGATAATTTTGTCGTTCTAGTTCTACGACATTGATTTAATATCTAAAGCATAGATTTCTGTTTATAGCGAAGAAATGATAACGACCACGTAGTAAACGTTGGTGCTAAAGTTTAAGATTCAACGGGAAATACACGCCGCAGTTGTCTCCAAAAACATGTAAACTACATCATTTCGAACAAACATTGCGATGTAATCAAATACACAATACATGGAGTGTTTAATAATTATGCCAAGATTGCGAAGTATCGTTGATCAGATCATCCATAATCATGTACTGGTGAACGATTGTTTAAATACAACTGCCATATATATGTCTCGCGATGTAGAATTGAATTATTATCTAGTGCATATATAAATTCTTTACGCTTCGCGTATCCCCACCAGCCCATCTCAAAACAGCAACTCTTGCGAAGCATGCCGACAGTCGTGTTTGTCAGGCGTGTTTCCGCCTGCCCCCCCATATATCCCCTGTTATTCCTTCCTCCCGCCTTCTTGTACATCCTCCTTGTGGTGGGAGCGGGAGAAGGACGAGGCGGAGGAGGAGGGAGAGAAAGCGCTCCTCGTGGTTTGAGTCGTGTGGGGTTTCTCGTCCTGGTGTGAGTCGTTCGGGCCCTTCTTCTTGGTGTCAGTCGTTCGGGCTCTTCGTGGTGTGAGTCGTTCGGGCTCTTCGTCCTGGTGTGAGTCGTTCGGGCTTCTCGTGGTGTGATTGTTCGGGCCCCTCGTCCTGGTGTGAGTCGTTCGGGCCCCTCCTCTTGGTGGGACTCGTTCGGGCTCCTCGTGGTGTGAGTCGTTCGGGGCTGTGAGTCGTTCGGGCTCCTCGTGGTGTGAGTCGTTCGGGCGCCTCGTCCTGGTGTGAGTCGCTCGGGCGCCTCCTTCTGGTGTGAGTCGTTCGGGCTCTTCGTGGCGTGAGTGGTTCGGGCCCCTCGTCCTGGTGTGAGTCGTTCGGGCCCCTCGTGGCGTGAGGCGTTCGGGCACCTCGTCCCTTTTTGGGGCGTCTTGGGGGCCTCTTGGCGGCCCAGGGAGCCTCTTGGGGGCATCTTGGGGCCTCTTGGGGCCTCTTGGGTGCCTCTTGGGGGCCTCTTGGGGGCCTCGTGGGGCCTCGTGGGGCCTCGTGGGGCCTCTTGGGTGCCTCTTGGGGACCTCTTGGGAGCCTCTTGGTGCCTCTTGGCGGCCTCTTGGAGGCCCTCTTGGAGGCCTACTTGTAAGCGTCCAAAACCCGGATAGCGAAGCGAAGCGCGGAACGCCGCACGGGGACCTCTGCCAGGCCGCCTGAAACGATGCGCGAGACGCTGGAAACCTCGCAGGAGACGCTTGCAGGGGCGCCGTCTACAATGCGTGGGGCCCTGCAAAGCGCGCGAGGAAGATCTGCCTAGGAGCCTGGAAGAACTGCCGATGCTCTTCCGAAGCTCTGCCGAAGCGCTTCGCGCACCGTGGAGCCACGCGCATTGGGAAACGCTAGGAAGCCACGCTCCCGGACCCGCTGCAACCTCCGGCGAGTTGCTGCGAGAATCGTGGACCGGCGGAGGTGGGCGTGTGCTCCTCACCACCCACAGCCGGCTTCTTATCTGAAACCCTTAGCTCTCCAAGGAGCTATCCGGGAATTGGGAGGCTCCTGGGGGCATATTGGGGCCATGTTGGGGCCTCTTGCGACCTCCTCTGAAGCGCAAAGGAGCGCTGCCCCCTGAGAAGGACAAATTGAGCCCAAAGCCTGCGTAAAATCAATGTTTTTGCTATGAAGGAAGATGAGCGCGGCCCCCTCAGAAGGCCAAAATGAGGCCAAAACCGTAGTAAAATCAATGTGTTTGGCTTCACAGACGAGTTGAGGCGCCAAACTGCCCCCCCCCCCTTCCCCCCTCCTCGTGACCAGAATCCTCGTGAGGGTCGTCGTTTTTTTCGGCCCTCCCAGGAGTCGAAAAAAAGACCCCCTTGACACCACTCGGGATTCCCTCTCCAGGCCCAGGGGGGGAGGGGTAGGGGGAGGGGTAAACCACTCCCCGAAGGGGAAGAAGGGTGGGTGAGGACAGAGCGGGCTCTAACAATGTGCACACAAGTTTGTAGATGTGTGTATATGTTATATATATATATATATATATAATGTTATATATACATGTATATATGTATATATATATATAATTATATATATATATATATATATATATTTATATATTATATATATAATATCTGATAACTTCTATTAATAATGCGAAACTTTTGAAATATATAAAATGTACTAGATCGTTCAAGGTATGTATGTGCATGCATCCATAAGCTACATTAGTGCGCACATTTCACACCATCTCTTAGGGACATATACACACACACGTGTGTGTGTGTATATATATATATATATATATATATATATATATATATATATAGGTATATATATATATAGCTGGGTTAAAATCAAAATCGGTGAACGCATACTGATTCAACTTGACCCAGAGTTAAATGATTTGCTTATTTTATGAAACCAGATTTGCACGTGTAGTTGGTAAAAGTGAGAGCGGGCGAGGGATCGATCAGAAATTTGACTCTGATTTTGCCAGCGATCAGCGGACTTGATTTAAACGTCTGGAGAATAACAGAGGTCTACGCCCAGGAATATCTGAAGGCTAGTTGCTGGAAGTTTCAGAGTAATTGTTGACGCTTCGCGTATCCCCACCAGCCCATCCAGAAACGATGCTCAGGGGAGTTGAGGTGATCAGGGAAGTCGGGGAGCATGCAGAATAACAAAGGGCGGGGGAAGCTGTCACAGACCCCGAGAGGGGGAGGATGGAAGAGGAGTCGTCGTCGTCGTCGTCGTCGGAGGAGGAGGGGGAAGAGGAGGAGGAGGAGGAGGAGGAGGACGGAGAAGGAGGAAGAATCGGAGGAGGAGGAGGAGGAGGGGAAGGAGCTTCTTGGGGGTCTTTTGAGGGCCTCTTGGAGGGCTTTTTGGGCGCCTTGGGGCATCTTGGGCGCCTCTTGGGACCCTCTTGAGGCGCTCTGGGGAGCCTTCGGGGCGCTTTTGGGGCCATCTTGGAGGGAGTCGATCAAACAAGAGGGGGGGTTTAATTAGCGTCCCCCCTCGGAAGCCCCTAAAATCGCCTCTTGGACCCCTCTTGGAACGCTCTTGGAGTGCTCTTGGGCGCTCTTGGGGCCGTCTTGGGGCTCTTTTGGGGCTCTCTTGGGGCCCTCTTGGGCCATCTTGGAGCCATCTCCAGGCCTCGGATAGCCATCGGAAGCGAAAAGGCGAGAAAGCAAAAATCATTGATTTTCCTTAGGTTTTGGGACGATTTTGGCCTCTTCGGGGCCTCCTTGGGGAGCTGTTTGGCCACTTGGAGTTATCTTGGGGCCGTCTTTGGGCTTCTTGGAACCATCTTAGGAGCCATCGTGAGCGATCTTGCGCTATCTTGAGCCATCTTGGAGCTCATCTTGGGTTCTCTGAGGCGCTCTTGGAGCCGTCTTGGGGTAGGGGGAGGGGTAAACCCCTCCCCAAGGGGGAAGAGGGAGGGGTGGAAGAGGATCTGCTCTAGACCACCTACGCCCAGAGGGCTGGTGGGATTCCGGCGTGTTGGAGAGCTAGTTGGAAAGGACGTTCGAACATTTATTTTTTACACGCGCCACCTCCCACTCTGTCGCCGCGAGTTTCTTGGAAGTGCACGCTCGAGAACCGAACGTGGATGAAACCCAGTAGGAGGATGCGGCAAAGCAGCGTCAAAGGAGGAGAAGGAGCAGAAACGGGAAGGTGACTGCCCGGGAGGCAGTCAGGCTCGCGATCACAAGACCTCCAAGTCGTCGAGGTTGGATGGCTCCAAGTGCGTAGGGGGAAGGTCCGTGTAAGTATGGTGGTACATATCTGCTACTGATCTATGCACGGCCATCCCGAATCCCCACCACTGATGCAACAATCCCAAAGCCGTACCCCGTCGCATAGCGTCATGTAAATCTCGGCAACGTTCCCGCGCCAATGCAGGGACGAGCGATACGCATTGTTGTCCCCATTTGATACTTCGACACCCAAGCATTGCAGTGAGCCAAGTCCGGAGGATATCACGTCGGCATACGTAATATGATTGTCGTGTTCCGTATTGTCTAAAAGCCGGCCTGTTTGGTTGCTTGTTGTCCCTTAGGTGCTCCAGTGCACTGTTTAGTAAACCACGGTTACGCCACAAAAGAGAGGCAGTGCGTCCCACACGCAGTCCCGGCACCACCAAATCCAATCGTCGTAAATTGTTGGATGAATGAGGAATGTGGGTATTTGCCAGCAGACGTTTTCGAATCCCGTGGCCCGAACAGAAATCCGAGAAAAATGCATTCCAAAGCGGCGGCCCTAGCACAGCGCCTTGGTAAATGTTTCCATACGCACTCAGGCAGAATGCTGTCCCTGAACATAATCCGCGCCGCGCCCAGCCAGCTAGCAAGGACACCAAACACACTCTCTGGAACGGAAAACCGCGCAGCTTCGCAAGCAAACGCGGCACGTCGACTGGATCAAAGGCGCCGCTGACGTCTGAGCAATACAGCAGGACACGACCAAAAGAGAGAACGCCGATACATTACAACACACAATACAGCACTGCGTTCCCGGTTCCCCGGCCAGGAAAGTGCATGCGAATTGACAAGCGCCATACGCACCGAATCTGTCCAGTTGAGGGCTCAACAACTGCAAAAAAAATCGTTCGCTGTCGGTTGTATGCCCGGCAAATATCTGGGCAACTGACAGCAAACTTCTTGTGGAGAGGATGGAAACAAAAGCAACGGCCTAACCTGATCTTAAAATCAAGCGAGGAAGCTTTACAACAGGCACGGCCAAACTGGCAAAACACTGCTTAAAAACTCTAGCTGTCAAAAAATCGGGACCCGTACCACTTGGATTGGATTCACTACGCACAGGTCGGACACAGCCGAACGAAAACATCGAACTATAAAATCGTTAGTGTAATCTGATTACAAACGTTCTAATGCCCGCAACACTGATGCATCAAATGTGCAAGATTATTTTCGGACGGATTGAGGGAAGACTTAAATAGGTTCAGAATAGAGGGAATTAAAAAATGGCGAACGATGAAAAATTCTGTAGAATTTCAACTTATTACTTAAATACAATGAATTAAGACGCCCGAAATATTCGAATCTCAATACGATTTCAGTTTGATCAAAAACGATCACAAAACATATTCAGTACAACTGCGCACAAATTATCCTTTCAACATATCTTGGAAAAAACGGGTGTTCAGCACATTATGTATTAATTCAAAGACTTCAGATTCGAACTACTTGAAACAATACGAACGGGCTCTGTTGGAAAATTGAAAAAGGCAGACGAAATCCCCTCAATTTGGATGAAAATTTCATATTTAGCGCGGCTAGTTCGACTAAAATCTTCCTTAATTTGAAATTTATTTTTCGAGGTGAAGAAAGGTATTGGATAACCAAAAGAATTGAAAACCAAACAGTTGAAACGACGTTCGAACAAAATCGTGCAAACAAAAAGAATTATCACAACTTATTTTCTAGCGCTCCAAACATACTGAACGCATAAACCGTTAACTTATCGTGTTGCCGGGCAACGCATAAAACTTCTGAACTGTTTCTGAAAAATTGGCGTAAAATTGAGAAATACAAAAAAAAATAAATCAGATTGTAGACGCAACAAACGCATGCGTTTGAGAATATTGATTGATTTATGCATATTACCACTCTTAGCTCCCGGAAATCTAAATTCAAACCAAAAACTAATAATCTCTGTTAAAAATATTGCAAAAATACAGATTGGTTTGCAGACCTAACGTAATACTAACTAAATAGAATGACTAAACACAACATATAAACATCTAATCATCTGAAACAGATTTCTGCAAATATCAGAACTTCAACTTTTGAATCTCGAATTTAATCGACAGCACTGACATGTCTGTCAAAATAATTTAAATAATACGTCTGGTCACATCTCTAAATGCAACAAATTAACACGTCCGATCGCTACGAATCGTATCTTAATTTTCCTAACAAATAATACAACGACATAGAAAAAAGCAGCACTACAAACATAATTTGCGAACCCATCTCGGGTTCTACACCAAATGTAGAACTCCGGGTGTAAGACACCAACCTAATCATTCCAAATAAACGTCTGTTAATATCAGTTTTGTATCTGTTCTAAAACTCAAATTAAAAATGTTCTACAAATCAAGATCGCTCATGTTTTTTTCGAAGAAAAAAACAATAACCCAATCGACCTTCAATAAAAAACAATCGAAAACACGATTAAATGTCGGGGCAAAAAAAACCAAAACTTAAAAAATGATTGGATTTTAACAGCGGCATAACCAGCGGAGATACGGTTCGACGACTAAAGGCCAAAACATTGGCCAAGCAATAGGAGAATCCTCTCTGGGAAACCGTCCGGAACACATGCGGCCATACATACTTCACGGACAAAAACCCCGTCGATGTTTGCCCCATTATCGCGTTGAGGTGGTAAAGGATATCACGGTTAATTTCTGGAAAACCACGTGTAATATTGCGTAGGGAGTCCGCCCATTTCGCGCAATAGGCCGCGGGCGAGCCAAGAATTTCGCAATCCAACTCCAGCGTACCGTAATCAACTGCAATTGAACCAATCACGTATTGTAAGACAGACCGTGTAATTGATGATCACTATTGTCGGGTCTGGGCATACCAAAGAGCTTCCGAAAAGTACTTGCAACGTTGGTGTTGTGTGTCTGCGCTGCCATACGAGATTGGGTTCGGCGATGTTGTGCGTAGTAGGTGATTGAATCGCGGCATGCCGCAGAAATATAACAGGAACCACGTCATTTACAGAGAGGAATTTGGATAATATGTTGAGTAGTTTCGCTTTTTTGTAGCTTGCGCATTTCCAGAATGATCTACGTACGCGTTGGAACCGAAAAGAGTTTGTAGGCACCCGCAATCCCCGCTCAACATAAAGATTGTCGTGCATTCATGCCGTAGGTGACCTGTCCGCCAGGTCTACGGGAGAAGGGTCTCGATTCTTGTTCCAATCTGCCAGTTTACCAATGTTGACGTCGATTTGGCAAACGTTTCGCAGCGTACTGCATCGTAGACATGTGCGACATCGGGTTACAGACGATGTAGATACATCGAGGTATGCGACGACTTCTGCCCCTCCTGGCAACGCAACCTTTAATTTGCTCAAGCGTTGTGTGCACAACATGCCGACACGAGGCCGTATGCGTCAATATGGTTGACAACTTGCCTACCACACCAAGCTTAATTATGGAGAACGCACAAATACTTTGTGCAGGTCGGCGTCGGCTGGGGATTGCAATACTATTCGAAGGGAGGGACCCCCATGAAAACGCAACAATGAGAAAATCACAATTGGAAACTTAACAACCGGCAACAACAAGTGGGCAGCATCGAAACAAGTGTCCATCGAAGCAGAGCTCTGATCCCTGACAGAAACGTGAAATGGGGCGATTCTTTTAAGCTTTTGGGTATAATATTCGACGCGCGGTTGCTAATGCATGACGCCATTTTGGCATGTGTGTCGGATTCTGGATAGAAAATCCAGTGTTGTCGCAGATTTTATAATTCTGCCGAATTTATTTTATCATGGCCCAAGTTTTCCATATTTTATCGAATATAAGACCTGTGCATTACATTTCGCTTCTTCCTTTTGCTCTCGCTTCCCTTGACGCTATTCAAAACAGTTTTCTTCGTAGTTTGGACATTTCTGATTTTGATGCCCTGCTTCGTTCTCCAGATTTTTCCCAGCGCTCCGTGCTAGGCCTTGTCAGCGTCTATAACTTCCTCCCAGACAGCGTGGTCGCTGCTCCGTCACTTCACGAATTTTCGTCTCGCTTGCAAGCTCTAATGCGTGATGCGACGAATTCCGGCCCTGACTGGGCGCGTCTTTTCAGCTGCCGCTTCCCGCTCGCACATCGCCGCCTGCGCGGCTGCAGGGATTGCGTTCAATTTCCGCCTTTTTTTTCGCCTTTTTTTCCTCCCTATCCCTCCCTTCCCCTTCCTCCGCCTCCCTCTCTACTTCTGCCTGCCGCTGTCGTTCTCGCTGTCGTCCGCCGTGTCCCTTCCCCATCCATGCTTTCTCCTCCACCCCCCGGCCGCCGTGCTTGGAGAGCATGGTGCGCGCGTCGCGCTTCGCCGCCTTTTTGGGGCTTGCCCCTTCCGCTCGCCTCCTCTTCCTTTCTCTCTCCTCGTCGTTTGTCGTCTGCTGCTGCTCCTTCCTCCTCCCTCCCTCTCCCTCCCCCATCCTCTTTCCCCTAGGTGTTTTGCCGCATCTTGATTGCTTCTCCAACCGGCGTTCGGCCAGCCGTGTTGCTTCCGAGCGATCCGGAAGTCTACCGTTTGAAGATGAAGCGTGTTTTTTTGTTGGTCTCCCTCCTTCGTCCTCCCGCAACTCTTTAAGCTGTAATTTCCTTGCGCGTTGAGTTTATGTTCAGACTTCAGTGTGGCTTGGTCATTCTCTGCGAGGTGCGTAGAAAAAAATGGCTCAAGGTCAAGGTGTTGTGGCTCAACTGTTGTGGCACGAGCTCAAGCTATCACATTGCCTGTCGCCGGGGCGGTCGGCCAGCATTTGACCCCCAGCGTTTCAGTGAGCTCCTGCTGGAGCACCCATCATCGCCATGTGTGGCTCGGGTGCAGATTCTGGCGTTGTCAAGAATCAGTTCGAGAAGAGCCGCGAAAACACTTTGGCACGATTGTCTGCGCGCAAGGCTGCTGTACAGGCCGCGCTTTCGCCAGAGAGTCGTCGGAAGACGGAGGCGCTGATGCAGCTGGCGGATTCGCTCCTGCTCCACCTTTCCCAGGTGTTCTGAGCAGTGAGGCCCCGCCGAGCACGCCGCTTTTCAGTGCTTCGCCGGGCCCCCCGCCGAGCGCTGCCGTTTCGGTTGGCGCTTCCCCTACCGATTCCATCGGTTCGAGCGGTGCATGTTCAGGCGAGAGCGCAGTCCCCCTGCGTGCGGCGGCGAGCGTAGCGGCGGAGTCGAGCATTTCTCCGTGTGGGACTGGTGCGCCTGCGGCATCGAGCGGAGCATGTAAAAGTCGCCAACGAGAATAGCACCGACAGCCTGCGCACTGAGATGAGCATACTCACAGGTAAAGGTTCGCAAAGAATCTACTTCTCCATACTGGGGATGTCTGTGCATGCAGCCCAAAAGAATTGGCCCGGACGCACATTAAACAATAATCCAACATATTTCCGCCGAGGGTGAATTAAGAAGCGCAATTCAGAGTCTCGTGCACAAAAATGGCTACACCTCCGGCCTGCTGGTGACTATCGCGTCTCGCAAGCAAGTTGTAACCAGGTAGCTGAGGCGCCAAAAGCGAATTATTAAATCAGGTTTCGGTGATGCAGACGACGTGGGAGGGGAAGGAAAGAGAGACAGTCTTGCCGACAGCTCGCGAATGGGCATTAAAGGACCGTAAATTGATGTAGAAAATGGTGAGATCAATGGCGTCAACGGACGGTGTCGGCTGGGAGTTGCCACAGCCACCGCCCGGAGGGAGAGGATTCGAATTCGATGGCTCAAAACGCCTAAAAAATTCTTGCAACGTGGGTTGAGAGGGAGCAGGGCGGGAAGAGGCCGACGGAAACGGGGGAGGCGCAACGGGAGGTAAGCCGACTCGAAAATCGCCGGTTAAGGCGTCTCGAAATTCCGGGGTAAAGCGGCTCGAAATATCCGGGCTAATGTGGCTCGGAAATCCGGGCTAAGGCGGCTCAAAAATTCGGGCGGGTGACGTGCTCAGTGCAACGTCTGAGAAACGAGGCAACTGATCGAGGGCCTCGCCGTCGAATTCGACCCTGAGGGGGCCGCGCGCTACTCGCAGAAAGAGGGGCAGCAATACAACCGAGAAGAGAAGGACCAGACAAGGAATGTGAACAAAATTGCGCGCGACCCCGTGCTCTCTACAGAGAAAGATCGCTATGAGGCGCAAAAAAAAACCTGCCTGTCAAATCGGTTGGCTCCTGTTTGAACGCAGGAACAGCGTCGACAGTCTCCAACAGAGTGCAAAAATGCACGAGCATCGCGTTCGCTTGCAAACTGCGCATAGGATGCCTTTGACATCTGCTGATTGTTTCGTGGTCCGCTGACAAAAGTGCCCAAAATGAGCAGGTTTCACAGAGGGACTAAATCATTCACAATCTTGGTCAACTCCTCGACGCGCTTGCACGGGTCAGGAGTTTCGAAACCAGTGAATGCAATCTGCAAGTTCGACACTTTCATGGAATTGAGAAGGGGCAAGTGCCGCGCACTCAAAGCTGATGACGATGATGAAACCGGTCGGGATTCGAGTGCAGAGAGGCGAGAGCGTACATCGGCCATCTCGTGTTCGGGTCAACGGCTTTAGCAATCTCCATCTTCGTCGCCTTCATGATGTCGATCTGGCTCTTAGTAACCTCTTTTTTCGTGGGCAGTGACGACGTGACGTTTAAGATTCTGTGCACCATGCACATTGGCTTCGGTACAGTCATTCTGTCACTCCTGAAGGTTCTTTCTTGAAGAATTTGGCTCAGGAGACTGGCTTCTCTCGGCGTGTCAGATTTCTTACCAGAGGTCCATATTTAATTGATTCAATGTTTACTGATTTGCTTCAACTTGCAACGGTACAAGTCGTTAGTGAAATCGCTGATCATCGCGGCTTGTCGATCAGATTTTCTGGCCCTCCGCTCTCGCTCGAAGTTCTCAATCGTGATGTTTGGCATTATGGCCAGGCGGATTGGTCGCAGATTCGGCGACGCATTCGCGAGCACAGTTGGGAATGGATTTCTCAGCTGCCGCCAGATGCAGCAGCAGAGCGTCTCGCAGATATTCTTTTGTCTTTAATGCGCGAGTGCATGCCGCAGTCTTCTGTGTCGTTCCGGCCATCACACCCTTGGCTCACAGAGGAGTGCGTGCGATTAGTTGAGGACAAGAGGCGCGCTTCTGGCACGGAATTTCCCCCCCTCGATTGCCGCCGGTGCAGTGATGCCTTTTTCTCTGCGCACGAGGCTCTCGTTCAGCGCGCGCGGTTGCGTCTCCGCAACTTGCGCCGTGGCAGCAAGCAGTGGTGGAAATTTTCTGATTCTATTTTGTGCAGAACAGGAAAACCAAGCAACTCGCCTTTGAAGTGTCCAGACGGATCGCGGGCCATCACCAGCATAGAAAAGGCAGAGCTTGTAGCGGCAAATTTTTCTAGCAAGTGGAGTTTGCCAGATATTGTGGTAAATGAGTTTTCTGTGTTTAATGCTTCTTTAGTGCCGACTGATTCGAATGCTTTTTAAAGAGTGCGACTGCGTGTCGCCGGGGCTGTGCTACAGGAGTTGCGCTTGGACAGCGCCACTGGGCCTGATTTGGTTCCTGCTCGAGTTCTAAAGCTTTGCGCGCGCGAATTAGCATTGCCAGTCTGTCTTCTTGCTCGGCAGATCATCCATTGTTCTCAGTGGCCACCTTCTTGGTGCGTACACTGGATCTTCCCTCTCCACAAGCGCCGGGCTCTGTCAGACCCAGGCGACTATCGAGGTCTGCACTTAACATCGCAATTATCTAAAGCAGTAGAACGCATCATCGGTAGCCTGTCTGTTCCGCGCCTCCAGCGTTTAGGTGCTTATGGTCCGTCGCAGTTTGCTTATCGTAGCGAACATGGGGCACGGGGCGCAATTTTATTCTACGTCCTCTCCTGGCTCCTTCCTCTCTCCCTTGGCTCCCGTATCTTGCTATGCTGCTCTGATGTTTCTGGCGCTTTCGACCGAGTCGACGCTGAAATCTTGTGTGCGAAGCTGCAGTCGGCCGGCGTGCCCCCCAAGCTGCTGCCTTTCTTTGCCAGCTGGCTTCGCCGACGCAAGGCGCGAGTGGCGATTGGAGGCCAGCTTTCTCGCCCGTTCAGCATGGAAAACATGGTTTTCCAGGGTGCTGTTTGGGGGCCGCCTTTTTGGAACACCTTTTTCGCTGACGCTTGCATGGCTGTCCGGGCAGAGTGCTTTCAAGAGGGCATGTTTGCAGACGACCTGAATGCGTGGCGTGCTGTTTCCACGAGCGTCTCAGATGTGGACGGCTTTCCCTCCCTGCGCCGGTGCCGGGCGCCCCTCCACGCCTGGGGCCGCGCGAACAGAGTACAGTTTGACGCGGACAAGGAGAGTTTTCATATTTTGTCACGCGTGCAGCCTGCTGGAGACGATTTCAAATTGTTAGGTGTTTGGTTCGATGCAAAACTTCTGATGTCCAAGGCCGTCGACAGCTGCGTTGTAGAGTGCTCTTGGAAAAATACAACGACTATTGCGCACCAGACGTTTTCACACCGATGCGGAATTGATCGGTCTATTTAAGGCGCACGTTTTGTCGTGCATTGAATGCAGAACCTCTGCTGTGTATCATGCCTCGTCTTCTGTATTAGCTCCTCTCGACGCTCTCCTTTCTCGCTTCCTGCGTTCGTTGAGTGTGACAGACGCGGACGCTTTGTTTTATTTGAATCTGGCGCCCCTTTGCACTCGTCGTGACATAAGCATACTCGGCGTCATTCACAGAGCTGTTTTGGGACTCGGTCCTCCGCGCTTTCAGAACTTCTGTAGGCTGGATACGGCGCCGCTGCCGGCCAGGGCTCCCAGAAGACGCAGACGCCATCTGGTGGGGCCGCCTTTCACAGCACCAGATTCTCTCTTACGCTCAGCAATTGGTGCCGTTCGCATATATCGTTTCCGCTCGTGGTGTCAGCGTATTTCAATCTCGCCTTCAAAATTTCGTGCGTGCTCGTGCACGCCTTTTTGACGACTGGCCGGTTTCGTTTTCTCTTTGCCTCCCGCTGGCTTCGCGCCCGCTCCGTGGGTGCCGGGATTGGCGTGGTTAGCTCTTCCTTTCTCTCGTCTTCCCTCTTCTCCTCTCCCCTTCCCCTCCCCCCTCCTCTCCTCCATCGTCGTCTGCTGCCGCCGTGTCCCGCCGTCGCCTTTTGTTCGTCCGTCTTCGTGTCCCTCCCCCTCTTCTCCTTCTCCCCCCCCCCGGCCGCGCTGCGTGGAGCGCAGGGTGCGCGCGTCGCGCGTTGCCTTTTCGGGGCTCGGCCCTCCCCTCTCGCTCCCTCTCCCTTCCTTCCCCCCCTGTCGTCCGTCGTCTGCTGCTGCCCCTCCTCTCCCTCCTCTTTTCCTCCCCTCTTGCTCCTCTCCTTTCCCTCCTCCTTCCTCTGCTTTGTGTTTCTCTTTTTGACAGTCGTAGCCGTGCTGCCTTCACTTACTTGAGCATGTGGTGAGATTCATCTGCTGGTACGAGATACATAGAAAAAAAAACACGCCCAAGGCGCCCGAATAATCCCGTCCGAAATGTTCAAAATATTCTTCGAAAGATACTTGCCGAATACAGGCTCGTTGAAATCGGTCACATTGTCTTTTGCGTGACAGCGCTCTAAATAACTTGACCAAGATGTATGGAGTTCGATGATGCTTGGAAACCAAGTTGATCCGAGCGCGCACTCGTCGGTTATATCGATAAAGTTTCGGCGACTCTTTCCCGCTGGCCGTCGAATCTTATCTATGCCCTCTTGCTTAATAGTCCGAAAAAAAACGAGGTCCGAAGCGTCGTCCATTCGAAGCATGTAAAGAGCCCATACCGTGCCAAGAAAGTGAGAAGACAGAAAATGACATCAAACAATTAAGTTTGCAGGATAGAAAGAAAATGCATGGGCGAAGCCATTTGCACAATCATAATATCAGAAGATGATTATATTAGTTGCATATTGCGATAAGTGCAACAATTGTCAAAAAGGCATATGCTTTTTCAAAGCGAATTGATGTTTCAGGTGATAATGTTTTGTTTATCGAGACAATTGGAGGCCAAAGCGATCCGAGTGATCCATCTACGCTTAACATTGCTCGATTCCAGAGAGAGTGCGCCTGGAAATGCGCATCTGCATACACTCCATAACAAATTGAGAAATTATCATGTAAATTAGAAATTCACAAAACAAATTATGGCCACTCCACCTCCGCCTCCGCGTCCGCGTCCGCGTCCGTTTCGCTTCCGTTTCCGCTTCCGCTTTCGCCTCCGCTTCCGCCTCCGCTTCCGCCTCCGCTTCCGCCTCCGCCGCGGCCTCCGTCTCCGGTTCCGTGTCCGTTTCCGCCTCCTCCTTCTCCCCCTCTTGCTTCTCCTCCTGCTCCTCCTCGTCCTCCCTATCCTCGCTGATGGTAAAATTCGCGTTGTTCGAGAGCATTGGCGACGCGTGAGTCCAGTGAAATGATTTGAGTCTAGATTTACATGATCTGGCAGTGGATGTGTATGGGAATCATGTCAATCTAGATTTAAATGATGACAGGTAGATGCGGTGAATGCGAATCATTTAAATCTAGATTTGAATGGTGAAGGTAGGTCAGGTCTAGGGAAATCATTCAAATGTAGATTTAAATGATTTAGATAGATGACGTGTGTGAAATCATTTAAATCTAGATTTCAATGATGAAGATGGAAAGGGGGCGTATGGAAATCATTTTAATCTAGATTTAAATGAATGTATGTAGTGAATGGACGTACCCGGCGTTGGATGATTTAAATCTAGATTTAAAGGAATAGCAGAACTAGAACCCAGTGATAATGAGGGGATGCTAGGGATGCTAGGGGATGTTCTGAACCAGGTCCTAGGAATTCCGAGGGATCTGAACCAGATCCTAGCCTCTCCAAAGGGTTCTTGGGGATCTGAGCCAGACCTAGCATTCCCTAGGGTGTCATTCCTAGGGGTCTGAGCCAGATTCTAGCAGCCACTCGCAGTCCCTGTGGACTCCTAGGGATGTGAGCCAGACCCTGACGATTCCGAAAGAATTCCCACGGATCTGAGCCAGATCCCTAGCATTCCCTTGGGATTCCTAGGGTTCTGAGCCAGATCCTTAAAATTCCCTAGGGATTCTTATGGATATGAACCAGATCCCTCGCATCCCCTAGGGCTTCCAATGGATCTGGCCCAGATCCCAGCAGCCCGAAAGAATGTCTATGGATCTGAGCCAAGTTCCTAGCATTCCGTACGGGTTTCTAAAGATCTGAGCCAAATCTCTGGGATTCTGAATAAAAAAGAACCTTCGGAATCTGAGCAAGATCCTAGCCCCTGGGGGGTTCCTGGGGACCTGAGCCAGACCCCTAGCATTCCCAAAGGGTCCTTGGGGATCTGAGCCAGACCCTAGCACCCCGAAAGGATGCCTGAGGATCTGAGCCAGACCCTGAGGATTACTAGAAATTCTTCGGGACTCCTGGGAATCTGAGCCAGATTCTAGCATTCCCTAGGGATTCCCGGGGATCCGAGCCAGATCCCTAGCATTCCCGAGGGGTTCTTATAGCTATGAACCAGATTCTAACATTCCCTCTGAATTCCTATTGGTCTGAGCTAGACCATTAGGATTCTGTAAGAGTTCTCACGGAAAGAAGGAGGGAGGGGAGAGGGAGGGGGGGGGGGAGAAGGGGCGGGAGGAGAAGGAGGAAGCAGAGCAGGCACGCAGAGAGGGAGGGGCGAGGAGGAGAAGGAGCGGGAAAGCGCTGGGCGCGCCAGGCGAGAAAATAACGCCAGCGGACCGAGCACCGCTCAGGAGCCGGACAGGGAGGAGACAAAGAGAGGAGGGAGGCGGCGAACGGCAACTGCATCGCAGGAAGAGAGGGAGGAAGGAGGGGGAGAGGGGGGGGGAGGGGGGGGGGGAAGGAGGGAGGGCAGAAGAGAAAGAATGGCCAGATCTTGTAGATGTAAAGTTCCGTTTCTTCACGCAGAACACGGCTGGGCTCCGGGCGTCGGCTGGCCTTAGAAGCGCAGGAAACTAAGCGACGACTGCGACTCAACGCGGCGGGCGCCAGTCCCTGCATCCTCCGAGAGGATGAGGGCGTGGGCTTCCCTCCGGCAACAACCGCTGGAACTGCTTCGCACTAGTGGCGGCAATCGCAGGGTCAGGCAGTATATTGTGCATTTTCATACCGCCAATGTAAGAACGCACTAAGAAGTCAGGAGCTCTCAACGGACATATATCGATCAAGTGCCGTGCGTGCCGTCTAGGGGCCCTGGGAGGAGGCCTGGAGAGAGTCGACCCGGAAAATCTGTTCAAACTGCCGTGGCCGTTGTCTAAGAGCAGTCCGGTGAATCACCCCCAACATCGCAATTTCACGTCGCACTTGTAAAGGGGCTAGCGAAACATTGCATCAAGACTGGACAGAGAGAGCATGGCAAGGAAGCGAGACAAAAGGACATCAAGAGGGGCAAGGACAGAATCTGGTGCATGAGCTAAGCCTGGTGTGCGATATTTGATGTAGCTCAAAATATGACTCTTGAAAAGGTGCACGAGTTCACTGTCTGTATGAAACCGCCGGATGCGAAGAAGAGTGAGCATTTTCCGTCCACGTTCGCAAGCGCACTTGGCACCGCATCTCTCATGAGCAGTTCCGTGTCCAACAGTATCCCTAGACTTTTAAACGACTCTCCATAGGGTCTGGTCTTTGACAAGACGTGAAAACTCTCTTTGGACGCATCAAAAGACACGCCATTCGCATGACCCCATGAGTGCAAGCTATCTCGGCACAGCCTTAATGCGTGCAGGATCTCGTCCATCGTGGCAGAGGGCTCAAATTCTTTAAAAGCGTTCAAATCGTTTGCGAAAGCGATATCCATAAAATCACGCTCAACAATGGCCCGGTGCGAATCGCCAAAGTGCAGATTCCAAAGAGGAGGCCCAAAGACAGTGCCCTGGCAAGCCATATCTGTCACCACCACCGCATCCGAAAGCTCGCCCTGCACTACGACAGCACCCGTGCGTTCCCTGAGCCAGCTTTTCAGAACATTGCGTATGTTCGGGTGCACCTTGGCCGCCTGCAGTTTAGACAGAAGACGGTCCGCGGATACTTTGTCGACGGCGCACGACACATCTGAACTATAGAATGCTATCAAGCGGCCTCGGCTCATGCCAAGCAACCACGATGACACAAAGAATAAGACGGCGTCGCGTGCCCCGCGACCAGCCGAATAGGCAAATTGATTCGGTCCAAAGACATCTAACTCGAGCAGCCGTTGCACGAAGAAAGCACTTTAAACACGTTCTACAACTTTAGATATTTGAAATGTCAGCTGCGATCCCCTAGAGTTTCAGGATCGCTCATCTTTTTAAGGGTGATTTCTCCCGCCTGAAACTCCCTTAGGGAGTCGGGGGGTCTGCTTCGCCCAGTGCTTTTGATTTACTGGCACTGCGCACCGCCCACGGCCAAGCCGTTTGTGAGCGGGCCCCGGGTTTGAAACGGCGGTTACGTCGTCGAGGGCCTCGTTCATGTGAGAGCTTCTTGCGTAGAGCGTGGCTGCGCCCTTTTGTTCTTCCTTCTGCCTCCCTGCCTCCTGCTCCTGCTCCTTCTTTGCCTCCCCCCTCCAGTCCGAGGCAATCGCGTTTGGATGTATTTTTTGATTGGTACGCAGAGTCATTTTTTTCGCCTCCAGACGAGGGGCCGCGTGAATCCAGTTCCGCATCGTCTTTCGATGTGTGTCACCTCGCCATTTTTCATGTGGACATTCAAGGTTTTATATCTTCGGCAGCAGAGCTAGAAGCACGTGCTTTCTTATTTCCCTCTCCTCCCTCGTTCGTCTTCCTCAACGAAACATGGCTTGATCAGGCAGATTTGAGTCCGCATCTAACTGGATGCACTTTGATTGCGAGACGTGGCAGGAACGGATTTCGAGGCGGTATAGCTGTTTTTGCGTTTTTGTCAGTGTATTCATTCGCTTGTCTCGCCCTGAAATCCACAGAGGCAGAGCGAGTGTGGATCGCAGTGCATGCTGATTTAGGCCCCTTGTTATTCTGCTGTTGGTGCCGGCCCCCTCGGTGCGGAGAGGTTCGCTCGATTGAGTCTTTTGCTGAAGAATGGCATTCTTTGCAGGTTTCTCACGTGAACACAGTAATAGTTGGTGATTTAAACGTGCATCACAACGAATGGCTTCGTCATTCCCATTCTGTGACACCCGAAGGACGAGCCGTGAAAAAGTGGCGCGAAGACCATGGCTCCCAGCAGATTGTTCGGTCGCCAACGCGGTTGGCTAATTTACTTGACTTGCGATCACAGATTTGCCGGACGTAGTAGTTAAAGTTCTAAGTGAGATCGCTGATCATCGCCCGGTTCTGTTGTCGCTCCCTCTCCCTCCTCTCTCGTTTGCGTTCTCATCCCGACGTTTGTGGCATTGCAACAGTGCGAATTGGCATCGCTTCCGGCACCAGCTGGCATCATGTAGTTGGCAACGCTTGTCTTCGCTCAGTGCCGATAGTGCGGTCGAATTTATAAGCAGCTTACTATTGAATTTAATGTCTCGTTTCATTCCTTATGCGCACTCGCATGTTTTCTGTAGCTCGCATCCTTTGCTCGACTCGCAGTGTGTCCGTTTAGTTGAAGAAAAAAGCAAGGCAGCAGGTAGCGACGCTTTTCCTTTTGCTATGCGTCGCTGTAGTGACGGCCTAATTGATACCTTTACCTGATATACAGTTCGGACTCGTGCGCGCCTGCGGTCCTTGACACGAGGATCAAAATTGTGGTGGCGTTTGTCGCAATCCTTGTTGGGAAATGCGTCCAAGAGTCCGTGCCCATCTTTGAGACGTTCTGATGGAACTTGGGCCTCGGGGCCTAAGAGTAAAGCAAATTTATTTGCAGCTACTCTCTCTAGCAAGTGGTCAGTGCCAGCTCTTGTGCAAAATCGGTTTTCAGAGCTACCTCCGGCATCTGGTTCGAAAGATGTCGGTATCTTGCCTGTGCGCACGCGTCTGGTGAAAAAAGAATGGTGCAGGCTAGATCCTGAGAGCTTTTCTGGGCCGGATCTTGTTCCAGCGTGTGTTTTAAAGAAGTGTGCCGGCGAGCTTGCACTCCTTGTGGCCATCGTTTGCCGGCTAATTTTATCAGAGGGCCGAGGGCCGGAATCGTGGTGTATGCACTGGATTCATCCTCTATTTAAGCGCCGCAGTGTGAGCGATCCTGAAAACTATAGGGGATTGCAGCTCCCATCTCAAATATCTAAAGTTGTAGAACGCGTTCTAAAGTGTTTTCTTCGTGCCACGGTTGCTCGAGTTAGATGTCTTTGGGCCGAATCAATTTGCCTATTCGGTTGGTCGCGGGGCACGTGACGCCGTTTTATTCTTTGTGTTATCGTGGTTGCTTGGCATGAGCCGAGGCCGCTTGATAGCATTGTATAGTTCAGATGTGTCGGGTGCCTTTGACAAAGTATCCGCGGAGCGTCTTCTGTCTAAACTGCAGGCGGCCAAGATGCACCCGAACATGCGCAATGTTTTGAAAAGCTGGCTCAGGGAACGCATGGGTGCTGTCGTAGTGCAGGGCGAGCTTTCGGATCCGGTGGTGATGAAAGACATGGCTTACCAGGGCACTGTCTTTGGGCCTCCTCTGTGGAATCTGCACTTTGGCGATTCGCACCGGGCCATTGTTGAGCATGATTTTATTGATATTGTTTTCGCAGACGATTTGAACGCTTTTAAAGAATTTGAGCCCTCTGCCACGATGGGCGAGATCCTGCGCGCCTTAAGGCTGTGCCGAGATAGCTTGCACTCATGGGGTCATGCGAATGGCGTGTCTTCTGATGCGTCCAAAGAGAGTTTTCACGTCTTGTCAAAGACCAGACCCTATGGAGAGTCGTTTAAAAGCCTAGGGATTTTGTTTGACACGAAACTGCTCATGAGAGATGCTGTGCACGAGTGCGCGTGCGAATGTGGATGGGAAGTTCTCATTCTTCTTCGCGCCCGGCGGTTTCATGCAGACAGTGAACTCGTGCACCTTTTCAAGAGCCATAGTTTGAGCTACATCGAATGTCGCACACCAGGCTTAGCTCATGCAGCAGATTCTGTCCTTGCCCTTCTTGATGCCGTTTTGTCTCGCAGGGGCTGGCGCCCGCCTTGTTAAGTCGCATTCGTTGCGTAGTTTCCTATGCTTTTTCAAAGCCAGCCGACGCTGGGAGCCCAGCCGTGCTCTGCGTGACAAAACGGAACTTTGCATCTATAAGATCTGGCCGTTTATTTCTCTTCTGCCCCCCCTCCTTCCCCTCCTCCCTCCCTCTCCCCCCCATCTCCCCCCCTCTCCCCTCCCTCCCTCCCTGCTTCCTCCCTCTCTTCCTGCGTGCTGCTGTCGTTGCTGTCGTTCGCCGCCTCCCTCCTCTCTTTGTCTCCTCCCCCCTGTGCGGCTCCTGAGCGGTGCTCGGTCCGCTGGCGCTACTTTCTCGCCTGGCGCGTCCGGCGCTTTCCCGCTCCTTCTCCTCCTCGCTCCTCCCTCTCTGCGTGCCTGCTCTGCTTCTTCCTTCCCCTCCCGCTCCCCCTCGCCCCCCCCCTCCCTCCCCCCCTCCTTTCTCTCTTTCCCCCCCGGGCTCCCTCGTGAGCGCATCGGAACTCGATCGATTCTACTTTTTATCCGGTCCCCGTTCTCTCGTTGTTTCACTTGTGGTGAGAGGTGGCGCTGTGCCGAGGCGTGTAAACAAAAAATAAAAAAAAACCCATCAACAAACCAAAAAAAGTAAGTTGCTTAAACATTCGACCGCGCCATCGGCACTGAGCGAAGACAAGTGTTGCTAGCTGCATGATGCCAGCTGGTGCCGGAAGCTATGCCAATTCGCATTGTTGTAATGCCACAAACGTCGGGATGAGAAGGCAAACGAGAGAGGAGGGAGAGGGGGCGACGACAGAAGCGGGCGATGATCAGCGATCTCACTTAAAACTTCAGCTGCTACGTCGGGCAAATCTGTGATCGCAAGATCAAGTGCATTAGCCGACCGCGTTGGCGACCGAACAATCTGCTGGAAGCCATGGTCTTCGCACCATTTTTTCATGGCTCGTCCTTCGGGTGTCGCAGAGTGGGAATGACGAAGCCATTCTTGTGATGGGCGTTTAAATCACCAATGATCCACGCTCGCTCTGCCTCTGTGGACTTCGGGGCGAGACGAGCGACTGAAGACACTAACAAAAGCGCAAAAAACAGCTATGCCGCCTCGAAATCCGTTGAGGAAGACGAGCGAGGGAGGATAGGGAAATAAGGAAATGCGTGTTTCTAACTCTGCTGCCGAAGATATAAAACTTCGAATGCTCACATGAACAATGGTGAGGTGCCACACATCGAAAGACGATGCGGCACTGGATTCGCGCAGCTCCTCGTCTTGAGGCGAAAAATCAAGACTCTGAGTATCAATAAAAGTTCATTCAAACGCGATTGCCTCGGACTGGAGGGGGGGGGCAAAGAAGGGGCAGGAGCAGGAGGCAGGGGGGCAGAAGGAGGAGAAGAAAGGCGCAGCCGCACTCAAGAAACTTTCGCACGAACGAGGTCCTGGACGCCGTAACCGCCGTTTCAAACCCAGGGTCCGCTCACGAACGGCCTGGCCGTGGGCGGTGCGCAGTGCCAGTAAATCAAAAGCACTGGGCGAAGCAGACCCCCCGACTCCCAAGGGAGTTCCAGGGGGGAGAAATCACCCTTAAATAGAGACCCCCCAGGTCGCCAGCTCCCTGCTCAAACACCGCGACACCGTCGACCGTGGCGGGCCTCTCCTGCGCCTCGATCTTCGCGTCCTTGCCGGAATGCGCCTTCGCGAGCTCTGCGGCCTTGCGGAGGGCCCAATCTCTGGCGAGATCCACCTTCGACTTCGCGGGCTTAATCGGGATGGTTTCCCCCTCGAAAGTGAAGCGCTGGCCCTTCGCAGCGTTGAGGAAGATCGAAGCGTCGTGCGAGGTGGAGAACTCGAGGAAAGAAACCCTCGTAACCTTTCTGGTTCGTTTTCGGGCCTGTGAAAAAGTGACCAACATTCCCAGAAGGCACGTTGGACAACGACGCGGCGAACCTCTCAATAGAATCTTTCCGGTTCTGTAGAATCTCCGAATCGAAGCCGATGAACGAGACCTGGCGGTTGGAAATGTCCAAAGCATTGAGTAAAGTAAGCTGGCGCTTGCCAGAGCCGCCTCCCGCAGAAACTTCAAGAGATGCCATGCGACCACGAAGCTCAGCCATTTCGTCCCGGAGAGGGTCGACTGCCTCTGAGATCGACAGCTTGGTCTCGGCAGAGATCTGTGTGTGCAATGCCTGTGCAGAAGTGGTCATCTGCGAATTCATGATTGCCTTCTCTCCTGGCGAACTGTCCTCCGGCATGACTGGAAGCGCAGGTTCCGGCGGGGGGGCGAAACCCGCGCCCGCGCCGGGGGGGGCAAAACCCGCGCCCGGCCCGGGACTGCCATCCAAGGGGCCAGTCCCAAGTGCACCACCAAGACTGCCACCCGGAGGGCCGGCCTTGGGAGCCGCATGCGCGCCACCCGCGGGGCCTTCGCATGCGCTGGGACTGCCACCCGCAGGGCCGGTCCCAGGAGCCAAGCTCGGCTCTGCGCTCCCTGCTCCGCTTGCCAAACCTGGGAAAGCAGGGGCGGGCTGGAACTGACCAGCCAAGGAGCCCCCGCCCGATTCGTCCATCTGAGTCGCCGCCTCTGCACGTGCTCTGCTTTCAGGACTGGGGGCGGCTCTGACGGCGGCCTGCCGTTCGCGGAGCGCTCGCATAGGGTCACCTTTGCCCTTGTCGAACGCAGGCTTCTGCACTTCGCTAGAAGAACTTCCAGACATGGCTGACTGAGGGAATAAGTGCAGTGAGAATGGTAAAAAATTGTGGTGGTAGACCGCCCCGGCGACAGGCGAAGATAGACTGCTCCAATGAGCAGTTTGGTTTGGTAGCTTCAGCTCGTGCCACAACAGCCTGAGCCGCAACAGCTTGAGCCGCAACAGCTTGAACCACAACAGCTTGATTAATAACAATGCGCGACTAACATTTTTTCTTTATAGATTGCGTATTGGGGTTGTATTCATTTTATTTTATAATATCTATTCGGGCACATATATGAAGGAGTGTTTGATATCATTTTGTATCTCAGTTTTGCTGTTGAACTATCGAATCGTTATATGATTCGATTGGGCGACGTTTTGAATCTTTTTTTGTTGTCTATTTACGTGCCAAGGTTGGTTTCACATGAGTCTGATTAGGCTCCTAGATTACGAATAACTGAACCTGTATTTGATTCAATGTGTATCAAAAGCGTTGAAGCTTAAATAAACGAGCACGGAAGCAGAAACATGGTACAGGGAAATTATCTTTTTTATTTCATTGTTGGAAAGAAATTGATTCGTTATCATCTGAATAGTTACCGAATATATACCTACAAGTAGATAATTTTCATTTCCATTGAATATTACTTGTTTGGGTACCTTCGAAGAAAGAGGACTTTATTCAAATTGATGCCACTAGGTTTGTCAGAACATTTTGTCTGATAGCAGACCGCTCAAGCATTTAGATACTTTCAGCTAGCGCGCCCGAAGTCATTTCCAAGGGTTGTGCTTAACAGTTTTGTAGCGCATTTGCAGCTCGAGTTAAGTCAAGAAAACAAGCACCATTGCCAGAAAATTAGGAGAGTGCGAATAGTGTTTGGGCTTTAGCGTTGATAACGTACCGATTTCAGGCGTCTAGATATTCCAGACTAGCGCGCCCAATAATCTCATTCCGATTGTTGTGGCAGAGAGCTCTGCAGCTCATCTGCAGCTCGAGTTAAGTGAAGAAACGCATTACCATCTCCAAAAACATTAGTAGAGTACGAACAGTTTTGCGGACCTAGCTCGTGTAGCAGACCGAGTTCAGACGCCGAGATACTTCAGTCGAACGTGCCTGCCGATTCTAGATCGATTAGGTGTGCCTACCAGCTCTGTAGCTGTCCTACAGCTCGAGTTAACTTAAGAAAACCGACAGCACGTGTCAAGATGAACGAAACAGCCGATCCCGCCGGAGTGTTTTTTGGCAGTAATAGGTACCCGATCGAGCTGAGATTGAGACGGCGAGCGGCAATAAGATCTAACATGATGAGAAAAATACGAGAGCTCTAACGAACTGTTAAATTTTTCCTGAAATTCAATTTCAACAGGTCAAACATTCCCCAAACTTCCGTCGATATTTTTGTTGCCAACTAGCCCCCAGCGCACCGGAATTACTCTTTTAGCTTCGCCGCTAACGCTCCTAGGGAAATTCTACGAGTCAATCTGACATCTCAAAATGAATGGTTAGATATTTTTCGAACTGGGAGCCGGCGGTGAACGGTCAACGTAGATTGCCGCCGGGAAGTCGTGGAGCTTCCTCGTGCAATGCGGGCGCGGCAATTTCGCATTGCGCGCGCGAGGGCGCGGTCTCATGCAGGAAGGCGTGGAGGAGAAGAAGGAGCGAGTGAAAAGCATCTCTCGAAAGGCGTCTGGACACTTTGAGCTAGCGCGCCTGTTGATTTCCTTCCGACTGCTGCGCCGAATTGCGTAAATACAGACCATAACCGTCCCTAAAAAAAAACAGAGCACGAATAGTTTTTCAGCCCCAGCGCTGATGGCAGACCGAGTTCAGGCGTCTAGATGCTTCAAATCAGCACGCCTGATTATTTCCTTCTGATTGCCGTGCCAAGCAGCTCTGTAGCTTATCTGCAGCTTGAGTTAGGCCAAGAAAACCAAAGCCATCGCCCGATAATCAGCAGAGCACGAATAGTTGTTCAGCCCCAGCGCTCATAGCACACCGAGTTCAGGCGTCTAGATACTTCAGACTTCGCGTCTGATTATGCTCTTCCCACTGCTGTGCCGAACAGCTCTGTAGCTGTATCTGCAGGCCGAGTTAAGTCAAGAAAACCAAAACCATCAACTAGCGCCTCTAATGATATCCTTCGGATTGCTGTGCAGAACAGCCCTGTAGCTCATCTGCAGCGCGAGTTGACCAAGAAAACCAATACCGTCTCCAAGAAATTAGCAGAGTACGAATAGTTGTTCAGCCCGAGCGCTGATAGAACACTGATTTTAGGGGTCTAGATACTATCAAATAGCACGCCTCATGATTGTCTTCCGATTGCTGTGCCTAAGAGCTCGGGAGCTCATCTGCAGCTCGAGTTTAGTCAAGCCGTTCCATCACCAGGAAAAAAGCAGAATATGAATAGTCGTTCGGCATGTGTGCTGAGAACAGACCAAATCCAAGCGTCTAGATACTTCCGACTAGCGCGTCTGATAATTGCCTCCCGATTTATGTGCCAAATAGCTCTGGAGCTTAGATGCAGCTCGACTTCAGTCAAGGAGCTCACCATCATCTCGAAAACAAATCGGTAGAATCCGAATAGTTTCGCAGACCTAGCTCGAGTAGCAGACCGAGTTCGGACCTCTAGATGCTTCGGACGAACGCGCCTGGGGATTCTCAATCGAGAACGTGTGCGCATCAGCTCTGTAGCTGTCCTACAGCTCGAGTTAAGTACAGAAAACCGACAACAGCTGTCAAGAGAGTTCGTACAATACGAATAGTTTTACGGACCTAGGTCGAGTAGTAGACCGAGTTCAGACTTCTGGATGCTTCAGACGAACGCCCATGATGATTCTGGATCGATTACGTGGGCGTACAAGCTATGTAGCTCTCCTACAGTTCGAGTTTCGTACAGAAAACCGAGAGCACTTGTCAACAACTTTCGTACAACACGAATAGTTTTGTGGACCTAGCTCGAGTAGTGGACCGAGTGCAGACCTCTAGATGCTTGAGGCAAACGCGTCTGATTATTCTGAATCGATTACATGGGCGCACCAGATCTGTAGCCCTCCTACAGCTCGAGTGAAGTACCGAAAAGCGACAGCGTCTGTCAAGAAAATCGGTAGAATACGAATAGTTTCGCGGACCTAGCTCGAGTAGCAGAGTGAGTTCAGACCTCTAGATGCTTCAGATGAAGGCGCTGGATGATTCTGAATCGGTTTCTGTGCGTACCAGCTCTGTAGCTCTCCTAAATCTCGAGTTAAGTACAGAAAACCGTCAGTGTGTGTCAAGATGACTCGAAACGGCCGATCCCGCCGGGATGTTTTTGGCAGTAGCAGGTACCCGATCGAGCTGATATTAAGACGACAAGCGGGAATATGTTGAATTTCGAGAACATAATGTTCAACCGAGCAAGAGTCACCAAAAGGTCAGTCGATATTTTTCTTGCCAACTAGCTCTCCAGCGCCCCTGAATTACTCTTAAGCTTCCAGCAACTAGCTAAGGGAAGCTTTACGAGTTATTTCATATTATACCGAAGTGGAAGCGCAGCAAGGATGGTAACATTCGGCATACTATAAACTATCTCTTACTTCAGATTTCTAAGTTCTTCAGACGTGCGTGCCTGACAATTCTAGACCGATGTGTGCGTACCAGCCCTTTGGCTCTCCTACTGCTCGAGTTATGCAGAGAATCCCCGCAGCACCTGTTAAAATGACTCGAAAGAAGCAATCCCGCCAGAGCGTTGTTTTGGCATAGATAAATATCCGATCGGCTTGAAATTAAGTCGGCGAGCGGGAATGATATTCACTGGAAAAAATATTAGAGTTCTAACGAAGTCTTGAATTTCGGGAATGTTTTTGCCACTTAGCCCTGCAGTGCTGTGAAATTACTCTTAAGCGTCCAGCAACTAGCTAAGGCAACCTCTGCGATACTGGGCGCCGGCGATAAACCGTCATTTTTGGTTACCGCCGGAAGACTCGTAGAGCTTCCTTGCCATATTTTTCTCCAAGAACTAGCAGAGAAGACATAGTTTTTCAGCCCGAGCGCTGATAGCAGACTGATTTCAGGCGTCTAGATACATTTAAGTTGTGCCCGTCATGATTCCTCTCCCATTGCTGCTGAACAATTCTGTAGTTCATCTTAGTTATTTTTTGCAGTCCAAGCGCTAGATATTTCCAAATAGCGTGGCTGCTGATTCTGTTCCGATAGTTGTGTCTAAGTGTTCAGAAGTTCATCTGCAGCTCGAGTTAAGTCAAGAAAACCAACTCCAGCACCAGGAAAATTGCATAATATGATTAGTTGTTTGGCTTCTTCGTTCATAAGAGACCCAATTCAAGCGTCTAGATATTCCAGACTAGCGCGCTTTCTTATTTTCTTGCTCTCAAGCTCATGTGCAGGTCGAGTTCAGTGATGAAACTCATCAGCATTTCAAAAACAAATCGGTAGAATACGAATAGTTCTGCGGACCTATCTCGAGTAGCAGACCGAGTTCAGACCTCTAGGTGCAGACGAACGCGCCTGATGATTTTGAATCGATTTGCATTGGAAGCCTCTTGGAGCTTTTTGATGCCTCCTGAGACTTCCTGGGGCCTCTTGGCGGGTTCGACAGCGCGAAGTTTCCGAACCACGGCGCAAACAACAGATATCTAAAAACAAACTGTTGGAAAGCGAATCGAATGCATCGAAGAATTTTGTTGTAATGCGCTTTGATTTCGACGACGTGTAATATTTTTGTTTGTCAACCATGGGGTCTGGGCAAGCACGATTTCGAACGTGTGGAGTCGTGGACAGGTACATTTGTTTTGTATGTGACCTCTGAACAGCAGTTTGCCTTAACCCCGGAAAAGAGGAGATCGGGTGATTGCGCCGCCTTGTGTCAGGGTCGACGCAGTGCTGTATTTTTAATGCCTGTCGTTTTAGTGGCCGCGTCGTTTGTATTGCTCTTTTGTCAGCGGCGCCTTCGATCGAGTCGCGTGGTTTTTCCGTGGAAAGCGTGCTCGGTGCCTATGCGGTTGGAGCAGCGCACGGGTAATTGTTAAGAGAAAGCATATTGCCTTGGTGCGTATCGATAACATGATCATGGGTTGTGTGCTAGGCCGCTAGTTTTTTTTTTTTTGTGTTTTTTGTTTTTTGTTTTTTTTATATATATATATACACTTCCTCTTCTTCTTCTTCCTCTTCTTCTTCTTCTTCTTCTTCTTCTTCTTCTCTCTCTCTCTCTCTCTCGCCCAGGTGTTACGTCTGGGATAATTTGTTTCCGTGGAGGACTAGAGTGCGATTTGTTTGGTCGAAAACAGTGTTATAGACGATCTGGCGCGCGTTCAGCCGTGCGCAAGAAGAGGCATCGCAACGCTTGAGCAAGTTTTTGCTTAGTTTTTCTCGTCTAGTCTTGTCGCGCCAGGCTGCAGGTCCGTCCCGCTTTTCCCAGACAGGTAGTCACTCTTTCAGTTCACGATGTTCAATTTTTGTTTGGAGGCCTTGATTCGTGATGTGTCGATTTCCGGCCCTGATTAGCATTTTTTTTGTTGCCCTGTCCCGATCGCGTATCACCGTTTGCGCAGTTGCAGGGGATGGTTTTTTTTTCTGATTAGTATCCGTTTTTGTTTCTCGTTTTTTCCTTTTCTCTCCCTTTCTTCCTTTTCTATACCCTCCTCCTCCTGATTCTTTCTTTGTGGTACTGTTGTCCGTCCTCTTTTCGGCTCTTCCAGTCCGTGTGGGTTCTGAGCGGTGCCCAGTGCGCAGCCGAATTTCTCGCCCGACGCGTCCGGCGCCTTCCAGTTCCTTCTTTTCCCTTTTTGCGGATTCTTTCCCTTTCCTCCATCTCCCTCTCTCTCTCCTCTCCTTTCTCGCGTCTGGCCGGCCGTGCTGTTTCGGGCGCGCTCTGGAAATTGAGTGCGTAAAAATGTTTCTCTTCGTTAGTTGTCTTCCTCCTTTCGTCGTTCCCTAATTTTGAAACAGTTTTTTTGTCCTTCCTTTCGAAATCTGATATTGCATCGTCATCATTGTTAAACAAATCAGTTTGTAGAAGTGATTCGGAACTATTTCTTTTCATTGTCAGAACAATGTATCTAAACCACATCTATGAAACTGCTCCATTTGTTCGAACACCTATCCTAGAGAATCATGAATCATGATATGTATTATTGTTTTTTCATGAAAATGTGTTATTGCTTAGAAGTTTTTGACATGTATAACATTAAAAAAGCAATATGCACATTTTGTTAATATATGAAATGTTCTGAAATCGGTAAACGAACAAAACTAGACAAACTCGGCAATCAGATAGAGCGAGTTGACGACCTTTCGAAAACCGACGAGATGATAGTTTTTCCGCCTTGATTCAACAATTCGGTTTTCAAAATAAAATTCGCGTTGACAGAATTTTGCATTTTCTATTATTAGAATACGGACAAACGTTAGGTTCATTAATGAATGCAGTTATCAATTATTTCAGGTTCCCTTTGTTTAAATAACGTATTATTCTCTGAATCATGTGCTGTTTGTAAACTACATATATTTTCTTAAACTCTTGGATGAATAACAACGCGCGACTAATATTATTGTTGTTTATATTTTTATTGCGTAATTAGGTTGTATATACATCTTTTTCAATAGTATACATCCTGGCACATATATGAAGGAGTGTTTGAGATCATTGCGTATCTCAACTTTGTTGTTGAACCATCGAATCGTTATATGATTCCACTGGGCGACCTTTTGAATCTTTTTTTGTTGTCCATTGACCTTCCAAGGTTGTTTCCAAATGATTCTGATTAGGTTCCTAGACTGTGAATAACTGACCGTGTTTAGTTGATCTAATGTGCAGGAATAACGTTCAAACTTAATTACACGAACGCGATAGCAGAAATATGGTACAGGGAAATTATCCTTTCATTTTAAGGTAGGAAAGAAATTGATTTGCCTTCACCCGAATAGCTGCCGAATATTTTCCTACAAGTAGATAATTATTATTCCCAGTGAATATTAATTGTTTGGCTACCTCCGAAGAAAGGTGATTTTACCCCAATTGACGCAGCCACTAGACGTGTCAGAACATCTTTTCGAATCATCAATTGCATATTTCATATTATACCGAAGCGGAAGCGCAACAATGATGGTAACATTCGGCATAATATAAACTATCTCCTAATTCAGATTTCTAGATGCTTCAGACGTACGTGCCTGACAATTCTAGACCGACGTGTGCGTGCCAGCCCTTTGGCTATCCTACAGCTCGAGTTAAGCAGAGCATCCCCGCAGCACCTGTTAAGATGACTCGAAAGAAGCAATCCCGCCAGAGCGTTGTTTTGGCGTAGATAAATCTCCGATCGGCTTGAAATTAAGTCGGCGAGCGGGAATGATATTCACTGGAAAAAATGTTACAGCTCTAACGAAGTCTTGAATTTCGAGATTTTTTTTGCCAACTAGCCCTGCATTGCTGTGAAATTACTCTTAAGCGTCCAGCAACTAGCTAAGGCAACCTCTGCGATACTGGGCACCGGCGATAAACCGTCATCTTTGGTTACCGCCGGAAACTCGTAGAGCTTCCTTGCCATATTTTATCTCCCAAGAATTAGCAGAGAAGACATAGTTTTTCAGCCCGAGCGCTGATAGCAGACTGATTTCAGGCGTCTAGATACAATGTAAGTTGTGCCCCTGATGATTCCTCTCCCATTGCTGCTGAACAATTCTGTAGTTTATCGGCAGCACGAGTAAAACCAAGAAAACCAATACCATCTCCAAGAAATTAGCTATTTTTTCAGTCCAAGCGATGATAGCAGACTGAGTTCAGGCATCCAGATATTTCCAAATAGCGTGGCTGATGATTCTGTTTCGATTGTTGTGTCTAAGAGCTCTGAAGCTCATCTGCAGCTCGAGTTAAGTCAAACAAGCCAATTCCATCACCAGGAAAATAGCAGAATATCATTAGTTGTTCGGCTTCTTCGTTCATAAGAGACCCAATTCAAGCGCATATATATATATTCCAGATTTGCGCGCTTGATGATTTTCTTGCTCCCAAGCTCATGTGCAGGTCGAGTTAAGTGATGAAACTCATCAGCATTTCAAACACAAATCGGTAGAATACGAATAGTTTTGCGGACCTATCTCGAGTAGCAGACCGAGTTCAGACCTTTAGGTGCAGACGAACGCGCCTGATGATTTTGAATCGATTTGCATTGGAAGCCTCTTGGAGCTTCTTGATGCCTCCTGAGACCTCCTGGGGCCTCTCGGCGGGTTCGACAACGCGAAGTTTCCGAACCACGGCGCAAAGAACAGATATCGAACAACAAATTTTTGGAATGCGAATCAAATGCATCTAAGAATTTTGTCGTAATGCGCTTTGATTTCGACGACGTGAAATATTTGTTTGTCAACCATGGGGTCTGGACAAACACAATTTCGAACGTACAGAGTCGTGGACAGGTACATTTGTTTTGTATGTGACCTCTGAACAGCAGTTTGCCTTCATCATTTCCAGTCAACCCCGGAAAAGAGGAGATCGGGTGATTGCGCCGCCTTGTGTCAGGGTCGACGCAGTGCTGTATTTTGTTATGCCTGTCGTTTTAGTGGCCGCGTCGTTTATATTGCCCCTTTGTCAGCGGCGCCTTCGATCGAACCGCGTGTTTTTTTCGTGGAAAGCGTGCTCGGTGTCCTTGCGGTTGGAGCAGCGCACGGGTAATTGTTAAGAAAAAGCATATTGCCCTGGTGCGTATCGATAATATGATCATGGGTTGTGTGCTAGGCCGTTAGGATTTTTTTGTATTTTTGCACGGGTGTTACGTCTGGGATAAATTGTTCTGTGGAAGACCAGAGTGCGATTTGTTTGGTCGAAAACAGTGTCAGAGACGATCTGGCGCGCGTTCAGCTGTGCGGAAGAAGAGACATCGCAACGCTTGAGCAAGTTATTAATGTTTTGCGCGTGGCTTTAGTTCAGTTTTTTTCGTCGGGTCTTCTCGCACCAGGCTGCAGTTCCCACTTTTCCCAGACAGGTAGTCACTCTATCAGTTCACGATGTTCAATTTTTGTTTGGAGGCCTTGATTCGTGATGTGGCGATTTCCGGCCCTGATTCGCAATTTTTTTGTTGCCCTGTCCCGATCGCGCATCACCGTTTGCGCAGTTGCAGGGAATGTTTTTTTTCTGATTAGTATCCGTTATTGTTTCTCGTTCTTTCCTTTTCTCTCCCTTCCCTCCTTTTCTATACCCTTCTCCTCCTGCTTCTTTCTTTGCGTGTTGCTGTCGTCCCTCCTCTTTTCGGCTCTTCCAGTCCGTGTGGGTTCTGAGCGGTGCCCGGTCCGCAACCGAATTTCTCGCCCGACGCGTCCGGCGCCTTCCAGTTCCTTCTTTTCCTTTTTTGCGGATTCTGTCCTTTTCCTCCATCTCCCTCTCTCTCCTCTCCTTTCTCGCGTCTGGCCAGCCGTGCTGTTTCGGGCACGCTCTGGAAATTGAGTGCGTAAAAATGTTTTTCTTTGTTAGTTTTCTTCCCCCTTTCGTCGCTCCCTAATTTTTTTGTGGCTGCATGTTTTTCAAGAGTATTCAGATCTGTTGAGATTTCAGTGTGGTGTTGGTTCACTCGCTGCGAGGCTTGTAGAAAAGCAATTAGGAGTAGGTGCAGAAAAGATTGTGAAGTATTTGTTGGGCTCACGATCGACGCATCTCTCTCTCTCTCTCTCTCTCCGGTTTACCCCTCCCCCCTCCCCTGGACCTGGACGGGGGGGGGGGGGGCGCGAGATGTCAGGGCGTCCAGGACAGCCTCGGCGAGGAAGCCCAAATCCTTGGTCTCACCAGGGTTTCTGGCCTGCCCTTTCTCTGAATGGTGAGTCCCTGCGCCCCGGGACTCTTATGGTGCGGCAGTCCGCCGCGCGGGCTCCGCACGTTCTCCTTCCGCGCCACACGGCGCGCCGGTGGCGCCTGCGGGCCTGCCGCTCCGCGGCGCGTGGCCTCGGTGGCCGTCGCTCAGCGGCGCCGTCGTGCGCTCCCCGTGCTGGCGGCGCGCCAGGGCGGGCAGCGAGGGGGGGCGGCAAAGGAGGGGGGTGATGACCAGGGGGGGGGATATCATGGCGTGGGCCATGATATTTCCTCAGATCTCATGGCGCCTCTTCTTATTTCTCAGAAGGTGGCGGGGTTTCTAAGAAGCGCAAAACTCGAACAGGAGGGCGTGAGGGAGAGATCAGGGAAGAGAGAGGGAGAGGGAGAGAGAGAGAGAGAGAGAGAGAAAAGATATCATGGTGGGCCATGATGTTTCCTCAGATCTCATGGCGCCTCTTCTTAGTACATTACGTCCCTGGTCCCCCGCTGGGCCGCGCACATGCCGCCGGCCATGATTTGCGCCCCCCCCCTTTTGGACGCCCCCCTCTTGGCCGCCCGAAGTGAGAGGGGGCAGGCCTTCTCAGAAGTCGGCGGGGTTTCCAAGAAGCCCTTCTGCTGTTTGACTAGCCTTCTGTGGCGCCCCGGGAGAGGTCCGGGATGTTGCGGCGCGGCATCCACATTGTTGAGCTTCCCCCGTTTTTGAGTGCGGTTTTGGGGCTGGCCCGCAGAGACTTCCCATGAGTGTTGCGAGCCGCGCGGGGATTACAAGGGTGTGCCGCTTCAACGTGTAGGTGAGTGCAACCATTGTCCAGGTGCCTGCGGCAATGTCCGCCGGATTTGCGCAGCCGTTTGTGTGGCGACCTTTCGAAATCGCCAGGAAGTATATTTTTGGGCTCCGCCAGGTTTCTTGCCCATGTTTTGGAGTGCGCTCCCGCGCGCTTGGCTTCCGACGCGTATCGATCGTTCCACGCGTGTATGCTCAGAGCTGCAGTTGGCGAGCGTGCTTGCGCGTGCATGCGTGGATGCGACATATTTGAGGTCGCGTATTTTTGTTTTTGTTGTTCTAAAAGCCAGCGCGACGGAAAGGATTAAATTGCCTTTCGTAATTTTGGTTCCCGACCTGATGGGGTCTTGGGGCCCCCCAGTGCGAGAGGACGAGCTCGCCGCGATGCTCCAGGGCGCCTTCGAGGCGCTGCCGGAGGCCGACCGCGAGCGGTTGCAGCGTCGGCTGACGTCCGGGCAGTCGATGAGGCTGCCTTTCGCCAGGCGCCCGGTATAACTTGTCGTCGCTCTGTCGTCGCTTGTGGCCGTCGTCGTCGTCGTCGTCGTTGTCGTCGTCGTCGTCGTCGTCGTCGTCGTCGTCGTCGCGTCGTCGTCGTAGTTTGCCTGTCGTCGCCTGTCGTCGCCCGTCAACGCCTATCGTCGCCTGTCGTCATTGTCGTCGTCGTCACTTGTCGTCGTCGTCGGTGCCAGTCGTCACCTGTCGTCGCCTGTCGTCGCTTGTCGTCACTTGGCGTCGTCGTCGTCGCGTGCCGTCGTCGTCGTCGCCGCCGCCGCCGCCGCCGCTGCCGCCGCCGCCGCTGCTGCCGTCGTCGTCGTCGTCGTCGTCGTCTTTTTCGTCGTCGTCGGTGCCAGTCGTCGCTTGTCATTGCCTGTCGTCGCCTGCCGTCAGCTGTCGTTGCCTGTCGTTGCAAGTCGTTGTTCTCGCTTGTCTTTGCCTGTCGTCGCCAATCGCCGTCGTCGTCGTCGTGGGAGGAGGAGGAGGAGGAGATCACGTGTGGCTGGAAAAAAAACATCCGGGAAAGGGCGGTGGCGTTGGCGTCAGCGAGCTACCGCACGACCTACATGCCTCTTACGACACCGCGGAAAGGTGGAGGAGGTGGGAATACGAAGGCGGAGCAAGAGGAAGGCGAGCGAAGAGGAGTACGAGGAAGAGGAGGGGGGAGAAGGGACACGGGAGGAGGGAGGAGGGAGCAGGAGGAGAGGGAGGAGGGAGGGAAGAGGGAGGAGGGAGAGGGAGGGAAGAGGAGGGAGGAGGGAAAAGGGAGGGGGGAGGAGGGGGGAAGGCCGTGCAGGACTCGGGCTTCCCAGTCGGTTCTGCTGGGTCGGGTGCCGCCGCCGCCGCCGTGGTCGTCCGCCGGCGCCAGCGGCGACGTCGACAGCGACGGGGACGAGGTCCGCCGACGACGATCGGCGGCCGCCGTCGCCGTGGTCGTCCGCCAGCGCCAGCGGCGACGTCGACAGCGACGGGGACGAGGTCCGCCGACGACGATCGGCGGCCGCCGCCGCTGCGGTCGTCCGCCAGCGCCAGCGGCGACGTCGGCAGCCACGACGATCGGCAGCGGCGCGCTCCGCGGCAAGGTCCTCCGTCGCCGCCATGCAGCGCCTCGCCTTCGCCCTCGCAGCCCCGAGCGCCCCGGAGGCGCCCGAGGCGGTCGCTACGCGACGGGCGCGCCGGCGGCGCCGCGGCAGGCCCCGCGTTTTGTTTTTCGTTTTGTTCGGTTTTTGAGTTGTTTCGATGTTGTGATTCTTTGTTTTGATTTGTTGTTTGCTTGTTTATTTGCTTCTTTGCTTGTTTGCTAGTTTGTTTGTTTGCTTGTTTGTTTGTTTGCTTGTTTGGTTGTTGGTTTGTTTTCTTTTTGTTTTCGTTGTTGTTGTTGTTGTTGTTGTTGTTGGTGTTGTTGGTGGTGTTTTTGTGTGGTCCCTCTCATTGCGCCTCTGGCCGATGGTTGCCCACATTGCCACCGAGAGGTGATCCGTGATGTATTGCCCGTAGAACTCCAAGTCATGCGTTGAATGATGAGTTTTATTGCTCCTCTCCTCTTTCGTCGAATTCTCCTATGTGGGAAAAACAAGATTGTTGATCCCCTCCCGCAAGTGCACTCTGTCTTTTGCCAGGTGGAGGTGTCCTCTCGAAGCTCGCAACCTGTTCATTGTCAGGGAAGTCTTGGGGCTCAAACTGCGATGTTGGCCCCTGGACTGGAACAACAACAGCAGCGGCTCCCGCCTGAGACGTCTTTGCAATGCATTCAGGAATCGCGCTTTGCTCGAGACTTCCTTGCAATGTACTCCAGAGTCGCGCTCTCGCCTGAGAACTCCTCATAGTCGCTGTACAAACACCGCACCCTCCCTGCCCAGGCATCGCGCTCTCGCCTGGGGACTCCCTCACATCCTATTTTGAAGAGTCGCGCTCTCGCCAATTGGGCATTGCACGTCCGACGAGGACTTCCTCCCATTGTATCTTTGCTCTCGCCTGGGGCTTTCTCACGATCTACCCAAGACTTATGTTGTTCCAACCTACTTTAGCTTTGATCACCAGAAATGATTTCGAGCACCAAGAAAATACCGAAGCTGGAGGGCTCCCGCGTCGGGCCCTGAGAGGCGATACTCGCTCGACACAGTCTCGATACCCCTCTGGGTGCTCGAACTGATTTCTGGGATGTGGTCCTTGAGTACGATGGGAGCAACATAACCCAAGACTTGTGCATCAATATCCCGCCCGCCCTGCCCGCCCGTCAGGATTACTGCCGCCCGACCCGCCCGTCAGGCTCCTCCCACTCGACACACCCGTTCGGGTCCGCTCGCCCGATCCGCCTCTTTTAATCCTGTCGGTGTTAGCCGAGCAGCTGGCATAACACATTCCCCCCACCTTCCCCTCAAAGGGGGTACGCTCATAGACCGAGGGGGAAGGTGTCGAGGGTTTTCGGTATACATGTTGAAGGTCGCGCGAGGAACAAAGAGTGTCTTGCCTTTGCCGTGTAGACTGCTTTTTGAGCACATGTGCAGAAATCCTGGTCTCAATCCTTCTCTTCCTCCTCTCCCCCTTTTCGTGTTCCAGCCCCTGTGGTTAGCAGCGGATCCAGCGAATTCCTCCCTTTTCCTTCCCTCCTCCTCTGCCACTTCCTCTTCCTCCCCCTCATATTTTTTTCCGCCTTCTCCTCTTTCTCTTCCTCCTCTTCCTCTCCATCAGTCCCCCTCCATCCCTCGTCCTCCATCCCCCCTGTTCCTCCTCCCCTCCTCCTCCTCCTTGCGCTTCCTCCTCTTTCCTCCTCCTCCAACCTTCCACCTCCTCGTCCTTGTCCTCCTCGATCCCTCTCCCGGCCTCCTCCTCCCCTTCCCTCATCCCCTGCCTCGTGTTTTTTTGGTAAAGGGGGAGAAACATGTAAATGCGATGAACAGCTCTAGGTATAGTTTAACGTCTCTTTGCCTCCGCTTTCGGTCGTGAATGGGTAAGACATGGAGGGGCATATTCCTGCTGCCGCTCCTCCTCCTTCTCTTCATTCCCCTCCTTCTTCGCCGCTTCATCCTGCCGTTATCCCTTCTCTTCGTGCTTCCTTTCGCATGCTATTACGCCCCTCGTCCTCCTGCTGAGACCCTCCCCCCCCTCCAGGCGCAGGAACCACTGCAGGAGGCGACGACGACTGTTCGCGATGCAGGCTGCAGAGCTGAACGCCGTGGCCGAGGCCCCAGGGAAGGGCGGGGAGTCAGAAAAAGGAGGAGGAGGAGAAGGAGGAGGAGGAGGACGAGGAGGAGGAAGAGGAGTAGGAGGAGGAGGCGAAGGAGTAGGAGGAGGAGGAGGCGAAGGAGGAGGAGGCGGAGGAGGAGGAGGAGGCGGAGGAGGAGGCGGAGGAGGAGGAGGAGGAGGCGGAGGAGGGGCGCAGCCCGAGCCCGCGCGAGTGCCCTCCTCCTCCCCCCCCTCGGCGCGCCGCCTCTCCTGCACGCCGCCCCTCCCCCCGAGAGCCGACGCTGCAGGGCAGGCGCGGCATCGCCGACGGGCACGGCCGGGGCCCCGGGCCCCAGCTTTCCGCGCCGCTGTCCGGGCCGGGCCGAGCCGTGAGAGCCCCGGGGCCCGACCTCGGGCGGAGGCGCTGGCGGCGACACGATGGCAGCGCCAGGATGAGGGGGCCACGTGCGAACCCTACCCCTACCCCCCACGATCTCTGAGGGGGAGGGTGGGGTTCACTTCGCTCGGGAGCTCCCGAATGAAGTGAACCCCACCCTCCCCCTCAGAAATCGTGGGGGGTAGGGGTAGGGCTCGCACGTGGCCCCCTAAGGATCGCAGGGTCCCCCCCTCTCTGCACCCCTCTGGGCTTGGGCCGGTCCTGTCCCTCTACGGGATGGAGATCCAAAAGTAGTCAAAAAACAGTCAGGGTACGTTTTTTAAGGATTTTGGGCAGGCTTTCGTCCAGAAGATATCTACAATTGCCGTGCGAACAACTGCATATGGTAGGGTCCTTCGCCAGGCTAATTTTTTGATGTCGTCCAGATTTTTCGGACACGCCCGACCTACCTCTGCGCCCAGGCCTCGGGCGGTCAGGGCGGGAGGCCCGGGCCCTCGGTCCTGGTCCAGGGGCAGGAGGAGGCGCGAGGGCGGAGGAGGACGCGGTCGCGGTCCACCCCAGGGGCCTTCCCGCCCCGTCGTCGTCATCGTCGTCGTCGTCGTCGTCGTCGTAGTAGTAGTCGTCGACGTCGTCGTCGTTGTCGTCGTCGTCGTCGTCATCGCTGTCGTCGCCGTCGTCGCCGTCGTCGTCGTCGTCGTCGTCGTCGTCGTCGCCGTCGTCGTCGTCGTCGTCGTCGTCGTCGTCGTCGTCGTCGTCGTCGTCGCCCTCGTCGCCGTCGCCGTCGCCTCGCCGTCGCCGCCGTCGTCGTCGATCGTCGTCGTCGTCGTCGTCGTCGTCGTCGTCGTCGTCGTCGTCGTCGTCGTCGTCGTCGTCGTCGTCGTCGTTGTCGTTTTCGGCGGCGGCGGCGGCGTCGGCGTCGTCGCCCTCGTGGTGCTGAGGCACCCTCTAATTTTTGTGCTGTGGCGGTGGTGGAGAGGCGAGCCACGGACTCTCAGATCTGTTGCTACCATTCTCAATGAAACGCCATGTGAATTAGTCCTCTTCCCCTTTTGTAGACGCACGTGCTGTTTCCTGGGATCGTGGCGCGCGCCTGCACAGCACGCTGCCGCGTGCCACCTCCTGCGCCCTTCATGTTCTCGTCTTTCTGCGCGCAGGCTTGACCTTGACCTTGACCTTACAGGGCAGGTGAAGTGAGTCCAGGCCTCCCATATTGGGCTGGGGCAGCTGAGGTCGGAGGGTCGAGCCGCCTCGCCGATGCATCGGCGATGCGACTCGACGTGTACCCCGATTTTCCCTACGCCGACGACTGCGATGTACCGCCCCGGCGATGCACTGGCGATGTGGCGCGATCCTCCGACCCAGCTGATCGAACCCCGTTGGGGAGGCCTCCGGTGAGGAGGGTGGGCGTGGGCAGTGGGACGGAGAGGACAGGGGCGGGGTGCGTGCATAGACGGGGAGGGGGGGTCAATTGGAGCAGAAGGATCCGTGGACGGCCAGGGAAGCGGGTGAGGAGGGTCCTGGCTGGGAGCAACGACCCAACAGCACAGGATGGCTGGGAAGGAAGGTGCGGAGGACGAGTAGCAGCGGGAGGGCGACGCGGAACGCCAGCCAGGAAAGCCGTGGCGATCAAATGGTGGTGGCGATGGTCCCAGCGCCTCGACTCCTCCTCCTCCTCCTCCTTCTCCTCCTCTTCTTTTCCGTGTCCATCAGACTCCCCTCCTGCTTCCCTCTCATGATCCTCGTCGTCCCCAGCCTTCTTCCACGCGTGGGGGCGTTCCTGAGGCTCCCCGTGGCGAGCACGGGGAACAGCGGACAGGATGGTGAGGGCGCGAGGAGGCGGGCGCCAGACCCTGTCTCGTTCTTGTTCAGCACCGTGTGTGCGCGTCAGGTCCCCGCTGGCGGGGCTGACCGCGCCAGCTCACACAGGGATGAGACCCGTCCGTCCCTGAGTGGCCCCCTGTTTCCCCCCCCCCTCCGCGGCCACCCGCCTTGCCATGTTTTCCGCTCGTGTATGATGGCCACTTCGCTACAACGGCGCCCCCGTGTAGCCCGCTCGCTGGTGCTGTGACCTCAGCCTCGCCGCTGATGGAAACGTGTGTGCGCGTCAGGGCGCTGGACCTCGTGGCGCCCTGCCCTGGCGCACTCGTCGTGGGTGGGGCGGTGGACACAACTCAGACCTCATGGTGCCCGGCGGTGCTCGCGGGGGCGGGAGGAACCACGCGAGGCGTAAAGCCCTGGTGGTGTGGGGGGGGGGGGTGGAGCGGAGAGCAGGAACGCACCTGGCGGGCCGCGGCACCGGCCCCCGCCCCGCCCCCCGCGCGAGGCCGTCGCGTCGGATGCGGAGGACGCCGACCTGGAGGACGAGGAGCTCGGAGCCGAGGAGAGCGCAGCCGGCCGTGGGGCCGCCGCTCCCCACGCCCCGGGTGCAGGCGGCCGGCGGCTCACGAGAAGGCCGCGGCGGCCGGTGCTCGGGCGTCCTGGGGCCCCCGGGCGGCCAGCCTCGGGCCCCGCGGGCGGCTGGGACACGCCCCGGGGACGGACGAGCTGGGCCCCAGGGGAGATGGTCGAGGTGGCCGGGTGCCCCTGCCTCGAGCAGCTGGTCCCCTCTCGTGTCTGGGTTCCCGGCTCCGCCGCCCACCCCCTCTTTTTCCGCGCCGCGTGCGTCGGTCGCTCCGTCCGTTCGTCCGACCGTTGCTCCGTCCGTCCACCCCTTCGTCTGTTCAGCTGTTCGTTTGTGCCGCCGCCCATCCGTCTGTCTGCCTGTCCGTCCGTGCCACTTCTGCCTCCCTTTCCCTGCTCGTTGTCGTCTTCGTCGCCGTCGGCCTCCTCCTCCTCCTCCTCCTCCTCCTCCTCCTCCCCGGCGTGACAGAGCTTGGTCTTAGGCATTCTTCATACAGCGGCGGTGCTTTTCCCATTTCTTGTGAAATTGTATTGCCTTGATGGGGGCTCGCTCGCACCGTCTGCCCGTCAGGGCCTTCTACCAAGTATATGTATTTCGGGCCCGTGATAAGGTACTGCCCCTGAACATAGTGGAGCAAGCAACAGCAAAACCAATCCTTGGCTCCTCCACTCCCGCTGGGCGATGCTACTTTTCAAAACATGTTTGCGCTAGCTCCAGACTTGAGCGTAAGTTGGAGGAGGGCCCTTCCCCAAGGGTGCGTCTAGGATCTCGCGGTTGATCACGCCACCTCTCCACTCTCCAACAAATACCCAGGTGCCTGCGGCAAATTCCGACTCCGTGCCAGCGTAGCGCGCAAATGGGGCGACCCAGAGAGAGAGAGAGAGAGAGAGAGAGAGAGAGAAAGAGAGAGAGAGGGGGAGGAAAAGGGAGAGAGAGCTAACAAGATGGGAATGGAAACGTTTTCCAGTGGCTTTTGGTGCGCCTTGGGGCTGACGTGGGTGTCCTTTGGCCTCTTGGTTACCTCTTGGGGTGCTCTTGGGGACCCGTTGGGCCGTCTTGGGCCACTCTGGGGAGGAATGCCGCTTCGGGGTGCTCTTGAGCACTCCAGAAGCCATCCTGGGCCGAAGCGCTTAATTATCTAACCACATCCAGCAGTTTTAGGCTTTTGACCGCTTTGGCTGCCTGAGGCCTCTCTTGGGACCTCTGGGTCTCTCTTGGGTTCGTTTGTGTCCTTTTTGGTCGTCTTGCCTCCGACGAGTCCTCCAGAGCATCTTGGAACCTTCTCGGGCCGTTCTCTGGGAGGCGTCGGTTCGTTCAGGAGCCTCAGGAGGGTTGGCTACGCGCGGGTTGCTCTCAGCAAGGAGGGGCCTAGCCAGGGGTGAACAGCGAGGGGTGTTCTCTCGCCCTTCCCTCAAGTAACAACGGTGCAGCTTCGTTGCGGGATTCGTCGACGCAGACGAGTGGTTCCGCAGGCGCGTGACGCCGTGACGCCCCGCTGCTCGTACATTCTCTGCTTCGCAGTCGTGACTCACCCTGCTTTTCTCCGCCCACGCGCCAGTGGGCGTGTGGCTTCCGGCTTTGGAACGAGCGACGAACGAACGACGTCGGACGAACGGACGACGACGAACGAGGGGGAGGAGGAGGAGGAGGAGGAGGAGGAGGAGGAGGAGGAGGATGAGGAGGAGGAGGAGGAGAGGATGAAGAGGAGGAGGAGAGGAGAGGAGGAGGAGGCGGAATGCGGATGCTAAGACGAGAGCGGAGGCGGCGGAGGAGGAGTAGGAGGAGGAGGAGGACGAACGAGCGAGCGAGCGAGCGAACGGACGAACGAACGAACGAGGAGGAGGAGGAGGGCGAACGCCCCAGACGACGAACGAACGACGTCGGACGACGACAACCTCGTCTCTGGCGTCGTGCGCATCTCGCGAGGCCACCCGCCCCCCCTTCCACTGCCCCTCTCTGCCGTCGTCCCCCTCCCACCCTGCAGAGGGGGGGGGGAGAGGAGCCACCACCTCCACCACCCACTCCTCCTCCTCCTCCCCTCCTCCTCCTCCTCCTCCATCCTACCTCCTCCTTCACCCCTCCTCCTCCTCCCTCCTCCTCCTCCTCTCCTCCTCCTCCTCCTCCTCCTCCTCCTCCTCCTCACATCTCCTCCTCTTTCCTTCTTCCTCCCCTCCTCCTCCCTCCTCCTCCTCCTCCTCACTCCCCTCCCTCCTCCTCCCTCCTCCTCCACCTCCCTCTTCCTCCTCCTCACTCCTCCTCCTCCATCTCCTCCTCCTCCTTCTCCTCCTCCTCCGTTAAGGAGGAGGGGGGGAGAGGGAGGACGATGCCGCCGACGCCGACGCCGAGGCTGGCGCCGACGGCGCCGACGCCGACGACGATGGAGAAGACGACGACTCCGACGACGCCGACGCCGACGTCGTCGAAGACGACGACGACGGTGCCGACGCCGACGACGACGACGACGCCGAAAACGACGCCGCCGCCGATGCCGCCGTCGCCGCCGCCGCCGCCGCTGCCGACGACGACGACGACGACGACGACGACGACGACGACGACGACGACGACGACGACGACGGCGGCGACGACGACGACGACGACGACGACGACGACGACGACGACTGCGGCGACGACGACGACGACGGCAGCGACGACGACGACGACGTACGACGTACGACGTACGACGTGCGACGTGCGACGTACGACTTACGACGACGCCGACCGACGACACAGCGCAGCACCACGCGCTGCTCTCTGCGTGCTGCGCGACGCGCGCTGCCCAGGACGACTCCGACGACGACATGCCCGCGCTCATCCCGGCGGACAAGTGGACCGGGTGGCTGGGCGGCGCCGACGAGGCGCCCGGGGCAGTCGTCGTCATCGTCGTCGTCGTCGTCGTCGTCGTCTTTGGCGTCGTCGTGAACGTCGTCGTCGGCGTACGTCGTGGCAGCCGCCGCCGTCGGCCGTCGATGGTCGGACGTCTGTGGTATGTGGTCGGTGGCTGGCGGTCGTCGGTCATCGGTCGTCTGCCGTTGGTTGTCGGTCGTCCGTCGTCCGCCATCCGCCGTCGGTGGTCAGTCCTTCGGTCGTCCGTCGTCCGCCGTCCATTGTCGTCTTGCCGTGAAGCGGAGAGGAGTAGGAGGCCGCAGGGAGGAGGGAGGAGAGGAAGGCAACGCCGCGGCTCCTGGCTGGACAGCGCCTCCGCGGCCGCAGCCATCGCCGAAGGGCGTCTGCGCGCAGTATTGTTTAAGAAGCTCCCCAGGGAGGATGCTCGAGGGTCGATGTTTGAGTCTCTTTGGGCCTTCTTGGCCCTCCCGGGGCGCCGTTGTGGCCACGGCTGGACCTGCTTTGAAATCGATGCGTATTCTGGACGCTCCGCGTATCCCTATCAGCTCACACCGCCCTCTGGACTTTTCCTTGCGGGGGGCCGCGAATCAAAAAAGTATCCCTATCGGCTTGTCACCAGCAGACGCTGAAATGCGTCTCAATGAGGGGCATTTTGTCCCTGGCATGTGCATGCGCCACTGCGTGTGTTGTCCGCTGGAGTCTGCGGCACTCTCGCGCCAATTATCTACGTGCCGCACCCCGGACGTTGTGCTCGCTCTATGTCCCTCGCCTTGGAGCCGCGAACCAAAACAGTATCCCTATCAGCCCATGGTACCCGCACGTTTGCAGCTTCCTGGCAGCCCCAGCAGCTTGCAGTCCCCACCCTCGGCGCTGTCTCTCGGCCTCGGCGGTTGCAGCACGGCCTCCGGCGCAGCTGCAGCGCGGCCTCGGCGCAGCGGCGTCCCCCGGCGGTAGGCTTGCTTTCCTCTGCACGCTCGCCTGCAATTAGGTTCGCTCGTAGCTCGAGCTGACTCGACCCGCTGCGGGCGCCTTCGCTTGTGGCCGCGGGAAAAATCCCTACCAGCTTTTTTTCTCTTGTTTTCCCTCTTTTCCTCTCTCTCGTGTGCAATGTAGGCTGCTGCTCGTTAGTGGTAGCTTTGGGCGGCGCGCGGCCCTCCCGTTTGCGCTCGCGATCAAAAAAATCCCTACCAGCCCATCCAGAAGCAATCACCGGTTGAGTTGTCTTGATGAGGGATGTGTGGCAGCATTCAGTCACGCTCTGTGGGCCATTGTGGGGCCCTATTGGGGCCCTCTGGGGGCCTCCTTGGGGCCATTTTGAAGGCCTTTGGGACTTTCTTCGGCTCCTTTTGGAGCCATCTTGGAGCCATCTGGGGGGGCCTTGGGGGCCTTCTTGGGGCCATCTTGGATGCCTTCGATCAAAGAAGGGGGGTAACCAATTCGGTACCCCCCCCTCGGAGGCCGACGCATGGTTTCTTGGAGCGATTCCTCATAGGGTTGGAACTATTTTGACCGTCTGGGTGGTCCCTGGGAGGCTTCGTGGCCACGTGGGGCCGTCTTGGGGCGGTCTTAGGGCCTCTTGGAGGGATGGCGGCGGCCATCTGAAAACATCTTTGGCTATCTTGTGCGATCTTGGAGACCATTTTGGACTGCCTGGGGGCCTCTTGGACGCTCTAACGTCTCGCGACTAGGCCCATACAGACCAAGGGGGAAGGGGGTAGGGGGAGATGTGAGCCTTTCCCCAAAGAGGACAATTATGTAGGACAAACTGACTCCTTAAACTACACCTGCGCTCAAAGGGCTGATGGGGTTCTGGCCAGAACGCACCTGGAACAACTCCCAGGGTTGACTTTGAGGGGGAGGATGAGGAGGATGCGGAAGATGCGGAGGAGGATGCGGATGCGGATGCGGAGGAGGAGGAGGAG